>OX359274.1:12530258-13025258 GCA_947179155.2 Hedera helix
TTGCAAATGCATGCAATCCCTCTCTTTTTGTTAAATACCCTCCTTCAATTATTTATGGCCCAAGGGCTCATTAGGATTGTTGTATAGTTAAAGTGGGACTGATCTAGATTGAAGTGAAGTGAGATCAGCCCAAATTTATGTCCAAGCCCAATCAACTTTTTTTTGAATGTTTATTATCATTTTTAAAAAACAAAAAATATAAATGTGACAATAAAAATTGTCATTAAAATTATGTTACACCTTATTTTTCATCTAATATTAATATTGTTATTCAAAGAGAATTAAGAAGGTTATATACAAAATTGATAAATATCTTTATGGAGACATTCTCATTAAATATAAGTTTACAAGGTCCTTCTAAGATGAAAAGTAAATAAATCCGACCATCGTAATTAAAAATAATAAATTATATGTATAATTTTTAAATGACTCAATTAAATTCTCAAACTGAATTTTTATGTAGTGAAATTGGATTAGGTCATGAGTAAATCAACTAGTACGCAGGGAAACTTATGTTTAAGTGTCTAGATATGAAATTGATGGTTTGATGGCCATGGTCATATTTTCCACATTAATCAAGTTGCTCAAAAAATGTGTAATAATCCCTTCGTTTTGTCATAAGAGATGTTTCTATTGTATAAAGTGGGCACAAGTTTATATAAAAAAATTAATTGACAAAATTTAGGGGAGATATTTCAAAAAATTATTAGATGATATAATTTAAAGTAGCTCAGTATCTATATCGAATAATTCTCTTTTTTTCTATTTCTACGTTTAGGTTAAAATAATGAAGTGGAAGAGAGACTAAAATGAAAAGTAATGTATTTTGTGATCATTTCAAATGATAAACCATTTAATTAATGAAAATTCATTCAATTACCTTGATTTTCATTTCACAGTGAAAATGGTGGAATGATATCCATTTTAGCACACACGGGCGGATTCGGCAAGCGGGGGACAAGTGCCCACCCTTATTTTTTGATTTTTTTTTATAGGTATAGAGCCAATACGATAAAGTAGTACTCCTCCTTAAAAAAAAATATATATTGGGTCACTTATCAACAATTAGATATTATTAATATTCTCTTTCAAATTTAATTTTAAATTTTTATTTTTACAAGTCTATCTGATTTTACCCAATTTTTAGGGTTAAAGTTAAATATCATTAAATTTTTCTCTATTTTTTTATGAGCAATTAATTATTTAGTTTTGATTCTTTTTTTTTTCTTTTTTTATTCATTTATTCTAATTAATACATTCATACATGCTCTTTAATTTTTCTGTATATATTGAAGTTTCTACCTTGTATGTCATTTGATATTGTATTTAAATAAATAAAGACATAAAATTATAAATATATAATTTTATTTTAGGACTATACTAGTGGGTGTTTAATTTGTTCATATTATTAAATTTATTATTTACTTTTTTTCTATTATGTTGTAAATTTGTATGGTATTTTGAATCAGGTTAAACAGATATATGAATATTTATTTTTGTAAGATCTAACGTTACTAAAGTCATCAATTCGAATTTTCTTCTGATGTACGTATTTAAGTGTCAATTAGTCACGTCTCAATCCAAGAAATAAAATCTTGAAAAATGATTTTGTACCGACTTTTAAGTGTTTTTAATTAAAATTTATATTTGATATATTTTATTATTTTTATTTAATAATAAGAGTCTCTGCCCTTACCGAAAATTATGTGTCCACTCTTGCTTGCACAATACCCACCTCGTCAACAACCAAAATATACACTTAAAAATACTTAATTTTTTTTTTTCATTTTATTCTTTTAATTTAAACATTGTAATTGTTCTTTAATGTTGTGTATATATACATATGGAGATAGATAGATATTATTCATTATCTTTCATCAGAATTATGGAACTACGGACTTGGTTAGTTGTGATTTGTTGATTCATTGGCCGGTAAAATGGGTCGGTCGCTTTGTGAATTGTGATCGTTGAATACATTGCCGCCTTCTGTGTTCGATAGTCACTTTTAAAGTCTTTTTTATGCCACTTTTTTTTTTCGCAGACTTGTTTTTTTTTTTTTTCATTTATAAAAAATTGTTTAGTCTCTTTTTAGCTCTTAAAAAAGATAAATAAAATAAATAAATAAATAAACAAAGTCTTTTTTTATAAATAAATAAAAGAGTCTAGACATTTACATTATTATGCTCACCCTAAAATTTTATAAATTAATCAAAGAGTAAAATAGTAAAATGTCAGACATGCTATGCTGATTTTATACGGGCTTTTATTACCCGGCCTTATCAAACATCACCTTTGTGCAGAAACTGTACTAGTCGAGCTAAGAAGCTACTGTTAATTATCTCAATAATAAATTTAAAATATTTTATATTAATTTTAAAAAAATCAAAATCTTATGTTTTGAGATATAGAGAGTACATAATTATTTTTGTATATAGGCATGTTACAATCAATGAATCGAAACGAATAATCAAGTTAAAAATATTGTTGGTTTTGAATAAATAGATGACACTTTCTACGTTTCTGTGCTATTTTATAATTAAAAATATATTTTTTGTCTCATTTCAAAATTATATATATATATATATATATATATATGTATAGCGACATAAAAATTTTAATATGTTATTATTTATATTTTACATAAATTAAATAATATCATGTTATTACTGTATTTCTATCAATGTTAAAGATTTGGTTTGAAAAAGTAAAAAATTCATATCTAGAGTTATTGTTTTGAAAGCATTTAAATATGATACATTAATCCTATATACGTGAATAGTATTAAAATATCATATTATTAATAAAATAATTATGCTACACAGAATTATTATTATTTTGATAATATATTATAATCATAATAATATTCGTGTATCCATGACCAAATTTAAAATCGTTTTGAAAAATATCTTTAATTTTAAAATGGGTGGGAAATATTGACATATAAAGATTCGACCCGCTCATAGCATACCATGACCCGAACCACGACACCCACCAAAAGCAAAAGGTCTGCTTGTAAACATGACTCATTTTGGGGGGATTATACTCGAACAGGGTTTAGAGAAACGACAAGCGAAAGGATGGGAAATCGCAAGGGATCATCGAATTCTGGCGACGATTTACATGTGGCCGCTCGAACAGGTGATCTGATCGCTGTGCAACATATATGCAGCTCTAATCCTTTGGCAGTCAACTCTAGAGATAAGCACTCCAGAACCCCGTATCCTTCTTCTATTGCAGACATTGATTATGATTTGTGTGTGTGTGTGTGTGTGTGTGTGTGTGTATAATACTTAGTTGAAATTTTTGTTTTAATTTATTTTAAGTCTTTGATATTTCATTATTTTTTAGCCGAGAAAAGTAAACTCTATTTGCTCAATTGAGTCTAATCACTATTTAGGTTTTAGTTGAAATGGTTTTCTTTTTCTTTTTCCTTCTCAATTCTTCAACTTTGGTGGTAGTTCGGAACATGGGAAATTGGAATAGAGATTTTTTTTGCTCCTCGTGTTATTATAATTATACTAGTAACCTTTGCTATTCTCCTGTAAATATGATACTGATTTGGTTAAGAAAGAGCAAAAGGATTTGTATTTAATTAAGTTATATAGTTTAAGCTCCTTATAAAAAAAATGATTATAATATGAAAATTTATTTTTTCTAGTGTCGTCTCTGGTCTTTATTGCTAATTTTAGTGATAATTGTCTTTGATATTAGTTTATGTTGTATCTGCCATCACTGAGAAAGAATAAGAGTCATTGAGTTTCAAATTTCACTTGAGAATTAGGTTTAGGATTAGCATTTCAATGATTTATATTAGTGAAAGATCCGAAGTTGAAGTATACACAAAGAAGCTATATACATGAAAACAAGTTCCATGAATTATCTATTAGTGGCCTCAATTTTGTGACGATAGATGCTATAAACCCACTTGATTGATTTGAGCTTTGTGGATGTTTGGATGGAATAAGATTTGCAATAGAGCATTGTAATTAGTAAAAAGGATTGGTAGTGAAGAATTAATCAACAGTTGAAACCAAAAAATTGTATCATCTTGGTTTTTATTTGTCATTTATTCTTTGTCAAAACATGGTGTTACATATATCGAGTTTAGAACAACTTATAATTTACAAATAAATTTTGAGAAAGGGTGTAAAAATGCTGATGTTCTATGCGCTTCATTGACAGTTATGCCCGAAACTATCACACTATTTTGCTTTTATCATGATTTATGCAAGGTCTTCTTTTGCTAAGCCCAGGATGTTGACTCCCTCTTTTAAATGTAGGAAAGATGGATGACTCTCTATTTTAATTAGTGACCTCCTTTCATCCTTTCCATAATGAGGCATCATCCAATTTCAACATCAATGTTGTGACATAATTAGAACAATGATGTTTTTTTTGCGTGGGGGTAGGCAAACTCTGAACATCACTTTCTATCATTTCGTTTGCGTGGAATACAATGATAGCATGTTGAGCAGAAAGAAACTGTTCAATCATTTAAAAATGATTGCAGATGAACTTGTTGCAATCATCATTTGTCATATATACTGATCCCGATCTTCACTTGGTAATTTACTTGAGTAAAAGAGCAAGATAACACATCAATTTAGTGAAGTAATTTACCCTGATTGTAGATGGTGTTGAGATCTTAAAATTTGATACCATAATGATGGATGTCTAGTCGTCTACAAAATCAATAAGGCATGTCCAGAAATACCTTCTGGAAACTGGAGTTTTTTTATTTTATTGTTTCATGAGTCAATGTGTATATTACCGTTTTTTATGGTTAAACTGAATAATGTCTCCAGCCCGGAATCTTTAAAGAATTCACAAACTGCTTTCTCAGACACCAATAATTACAATGATATTAAGTAATCTTCCGTCATAACAGCTGCAAGAGGATGTTTTTGCCTCCTTCCTCTCACTTTTTTGGTGCATTATAACATTTCTTTAAGTAGATTTGTTTCCTTGAGTAAATATTGAACTCTAGGCTACATTTAGCAGCATGGTCTGGACATGCACAGGTGGTGAGTTATCTATGCAAGAATAAAGCTGATGTTGGTGCTGCGGCAATGGATGACATGGGTGCCATTCACTTTGCTGCTCAGAAAGGTCATTTAGAAGTTGTCCGGATTCTGCTTTCATCTGGGGTGTCTGTCAAATCTTCCAATCGCAAGGGCATGACTGCTCTTCATTACGCTGCTCAAGGTTCTAACCTGGAACTTGTGAAGTATTTGGTTAAGAAAGGAGCAAATCTAAGTACAAAGACCAAAGCAGGGAAAACCCCTATTGATCTTGCGGGCAGTGAAGATGTCCGCTCATTATTAATAGAAAGTGAAAGTATACCAAAAGACAAGGCGGTTAATGGTGAAGAGAGAGCTGAAGAAGCTAAACCAAAATTGTCTCGGGAAAAAGCAGAGGGTTCTGAGGCAGAAGCTGCTGTGTCTTGGCATGAAGAAACTGATCATGAGAAAGATGAATCAGCTAAAAGGAAGAAGGATGATGCCATGGAGAACACAACTGAACGGAAGAAGGCAAAGATCGCTCTTAATCATCTTTTAGCCTCAGATGACACACAGGAAGAAGAAGAAGAAGAAGAAGAAGAAGATAAATTGTAATCATGGTCTATTAGTTCACTATTAACATGTGATCATGATGATGTACTGTTACTACCTTAGAATTTTAACCAATCAATTTGTCGAAGTGTATAATCCTTTTGTTGCTGTCTTGCCGAGACAGTGTCGAATTATTGTTTCTGCCGTTTCTAATTTACGTTTTAGATGAGTCAAAAAGTACTAAGCTAGTATGCTATAATCTAGAGCGTAGAAGTCTCTTAATTCCAATGATTTGGGCTTTGTTAGAATGTGCTGTTGTGTCAGCAATTTTTTTTCTCTTGGGTCAGGTTTTTGGTATGATATTGTATTTCAGCTGTTTTCCAGTTTCATTAGAATTAAAAGTTCTGTTGAATTGAGGCATTTTGAAGCTTTTCATATGTTCGTGGGCTTATGCTTAAGATGCTTATGGAGGCTAGCTGCTTTTAATCAACAAATAGAACTTACTGATGTTAAATAATGGACATTACAAGTTATTTGTGTAGGGTCAATGGGATAACAAAGTTGACTAGTGGAAAAAATTGAGGTTGAAACAGAACTTTTTAGAGGACCTACTACTCAAAAACAAATTTTGCATTTCTTAGCATTCTTTGAAAGCATGTCAAAATTAATAATCTGCCTAACACAATAGTCTGGGACAAAAAAAAATAATATATTAGTAGTCCTTTTGGATTTGTATATTATGCATATATTCTTTTTTTTCCCCTTTCAAAACCTACATTATCATGATGTATTAAATTGAATTGCACCGATGTGGCATCCAAGGTTTATTGAAATTAATTAGACTTCTTATCTTTATCATTTTCATAATAAAACCTCAGCTAAGATTCCCATCTTCCCCGTTGCTCTCTTTCTGTCTGAACAATGGAGGTGCTTTCTCTCTCTATTCCATTGTCCTCTCACTCTCTCTCATCCTCTCTCAAACTCCCTAATTCTCTCTCTAAACCTTCTTCTTCTTTATCTCCCCGCCCTTTTCTCTCTACTCCATCTATCAAATCCTCCCTCATTTCTCACCAAATTACCTCCTCACCCACCAACCCCACAACCCTAACTGGTATAGGCTTCGAGCTCAACCAGAGAAACCCCTCTCTCCATTTTTCTGCCTCGGCTCCGCAGTCCCCGGCGACGGCGATGCGGGGCGCCGAAACCGATGCCATGGGGCTTTTACTGAGGGAGAGAATTGTGTTTTTGGGAAACCAAATTGATGATTTTGTTGCCGATGCTATTATTAGTCAGTTGTTGATGTTGGATGCTCACGACCCTAATAAAGATATCAGACTTTTTGTTAATTCTGTTGGTGGATCTCTGAGGTATATAAAACTGTAATCTTTTTTGGGTTCTATTTTGCTTGCTTTGTTATGTTCAATTGAGTGGTATTATTAGTATTCCGTTTATGTTAAGGTAAATTGCATAATATCTGAGGTTTGTATAATGATCTGATGGCATAATGAAATAATTTTTTTATGTTTGTGGTGTTCAATGTGTTTGTTCTTTTGGCACACACTTGTTGTATGCTAAAATAGCTTCTTGAATTAGATGATATGTGACTGTGTTTGTACAAGTTCTGTGTGATTTTCTTAAAATGTTTAGCTACATGACTCAAAAAGGATAAAATCTCTTGCAATCGCGAGATATCTTTGAAATGGACAAAATAAATATTCAAGATAGAAGTAATAATATTACAATTTTTTGTTTCATGCTATATGTTGCTGAAGTTGTGTGCCTTTTTCACCCTTTGGATTACCATGGGGCTCTTAAGTTGAAATTAGTTCGTGACACTTCTTCGAGTATATGGTCATTGGTGTGACCATAGTAATTGAATTGAAATTTATATGTAACACCCCAAACCCGTTACAGGTCAGAAGTGCCACACGCCGTAAACACAAAGCTCTCAAGGCAACAATATCAATAGCGCAACCTAAACAAAAACATAATAATGAAATTAACTTGAAACTGAACCGTCTTTCATTATCAAAATTACACTAAGGTTCAATAACTAAATACCGAAAACATAACTTTGGAGAGATAACTCTATTAAACAAAAGTCTTATCAAAATACTAATAAACGTCTTAAACAAAAAAAGAACTTCAGTCATCTACAAAAGTATCCACAGTGCTTAGCTCTTAACAATGTATCCTGTAAAAATTAATGTAAAGGTGAGCGGTAAAGCTCAACAAGTAACAATCTTTACTATTTAGGTGGATCAAATATAGTTTGCAAAATACTTTTTTGAAATATCTTTTTTATTTATTCAATAACAGTACTAAATATATTTTTCGAAAATAATCTTTTCTTGTTTGATAATAATAGTCGCTATATACATTCAAAACCAAAATCAATAATCATAAAACACAATTCGAAAACGATTTTAATATGTTCAATATATTCGATATATCTTTTAATCCACAGCCCTTGCGACTAAGGTTACAGCAGCCCCTGTAACAAGGCCCTTATGTTCAATAATGTCAATGATATACCCCCTACTAAGGTATCTTATCATGCACGCGCTCCGAAGAGCACCCCCCGAAGGGTATCTAAAGGTGTGCACCTTAGTAGGTCCTAAATTGTTCTGGAACTAACGTAAACACTAACAGATTCTATACATAATCGGAATAAGGTTTCTAAAAATAATTTCTCAATATTTTTGATATTCAAAACTATACTTATTTCACAGTTCAAAATCACATAATTTCATTTTTTAAATCAAAATTCTATTTTGATACTTGATCCGGGTTTTTAACAAAATACAAGCGTAATATTTTCATTTAAATGGAAGCCTTAAATAAAGGATAACAATTTTTGAAACAATACATTTAGGCATCCGAATAATTACTAAAGCATACATAATTATAAAAAATAATTTCAAAATACTAAATAGTTCGGAAAGTCACTTACCTCGATATTGTTGAACACAAAATTAATAGTCGAACGATTCCTAAATATAAATTTAGAACAAATAATGTCATTAGGACAAATTCTATTATTTAACAGCTTTCTTATTTCTTTTTCAACATAACTATAAGTATATTTAAAAAATATTCTTTCAATATTTAATCATTTTTCAAACAAATATTACTATTGTGTCAAAATCATAATCTAAATAGTGATAATAATTAAAGCCAATAATGTTAATCTAAAACTATTAACTAATAATCTAAATACAAAACAATAATTAAAGCCAATAATACTAATCCAAAACTAGTAACTAATAATCTAAATAAAAAACAATAATTAAAACTACAAAAATAATAATAATGCAAAAATACTAATTACTAACAAAATATACTAAAATATCAACTAACAAACTAAATACAATATTTAAAACAAAAATGACAATACAGAAAAATTAAATAAGAAACATACCTGAAAATTACGAATTCCGCAGATTTCAAAAATTTAACTAACGAGGTCTTTTTATAAAAATCTCTCACACAACAAGGTCCTTACTCAAAATTGGAGGCCCTTAAGTTGATGAAGTAAAACAAGAATAGTAGTATTCTATTTATAGCCTAAGGAAGGAGTTGGGTTTTGCTAAATGGGTGATATGAGACTAAGCTTTGTGGGACTAAGGATATATTAACAACCAATATGGGAAGGGCAAAACTTGGGTCATTACATTATAGATGGGAATCTTAGTAAGTAGATTTGTGGAAGAGTTAAATTAGGGACGGATATGTGCTCAAATTAAGTTGAAGATGCTGCAATATGTAACACTACTATGAGGTTGTGGAGAAAGTTGTTAAATTGATGGTTAGGGGGAAGTATGCGAGATGCTGATCATATTAGCGTCCGCATAAATTTCTGGGGAAGGTTGGATACACAGTAGTTAACGGGCTAGTGTCAAGATTGGAGTCACACTTATTTACTGACTACCATATTTCATTGTCTGAAGAGAGAGATATTTTGGAGAAGATCAGAAATATAAAATGCATGTATGAGAATTGTTGGCTTAGCTGTCATGTTAGATACTGTGAAGACCTAGGAGTTTATTTATTTTTTTGTATGCTGAACTTGTTAGATGATTGAGATGGTAAAGGCCAACATTGTAACGGTAATAGATTTGCAACAATACATTGGACTCTCTGGATACATGATTCTCATATCATGTTGGGTAGGGGTGAATCAATTGGATATACACAAATAACCTTATGGAGAGATAATATCAAATACATCATCCCTTCAAATTATGCAGGTAATGAAAAATGTAGAATGATTCAAATAATAAGTAATGGTGATGTTGAACTAATGACTGATATGAGAGCAATTGAATTGCTCTTGATAATTGACATGGTAACTTGGGATTTTTCGATACTTCCTTGGGAGTTTTGAGGTAACATTGGTTTTACAATTTGGCCTTCTATTATTGGGAAAAAATGCTTGGTAATTGACTGTTAGTTATCGACAAAGTATCTAACCCCCACTCTATCAGTATTCAGCAATCGCCTATAATCCTATCTATGCTTCTCCTTTTATGGTTTCTTTCCAATAGTCTAGTGTCCAGAAAGCATCATTGGGCGAGCCATGGGTATAAGATGCCTCTCCACATACTTGAGAAAAAACAAAACTCGACAAGTCTGCAAAACTTACCTACATCAACTGCCCAATATCAAGCCTCGGAGTAAATCATGGGAAATACTCAATCCTCAAATCACCTTCATCTTATATGATTATATCTGAAATCATAAACTCAAAATATTCTTGATACAATGATAACTAAACTCCAATCATATATGTATTATACAAGTCAAAACCTTGATCACAATCAACCTGCAAAGTGCAAAGCTCCAATTTCATCTTTCCAACATTAATTTCGGTGTCTAAGTTTTTTGAAGAGCATCCCACTATAGCATCCCGCTATATCTCTACATTAGTGATTGAGGGAGGGAAATACATGTCTCATGGCTCTCATGTGTAGATCTAGAATTGCTATTTGGGAAGGTGGGTTTAGAGCCCAGATTATAGTGACTTTTTTAAGATTGGAATGTAGAATGAAAAGTTATGTAATTGATTGTTGTGCTTAATAATGAGTTAGCTTAATGGTCCCAACTACTTAAATCGGTAATGATGATTAGACAATTGTGATAATCCGTGATTTAGGTTTATCACTTTGTGGAGATATGGTGCCTTACATAACAATTTAGCAAATTGCTATCTTATGGTACCATTATTAGTGTTTTGGAGCTATTCCTTCCAAAGCTCTTAACCCTATATCGTCTTTCTTCCTCATCTTGCAGTTAACACTTCAATGTGTACACACACACGCACATTGATCAACATACCTTGCTATTGCTCAAGGAGTTCAAAGATTAAAAAATTGTGGACTACTAATAACCCAAGGAGACTAGGCAGAAGATTTCTCAATCGTGATGTAAGATTGCTTTCATTTTAGTTATATCTTAGATTATCATAGTTATCACGGCGTCGCCATGGCGACGACATGTCGTCACGGCGATGAAAAACAGCATGGCGTCTCGGCGACTTGGGTTATAGCTGCCAAGGCGCACGCCTTGGCAGCTCGGCGTCTCATGGCGAAGCCTAGGCGACGCCATGAGACGACGAGCTGCCAAGGCGTGCGCCTTAGCAGCTCTTGTATAGTAAGATGATTAATATGGTAATACTGACTTCAAATATTAAAAAACTGCAATGTGTATGTCATTCCTGAAGCTCCACTCTTAGCTTGAAATCTTGATACTGTGTCCATATTGAATTTTGTGGCATGATATAATGATGATAATCATACCTTGACATTTCACTATTAAGAACCTTAAAACAATCATTAATTTCAACTCTTGAACTGATACATTGCTCAAAGTTCAATCAAATAGCTGCATACAAATGTACAATACATCAAAAGATATTCAATTGTTGTGGTATATGTTGCATACTTGCATCTAAAATCTGCAGGCTTTTCCATAGATATACAGTTATGCAAAAATGGGATTTCTACACATTGTAATGTAAGAGACTTGTGTTGAATCCGTTGATTTATCAGTAGTCTTCAATCTTCATCATTCATCAATCATCATAGCAAGCTATTGCTTTTAGTGGATGTGTTTGATATCTGTTTCGGAACTTCATTTACTTGTCTTTTGATAAATAAATCCTAAAAGCAATCAAAGCATTCATAGTATATATTAGTATTAGAATGTTAAAGGCAACAACTGGGATGATGTTAAGGTTCATAAACATAGAGAGAAGTCAGAGAACTACCTAGGTCACAGTTTCAAGGCACCTATTGGAAGATTGCAGAAAGGTATCATCTTGTTAATGTTTTATGTATAACCCTTTTATCTTGGTATATCATAAATAACATATAAATGCACCCTGTGAGCGACTTGTCGCCATACGGACGACATGTCGGGCGCCATTTCGCCTAGGCGTCCTGGCGGTCGGCTACCGCCATGACTCGCTGTGGCGCCGTGACAACTATGTAGATTATAAATGAGAAATCTTTTCATTGGGTTATTAGTAGTAGTTGACGTTGTTTGGATCTTCTACCTCCTTGAACAATAGCAAGGTATGTTTATCTCTCTCTCTCTCTCTCTCTCTCTGTAATGTGTATGCTTGAATGTTGATGGCAAGATGAGAAAGGAAGAAGATCTAGTGGCTAAGAGTTTTGGAGGGAAAGGTTTCGAAGTTTCCCTCCTCCTATTATGCTAAAAAGACCCTTAATTTTCAGCTTTGCCCCTCTTTTCTGTTAGTTCCATCAAGTTTTATGATGCCAGAAAGGATGTGGCACCATTTTGTACTACTAATTACCATACCTCCACAAAAGCATTTACTCATGGTACAAGTTTGCATCTTAGTCATGTAAGAAATATCCTAATTACTGTGAATTAGACTAAGATCATCTTCTTAATTATGGTTTAAATATGATGCTAGAATTAGTTCACCTGTACCTTTTTGGTTATTATGGCTGTTCTGGTAATGTCCATTTCTGCACTGTAGAGTATGATGCTGTCAGGCGTCTGATTGAGGTGTACAGTGTAATTTGCTCAGGGTTTAAGTACCTCGGAGCTCAAGAACTCAAGTCTAGTGAAATTTCAAGTTAGATTCTAGGCAGATTTGCACAGCGAGAAGGCAATAAGTCAGTACTCAATACTAAAATTGCCACATGTACATAGTTTCTTGCACTTTTTTTTCTTTATCCCCTTCAGTTGTTAAGTTTATAGTTTCTTTCGCTCTAGATCTTATGAGCCTTAAACTAGCCATGTATGAAAGCAAATTTTAAAATATTCTTCCATTCAACATATGACCTGTCTTCCCCCATTGCTTATAATTCTACTTGCTTTTGGATAACCAAAACCTAGCAAAATGTAATTTTTAACATCTGATCTTCTATACTCCCTATGTCCAAACTTTATGTGGCCACTTTTTGAGTGTGTTTCGCACGGGGTTTAAGACGTGTCAAGAATACATTTACACATCAATTTTTTTAACATATTTATAAATTTTCAATATAAGATGTTATATTCAAATGTGATACATAATTGTGATTTTCGTTTGTCTCAAAATCTGTGCCAAACACTCCAAAAAAGTGGTCACATAAAGTGGATGGAGCTATTACTTTGAATTGAATTGTTTATCAAGGAAATAGCACAAGGCAAGTGATTAGTTGAGACCCAACGGTTCCAACCTCTTCAAAATTATCCTAGGTTATGAGCTTAATGAGTGGCATTTGAGTTGAGATTCGGATAAATATCCAGGCTTGAGCTTGACCCCACTTGAAAATTTGGTTTGCCCTGATCCATCAACACTAAATAGTGCCATCTAATTTTAAACTGTGATTCTCCAATTCAACCGTGCTTGAGACTTTGAGTTTGAATTTCAGGCACTCATCTTGGTTCAGTTAGTTTACATCTTAATTCAATGTGTAGTTGTTAACATTCTTTGCTTCCTTTATGCTTCGCTGATTATATATGATTTTTAACATTTTTGCCAGTGCAACAATGGCCATCTATGATGTCGTAAAGCTAGTGAGAGCTGATGTTTCCACAATTGCACTTGGCATTTCAGCATCAACAGCCTCCGTAATCCTTGCTGGTGGCACCAAAGGCAAACGACTTGCAATGCCCAATGCGAGAATTATGATACACCAACCTCTTGGAGGTGCTAGTGGACAAGCGATAGATGTCGAAATTCAAGCCCGTGAAATTATGCATAACAAGAATAATGTCACACAAATTATATCAGAAGCCACAGGTCGCTCATTTGAACAGGTTCAGAAAGACATTGATAGGGATCGGTACATGTCT
Organism: Hedera helix; assembly: GCA_947179155.2. NCBI lineage: Eukaryota > Viridiplantae > Streptophyta > Magnoliopsida > Apiales > Araliaceae > Hedera > Hedera helix. The sequence goes on from OX359274.1 coordinate 12,544,124, forward strand.
CCAATGGAAGCCGTTGAATATGGCATCATTGATGGGGTTATCGATAGAGATAACATTATTCCACTTTTTCCAGTGCCAGACAGGGTGAAAGCTACACTGAACTATGAGGAAATGAGCAAAGATCCAAAGAAATTCTTGACTCCAGATATCCCCGATGATGAGATATATTAGAGGCGATTAATGCAAGTACACAATTTTTTAAGTTTTAGGTTTTATGTGATAGGTATCCAGTGGTTAGAATTTGGCAGTGGGGTATCTAATTTAAAAAGTCATTTAACATTCCAAACTGCATACCTGTTATTGTACCTACAAGAATCAAAATGTGTTTCAAGATTACTTTGAGATTCTTTTAGATGCATGCAGTTCTGTTTTCCATGTCACGTTCCTGTTTTTAGCAAGCACATATGGTGCTCATATTTCACAATTTACATTTGCACTAGTAATTGTGAAAGTGTCCTAGGAACAACTTCTAGACTAGCTTATTGTAAGACTTCTCTTGGTAATTTGACCAAAATAGCAAGGTGAAAGTGTTCTGGATCACCTTGAGAGGGATTAAATTTTGTGTGAACGTTGTCCACTCAAAAAGGGTTTTACTTTGTTTTGTTTTATGTTGTTTTGTATTTTTTTTTTTTTGTGTGTGTCAAATTTTGTGGAAGGTTGGTACTTGATAGATTTTGAAGTGCATGATATAAATTTTACAAATGCCTTGTGAAAATGATACATCTCATGGTCACTGATTTTATCCTTGCACCTTGATATATTGATACCTTCTATCTCTCGCATGTTGATATATTGATACCTTCTGCCTCTTGACTGTGATTTTTTTCAATTGGGGTTTTCCACGTAAATCTTGTGCTTGTCTTTAATTTTCCATTGATTTCTGTGTTGGGCATTTGTTGTAGCAATTGGAACGATAGCTCTTGCCAATATGGTATATTGTTGGTGAGCCCTGTCACTACTGGAACCTCTATGATATGCTAAAAATGAATGCTAGTAAATTGGAGTGTGGATTGATAGGATGAAGTTGTGAATATTTATGATCAACCACAGGATTGCAGATTATTTTAGAGTCATTTTTTTTAAAAGAATTGATTTTAGGGTCATTTTTGAATATAGTAGTTTTCCGAGGAGGAAACCAAGTAAGATTATGGTTTTGAGCCTCATAATAGAGCTACCATGGCTCAGTTATCTGGTAGTAGTTTAGTTTATATAAATGAGTGTTTTTAGCAGTACCAAAACACAGATTCTTGTACTACAATTCTGAGCCTGCAAAGGGTCAGTCTTTGAGTTGCCTGCAAAGATTTCTGTTATTTTCTTTTTGTTAAATTTCAAATTTGAGAGTGGATTTGGACGATATCCCCTTGGTGTCATTGTGCTTGTTTTTAAGCTCCAAATAATAATCTCCGATGGGTATCTAAGTCCGTATCACATACATTACTACTAGTTTACTACCATTTAGTCCTGCAGAACTGAAATGAACGTGCGGGCGCATAACTACAAAGAACTTTTATTTATGAAAGTTTGTACTAATACATTATTTATAGGAATAAATATAAGTGCACAATATCTAAACACAATATACAAACATTATATCTATCTCAACCATTAAAAAGTGGGGTACGACATTGAAATTCGTATCATACCTCATTTTTTAATAATTGAGATAGATGAAATGTTTGGTTTTATATTTGGATTTTATGTTCCTAAACTTATCCTATTTGTAGGAAGTGTGGTCTGATTTTGTTGTGTCTAGCTTGCAATAATTGTGCATGTCACTATTCTGTTTGAGGAATTATTTTCCAATGGTCATTTAAAGTTTAACTATATTCCTTTTTCAAAATAAATAAATAAATAAATGAGTATCGAGTATCGGTGTAAAAGCTTTGATAAAATTCTTTTGGTGGGTATTTATTACTTGTAGGAAACATTGTGTTTAGTGTTTGTTAATTGATGGTGGAGCTTCTGCAGTTTGTTGGGAATAATTCTTTGTTTAATGAGACATTAGGAAAATGTTGGGATCCCTCGGAAACAGATACATTCTAATAACTTATTCCAACAAGTGCCGGCTTTTCCAAGGAACTTCAAAAGGAAACAGATGTGAACGCAAATCGCAGGTCGGTTAGTCTCTGATATGTCATAATAAATTGATATTTTTATTTACATAAAAAAATATTATTTTCATATAAATCTCTTTACATGAATGTGAGACCCGTCCACTATTTATGTGATAAAGGTCGTTTAGAAATATCTCTATTCACCCGAAAATATCAATTTCTTATTCCATATGGAAGTCATCTGAATTGTAATTTAGACTTCAAAGTAGAAAAACCCCAGCTGAAAATGTTTTCAAGTAATTTGGGAGATGGGTAAATGCAAAATACAAGAGTGTATGGACTAATGGATTGAGAAAAGATTGATAAAAAAAATGTTGTCATTCATTGTTATACTATAGTTGTTTTAGTGTCAAAAGAGAAAGACAGTTACTTAAAATTTTTTAATACATATATTTTTCTAAAATTAAGAAATATCCATGTCAATATAATTATAAATACGAGTAATGCGAGAGTCTAACGTGACAATTTGATAGAAAATTAACCAAAATATTTTTAAAATATACATGTTTGTATCGTTTTCTTTTAAAAGCAGCCAGGGTTGTGGGTGGAATGCATGTAACATAACTTCAGCCTAGTCTGACATAAATTTACTGCTAATGTTTTTGGTTCCGAGAAGCCATTCTTAACCTCGTAAAATTTACGTACTTAGTAGCATCCAGTCAAACATGTTGCGAAAATGACCCTTCCCTACGGACAAATTGCTGGTCAAAGATTCAAAGTTCATACGTAGTACAGTTTTTAACTAAAACATTAACCTGATTAGGTAATACTTTAGGAATGTCACAATCCTAGTTTCTGCCGAATATACCGTCAAGTGACAAAAAGTGTGACTATGTTTTTATCTCTGATCATGCACAATAATTACATGCATGATTTTTTAAGATGGGCTCTTTCATGATTTGTTACGGTATTCAAAAAAAATTTCATTATATATTTTTTAATAGAGTCCGTTTAATGTGTGTTTTAAGGGCACACATTAAGTGCGAAAAACAAGAAATAAAATTCACTAAATATTATTTGTTTATATATTTGTACTGAATTCAATACACGGGGTCTACTAGTATATTATTTTTTTATGCATTAAATTCAGTACAAATACATAAACAAATAATATTATACATTAAATTTCGCGTTTAGCATATATTCTAAGGGCACATTCTAAGAAAATTCTTTTTAATATCCTTAAATATTATTTGAAATTAAAGTCGATCTATGCTTTGTGACTAACGTAAGATTCACTTCACATATAATACAAAAAATATTTTTAGCAATGATATTAATAACATAAATAATTATTTTATTATTAAATATAATATTTTTATTATTAAGTATGTATCGAAAATTGAGTGGAGGTTTTAAAACAGAGATGCTCATCCACCTCTTACAAACCATTATTATTTCTTCTTTTTAGGTATTAAATGACTCTTACATATTCTACAATATTAAGATTTGGCCTGAGACAAGCTTATATACTTTTATATTTTGATGATGAAAACGCCCTTCCAACAGCTACATTTTTAATCCAGAATTCAAATGGCTGTTGCAGAGTCGTTTTCATGGCTTCCATCACTCCCTCTCTCATCCCCCGGCTAAACCCAAAAACTTCTCCTTTTTTTATTCAAAAACTTCCAAGAATTCTAGTCCATGGCCTTCAAGGCGCTACAAAATGACCCCAAGATACGTACCTCTTTCTAATCTCTACATATACATGTAACTGTGAAAAAAATATACAATTTAATTTATTTTTGTTTGATGAAATGGTTAAAGATTCAATATACTGCAGCTTAAATTTAGTTTCTTGTATAAGAAAAGACAAATATATAGTAATTGGATCTTAAATAAACCTAGAATTCATTGATTCCGTTTATTTATATTAGTTTAATGTGCCCACCGTGTGTTTGATAAATGTTCAAACTGAAAGGAATACGCGTATCTTGCCGTATAATCTAAATACATGGAATTTTATACTATATCATAATACTTTTAGCCATTTAGGTTTGACACGGTTAAGCCTTTTCCCCTACTGGTTTTGGTACCTTTGCTAAGCATATAGCCATTGGTCGAGGGCTAGCATAGAGTCATATATTCTGTTGATTGAACAGAGAATATTATCATCTTTTTTACTTATAAGGGGAAAGCACTGTTCTGTTCATAGGTTATGTTTTGAGCAAGAAAAGCTAACCAATTATTTGATTTTGTTATTACTAATTATATATATAATTTTTGAACTTTATTTTGATTGTTAATTGGGGCTTTCTGATCACAATATTTTCCTCTGATCAGCTTTTTTAAGAGTAATCTTTGGTGCCTTTCTTCTAGGTTTTACTGTTAGCAGTGACAGTGTGGGTAATTTGCTCAATCTAGCAAAGAGATTTGATTCATTTTGGGGTGATTTTTCTGTTTCTCTTTTTCACTTTTCGTTGGATAGAAATTGGGTATAGAGATTATGGTACATGATGGAAACAAGGGAAACTCCAATGATAATTCATTTTTAAAACCAGGGACTAGTCATCAGAATTTGAGTTTGCCTCAATTTCAGGCAGTTCAAAGGAGTGAAGCAGGAAAGAATTTCACGGAGATGGAGGGAAGAGGGCACTCTGATTTTTACAGAAACACAAGTGAAGAGTTGTTTATAAAAACCTTGATGGAGGGCTCGGTTGGAATGCCAGCGCCAACCATGGAGATGCTGGGTTTCAAGAATCTTTCTCAAAACTTCCGTACGGATAGCGAAGAACTCTTCAAAAGCTGGCTTACAACCGGAGAGGCAAGAACTTTTGCACCATATTATTTTCAGTTTGCGTTTTGATCCATGATTGAGTCGCATAATATAGTATTGAATGTGAATTTAACACCCAGAGATATGTTTTACAGCTGATAGCCGCTGGAGTCAAGAAAGTTCTCTTCTGCATTTGAGTTTGTCACATGAAAAGTTCCATTCCTTCCTTTTCCACTTTTAGATCTTTTATCACGCTAAAGCTGCACAGAAGTTGTGGCACGAACTGCAGTAAAATTCCGAAAAACATATTCATGTTAATTACGGGCTTCACTAATGAAAAAGGATAACAAGCTTAATGCATTGTTTTCCCTAAGGTTACATTTGTTTGCAAAAATAATGGGTGGGATGGGACTATTTGTACTAATTTATTAGCTTATCGGTGCTGTGAAGAATTTAGTTAACAAATAATGAGCTTCTCTTAATACTTCACATTCTTTTTATGCAATCAACGATACAACATGATAGATTGATAGTATCCCTGGATTTTAGTTTCATATGTAATGTGGAAATAATTGATTTATTATATTCAGAACAATCAATGAACATCGAATTGGAAAATGGATCTCGTGGGTGACAAATAGTTATTGTCAGTGACTTCAAACTAGTGTATCTTTTTTTTTTTCCTTCTCATTCTTTTAGCACTCCTTTTTATCTGCTTATAAATTGTTATCTTTTGTTCTTTTTTTGTGACCTTCACAATATATAGAATAGCCGTCTGATAGAGCTCATCCATCCTTTGGAAAGAAAAAAAAACCAGCTGCTGTTCCTCATTTATAATTGTTCTTTCTCTATTTACTTTTTCTTCCCCAGACTCAAGGCTACAATTCAGCGAGCATAGCTCATCGTACTCGACAAGCATCAAGAAGGTTAGTCAGTTGGAATTGGAGAAGTTCATACTGTGTGATTGTCAGTGAGCTTTTTAGCATATTTTATAGGTCCTTGAAGTGATACCATTGTATTGGTTTGTAGGAGTCTTGTTCTTTTATATTTACCATGATACCCATCTGGTGTGGAGCTTCCAGTTTGTTTAAAAGGGAAAATAAAAGGTTATTCGATAATAATAGTAATGATAAGAATGCAATCCTGAGTATAATGAACCTTTTATGTTCCTGTAACACTAAGAACACATCTTTTATGATTTCTTTTCTTTCTTTCATACCTCTCAAAGAAATTATAAATCTTCTACAAGTTGTCGGCTTTACACAGAATTTTTCCTTAGGCCGAATATATGTCTAATAAACCCAACTTTCACATTCTATTATCAAGAGTTATTATTGGCCTTTTCCAATTAAAATTCATTACTTGTAATCTGAAAGCAACGGTGGTACTGATACTCTGGGGGCAACTCAGCTCAATTTACTGTTGTCTGAAGTTCCACTGATGGCTAGATAGATCCTTTTGTCTTTTGTGGCTATGTGCAATCTTGTTCCCATTTATATTCTATGGGACTTCTTGTGAAAATTTCATACTACATAGTACATACTGGTAAATCTCAGAGCTTTATGTTGAAATTTTTCTTAACTGCGGTCTGAATTGAAAATTTTGGTTACTACATCCTACTTCGTGCAAGCTCTTTACTTTTTTATATCTAAGAAAATGTGAACATGGTCCAAATAATAGTTACAATGAGTAAAGGAACATTTCAACATATGCCCCTTTCATCTAATTCATATGCCTTAAGGATACCTTGATTTCTTTACCTAGGAATCTGTCTTGTTACATATCTTGGATAACTTGGTACATATTTTTACAATGTTGCATGCTTGTCTCATGTTTTCTTTTTATCCCATGCTTGCTCACATCTGGCTAACGTACTTGTTCAGATATGTTATTGCCTCCAATATCTAATGGTTTAGGTGTTTATGTCCATGCCAAATGCAGGATGTCTACAGAGCTAGCCAGTTTATCTAATCATCACAATGGAGTACTTCAGAAAAGAAGCAACGAGAATCCAAATCCACAAAATACTACCATCGGTGAAGAATTTTCAAATGATATCAATCAACAGTCAGTCAGGTATATATAATTATTTTCTTTTCCTTTGCATATAGCCATTCGTTTGATTGCAATCTTGAATGACAAGAAACTTCAACTAAATAGACTTCATTGTAATTATAAGGTCTGACTACCACTTGTTTCAAATTTCTGGTTTTCTGGGAGATGCATGTTAGACAGTTTCATTAATCATTATAATTATAAGCCAAAGTGTCATTCCAGTTCTTCGTCATCCTTGCAACACTTTCCAGATGAACTTGCTGTTGAATACATTTATTGACTTGTTTGCTCTTTAATGTACCAAGATGGTGACATCCACTGGTTTGTAATTGTATTCAGTACATGGGGCCTCCTCTGTATTGCTATCTTTACAGTATAATAGGGATGTGACTGATTTGGTATTTTGTTTCTATCAGGAATGGGGCTGAGAGAGGGGTTCCAGCTAGTAACTTATACTTGGCTAAGGTTTGTTTAATTTGAGACTATGCAAATGCACCAGTCCAATAAGTGGTTTTAATACATCTTATATCTCACGTTATATGCAGGCATGGTTTCATAGCTCTCAGCCAATGACTAGAAGTCGTTCGTCTGAATTAAGGTATCCTCACATTATATATCATTCAAGCATTATAGCAACTGGAGTATCTCTTACATTTCAGCTATTCACTGAAGGTTATAGTACCTTGAATGAGAGCCTAGAGCACATATCTATGTTATTTTAAATCTAGGGTGTGCAGTTAGATACAATGAGAAATGTAGGATGTGAATCATCTATAGGGTAGTTTCCTTGAATATATGGCGAAGATCATTTACTCAGAGAGAGGATTTAGTAGCAATTGATTGGAATAATTGGATATGTACAACTTTTTCTTTTTGCAGGAAAAGATATGCTGCAATACAGAATTCCCAGACAGCTTTTGGCATGGAAGCCATGCATAACGCTGCTGGGCATGGTGTAAATAATATGAAACAAGAGTTTGGGAATCCAAATGGATTCATTGATGCTTCAATGTGTGAGATCCCCAATCAATTCACATCATTCATGTCTCCATCAAATTCCTCTTCATCTAATTTCTACACCCCTCAGATGGGTACAGTTGATAATGTTTCTTCTGTTGTGAGCATGCTGAAGGGTACACTAGAGCGGAAAAAGCTTACTAACCAGATTGAGAAAGAGTCTGTTGAAGATAGTTCTTTAATATATTATGGTGCTCAAGAAGTTGTAGTTAACCCTAGTTTGAATCAAGGACAAGATTATCATATTTATGAGGCACAAGGAACTTTTCAAGAAGTGTCCGCTCTCCAAGTTAATCGTGGAGTTCTGCATACAGCTGAAGGGTCCATAGATATCGGCTTAGAAGAATTTGTAGCTCCTACAAATCCAATTCAAATGAGCACTGTATCTCGAGAACCGTCACAAAGTGAATCTTCTGCTGCTGCACCTGTAGTCTCTACTGGTTTTGATGCATGTGATGGTCCCAGCAACTCAGGTCAAACTCAAAGCAATTGCGAGAGCTCTAGACAACAGGTCAGAAAAGGAAAGAGTTCTGAAAATGGGTCTAGAGCCAAAGGTACGAGCAACATGCTTAATCTCACTTTTTCAATCAATATGCAGGTCCAAGTCAGATTATGCATTGCAGCTTTATGCTGATACATATTTGAATCTTCAGCTTGATTATCTGTTTTTCTTTCCTCCTTTAGTCACTAGGAACTTTTCTTCTTATAAAACTACCATACTTTCATTAGATAGAAAATATCAATAACTTCAGTCATAACCATGATTTTGTACTTTGAGATTAGAGGAAGTTTTACTAGAGCATTTTATTATTAACCTCACCTCTCTCGAGCATCAGGGAACTGTTTCTTTATTGTTCCATGCATCACAGAACTTGAATATCTGGTCAGTTTGAAAAACAGTTACTAGCACCAAATATACGAAATGATCGTTTATCCAACTTTTGTTCATTATTCAATCTTAATATTAACTTTCACGGATTCTGAAGACAGCATGTGTTATTGTATGTTTGGGGCACCATGCAGTCTGAATCTGTCCGTCTGGTCTGACTTTGCATTTGAATCTAGGGCCTCACCATTCATAGAGGATTTTATCTCATGAAATCCTAAATGCCCACAATGGAATTGTTCCAAATTGGCGGGCTAGCCAAATGTCCTGTTAGCTTTTTTCTTTTTCTAAATATATCTTCAGCAATGAAGCATCTTTGTATTACAGATATCAGAGATCGGATATGTGATAACCTTAAAGAAAATCGCCAGGTATACCTTAACTAGTCCTGGTTTGTTGATAGTAACTACTATGTTTCAAAAGTGGTGTTAACACTCCTGGAATGTTTTGCCTGATTTCAATTTTCTTGTTGCTTGGTTTTGCTTTCAGCAAAAAGGAAATTTAGTTCGATATGGATCTGCAACATCAGCTGGGTCAGGTAATTAACTTTGTCTGGGATCTCACGAATATAAAATTTTGCCTTCAGGTTGTACTTTTTCACACCGAGTAGGTACAAAGAAAATTTGTTTGATCTATAAAACTACAATATCTGATGAAAACTTTTAATTTTTGCCTTTGCTGTACATCACAAATGAGAACTATTCCTCCATGATATATTACAAGAAAATCTTTTCTATAGATATATGAAGAATATTTACTGTGTAGAATATAAAGATACAGGAGGGCAGACTAGGAGTCCACCTTAGAGTGGAACAAAAAAACAAATACCCTAAAAACTTATGGAACGGATACATCTACCTACAGAAAGTGGGCTTATTTGCACTTTTTCAACCTCGGAAGTAGCAGTAGTATGAACTAACCCCCTCAAGTTCTAATTGCAAGACATTTGATGCACATGCAGAGCACAACGTCTAAATTGAAGCCAATTTGGCTTATATGGCCAGATTGTAACTTAAGGGCTTCGTGGAATTTGGACTTGAGGGGGTTTACGGAACATTTTCAGAAGGTAAAGATGCAAATAAGCCCAGAAAATGGTGCTGACATTAAGCCAATGTCAAACCTAGGATATAACTTAGTGTATGTTTTCTTGGTTAGGGTGTGGGGAAATGAGTAACAAGGAAAACTGATAAGAAAAAGGATTTTCTAGTAATCATTTCATTGGGATGTTGATATGCATTTATACACTACGGAACCTGTGGGTCTTAATTTGGCCATAAAATAAATTAATTATCAAATGATCAAAGTGGAAATATCCAAAAGAAACAGGGAGTATTGTAAAATAAAGAATCCTCTATTCATTATTTAGTTATATTTAATGTATATTAGAGTTGTGGAGGTTAACTGAAAAAAATTGATATCATTTGGTCACTAAAGACATTTTAATGAACCAAAGAACATGCATCTTATCAAAACATCATTTTGATGGGCTTTGCATGGAATGTCATTAATAGTTGGTATTTATTTCTATTCCATTTTAATTCAACATGTACATGTACTTATGTAGAATATATGCATTCATATTTATTTTTCTAAACATTATTTGTTATTCAGTGGACAGAGGAGATCCCACAAAGAAGCGAAGGGTGGAGCGGTCACGGAAGTACGTATATTATCTTCACACCTTAGCCAACAGTGTCCTCTTGTCTATAAATATAATTCTTTTAAATAATATAGTCCATTGAGTAGTATGACATGGTTTTCTCCTGACTATTATTTGCTATTATGTATGCAGTATTGCTATGTTTACTTTGATTACTTCACAAGAATATGCCTTCCTTTAAGGAAACTATCATAGCTATTGTATTTGAAGTTATCCTGTGTTTACCTAAGGTAGGTCTATGATGCATGGCTTAGGTGTTCCTTTCGTCACCTTATGATCTTTTCTTGTATATTTCGTGTGTGATAGGTATTCCCTTCTTTTTTGTATCCTTAATACCCATATTTATGATAAGAAAAATAAAATTACACCAAGTTATGTTTGTGGAAAAATTTCTCTTGCAATGTAAAATGTGATTGAACTATTAGTTAAAAGGAGGTTCATAGTTGTCAAATCGTGAATCCTATCGTGTTTTGAAAACTCCCGTATCGTGTTTAATGTATCATATCGTAAATCGTATCGTAAGATATGAAAACAAAATAAAAAATGTAGTAATATATATTTAAACATATAAAACACAAGCTTGACTATATATAAAAGTAGTCGAGTAAATATTATTATAGACTAAAAATAAATTTTAAAGTTGAACAGTAGTCAGAATACTCGAAATTGATTTATTAGATATTATTTTAGTAATCTTTATAGAGTAACAAGAGAAAACGAAAATTCAAATTCACCTTTAATCTATAAAACAAAAGAGAATAATTTAAATTAACAAGTGGAGAGTTATATATTTGTTTATAGAAAGTGATGTGGAAAAAATAGAGCGACATTTTTAATTAGATATAATACTCTAAAAAGTGATTAAAAGCTTATGAAACGATATAGAATATATTTGTGTTAGAAAACCTCTTCAATTGAAATGTTAAAAGATTTAAAAGTTGTTTTTAGTCTTTTAAATCTATATGAATTTTTTTTAAGTTGGTTGCTTTTAAAAAGTATCGTGCATTGTATCGTATCGTAAGAATTGTATCAAATCGTAATTGAATCGTAAGATACGGTATCATTTTAGATTCATACTGCGATACATATCGAATTGTATTCGTATCGTAAGATATGTATCGCAAGAAAAATAGCTAAAATGTTATAGTTCCACAAAAATTAAAATAGCTAAAATGTTGGTGTCAAGATCAATTTTATAATATGAATGAGAATAAACTTAGAAACCTTAAGATAGTGAAGTGGCACGGTTTAGAAACAGACTGAAAATTAAAATGAGGATTTGAGTTAATGAAAGATGACTTCTTCTACCTTGTTATTTATACCCGCAGTACCAGCTACCTTGTTATTGGTGGTGATTTGATTGTTTCCCTCATAATTTTCAGTTATTTTCCTTCACAAATTTTGGAACTCAATATGACTTTTATAAACCAATTTTTGGACTTGGTATGTTTGTTGCTTAAATGATATCATATGTATGAAGATGAAATAGCTATATTCATATGCTAAAAGATGCTTATGGAAAAAATCTTATTTATATCACGTCTTTTCTTCCCTGGTGATGCAGGATGGCAGAAGCAAAGGAAAGAGTTCTTACACCAGCAATTTCTTCAGATATGCAGTCCACTCTGAAGCGCTGTGAAAATCTTGAGAAGGAAGTTCGATCACTCAAACTAAATTTGGCTTTCATGAATAGGTAATAACGCAATAAATAACGATCTACTTACCATATCATATCCTGCTGAATCTAGATCTAATTGTCCATTATAAGAAGAAAACAAAATAAACCCACAATTTAGGATGACAACATCACAAGCAACAGGCAACTTAATGTGGTTCTATCAACTTTATAACATCCATGGAGAGCATCAATTTCAATAACTTGAAGAACCTATGGTAGAAAACATTGGTTATGCCTTTGTATTTGTAAAACAAACCTAATCCCAAACCCTGTGCACCCTTTCTCAGTTCCCGTTGAGGATCCTGGGAGGTTTTGGAGCATAGGAATGCGTGGTTTAGCGATGCTCGTAACAGAGTATAATTGAGACCTTCTTTCTATATGCAAAATTAGAGTTCCTAAATAGAACTAAAAAGACATCTCCAAAACTGACATATATGAATAATTGAAAATGTAATTTTCTGGTAACCATTCCTGCCATCCACTCTACTATGAGAGTTTTTATTTTCGTATATGTCTTCTGGTCGTTGCTGTTTTCTGTTCCTCTCCCAATGGTTATCTGTGTCCTGGATTCTCTCTCTCTATTCTTCTCCTAGTACTTTATTTGCTGCATGAATCTTCATGTCAGTATTATCTTCCGGTACAAGCGAATCTATTTCATCATGCTAACAAAATTCTGTATTAACAAATTTCAGAAAGGATTCCGAACAGACTAAGCAGATAGAAGAACTTCAGAAGCAAAATGAAGATTTGACAGATGAAAAGGAACGCCTTTTGGAAGAGATCGAGAGGATTATCTCAGAAACGGGCAAGATGTGAAGACTTCATCCCATTTTTCCAGTCTCATATTCCCCTCAACCTTTAAAGCAAGGGTCACAGCTGCTGCAAACAACTTTAAGCAATCATCCCTTTGACAGCATCCCCAAATTGTCCTCGGATTAAATTCAGATTCTAAGGAAAGTCCATCTCAATATAGATTATAAGAATGTTGTAAAGTAAAATCTTCATAATTCATAAATCATTACAAGTGTTTGGTGTTTGTTAAATGTAAGCTTATGAGTTTTGGTCTTAATTAATGTCATGTTTTGTTACTTTAGTAAAGCTTGGAATAAAAAAAAAATCAGGCTCCACTTTCATGATATGCTATGGTGATGACTGATGAGATATAACTTTTAATGTTTTGTAATTGCTGCCAAAAACAATTTTGAGCCATTAAAATTTGATAGACCGAATCTAGATGTGGCCTTGCATTTAGCCCAAAATCTTTGTAACGCTCTAAGAGGGAGTTTTAGATTTCATAGAGTTCGAGTAGCATTGAGCTTTAGTTAAGGGGTAAGAAGGGATAGAGAAAATGTTTTGAGTCAATGTTCTAGTATCAGGCGCTACAGTGCTGAAGTAACCAACGCCCTCAATTGAGCGTGAAAGCACATAAGAACTCTTGATTGAAAATGAAAAAGAGACAACTTCAGTTCCTTCGAAAATGGTGGTGTGCTCTACTTCTTGTTATTTTTTTATGTTGAAATAGTTTTTCTTTATCCATGGACAATGAATTTGGATGTATACATATAAAATCAGAAGAATACGTGAGTGATTCATGCACACCATATTTTTCTTTTATCAACGGTTCTAGTACAGTTCACAGATAAACACTATTAGAATTATAACACATCACTAAAATAAGGATAATGATGTCCAATAAAAGTACTTTATTAGTAAAGTGTTATAATTTTAATAACACTTGTGTATATACCGATAGTGCATGACACTTTAATTCTATCATTATTTATATAAAAATTCATAGGACAAAATAGTCGTGACAAAAACTAACAAAATCTATCAATGCGAAAACTACAATTGCATCCGTCATATTATACTAGTATATAAGTTTGAACCTAACTCAAAGTCTAAATATCGTCATTTATTGATTGATAAACATTAAATACCGTGCACAACAATTAAAAAACATTAAAAGCAATTCCCTAAAATAAATGAATATCTGAATAAGTTTTCAACTGACTAGTTCAAAGCCAAAGCTTAAATTTAACATTTCACTTGTTTACTTTGAAGGAATTGAAACACCATTGATCTGCTCCCATGGTCATATTACTAATATGTGAAAAAAAGGAATGAAAAACACCATTCTATATCTCTTACAACAACAAAACAAAGATGTGCCTAGACTAATAAATTTGAATCATTTGATACATATATCAAAGCCAATAAAAATAAAATTAATTTCGTATTATATATAAAGAGATAATGTTAGGGGTCGTAACATTATTTGAAACAAACAAAAAATAATATAAAATAAAAATAATTTGAAACTCCTCCTAACATTATTATCCTATGTATTAATCAGTTCAAACTTCATCCCCATTCCAATTATTTTTCATCTTAGGGCCAGTAGGACCTTCTTCCCCAAAAACTTCATTTGGAATTAAATCTACCAATTTCTCAAATGCAGTTTTCATCTCTCCAGGCAGCTTCTCTTCAATTTTCTTGATCTCGACCCCTAATTCATATGTAATTTCAGGCCCCCATTTTCTATAATAATTCAGCCATGGTGGCTCAACAATTTCCTCTATAATCTTGCCTGCAATAATCAAATACCTTTCTCCTGTATCCACAACAAAGTTACTTTTCGCGGTATCGTTCCTAATTCCAATTAAATCACTTCCTTGCAAAACCAGTCCTGGTTTTGAATAAAATGCATGGCCATGCAACGACGAATATGCCACAAATTTATTAGTTGCATTATGAAATTCTAGCAATGACGAATTCACCCAAGTCCCACCACTATGTTCCGAGAAATAAACATTATATAAAATTCCATTAAAATTGCTAATTCTTAGGGCTAAATGTTCCCAGTCGCCAACATGTTCTCCAATTTTACCTAATGGTACATCAATTAGCCCGAGTTTAGCAGTTGACGGCCCGTTAAATGGGTAAAAAACCCATATAGCTATATCTGTGAATGTAGTTCCAAGCATTGGTTTTATGTGAAGATAAGCCTCAGAGGTTAGCAAATTTCCCTTCATGACTTGCTCTTTGGCATTGGGGTCAATAGGTAGGTCCAGCCAAAATTCACCATCATTTGAACCGCCTTGTGGGAGGTTCAACCCGTTGGGTTCAATCTGAACCGGATTTGACTCATCCCCTTTTTTATATAGTAAGGCCCCATTGCTAAAATACCAATTTACTGAAGAGGGGAGGTAGGTTTCATTAGGGTGACAGTAAATTATGGGGGAGTAAAGTTGAAATAATGCCTCAATTTGTTTTGTGTTAGGCATATAAGATAAGGTGGTGAAATTTTTATTTTTCAAGCAGGCCAAGGGTAAAGTAGGAGTGTTACTATTATTTTGGGCCAAAAATGTACCCACACATACACCTTGAGCTTGTGTACCTCTAGTGCTAGGCCTTAATTCATGCACATTAAATTCATTTTCAGTCACCTCTGTACTTTGTCCCCAAATCCAGTTACCAATCTCAGATTCGTCCGTTAAGTCGGACCGAACACACCAGATTTTGTCTAAAGAGGGTTTTTCCGGTGAGGTCGTGACAACGTGGCCGACGGCATTGTAACCATTAGGTGCTATTGGTAACCAAATATAGCCATAGCCATTTTGCTTTATTTTCAAGGATTCACTAGTCCAAACCAGGGTATAATCGGTTGGTTTGGTTAGGGTTCCGCCGCCTGAGGGATTATCGGTGGTGTTATCTTTTCCGACTAGAACCCAGCCGAAAAGTGGGCCATTGTTGGATTGGCTATAGCTACCAAGCATGAAAAAGCCATCTGGTATCGAAGAAGGCTCAAAAAATGTTGCACCAAGATTATCTAGGCCGCCTTCATAGATGGCCCAAATTTTTGTGAAGGAAGTTATTTGACACACTTGAAGCCCTCCTAAATCAATGGTTCCACTTCCAAAGCCTTCACCTGTAAGATGAATTAAAAGTATTACTCACAGATTAAAAAAAAATTTGTTTTTTTTTTTTTGTTATCAACATTTACCATTGCATGTATTATCCTAAGGCCATAGGAGAACTTGGGGAGAGACTACGAGGGAAACTTATATTTGCTATGAAGGGCCTCGCTATTTTTTTCGTTTAGATATATAAACTTCAATTCATGACCATGCACAATAAAAAGAGAGATTCTACGGTAGACTTTCAATTTGTGACGTTATAACCATGTCCAAAATCACATTTCTACATCTACTTATTTTAATTATTGTATATTAAAAATAACTACTTAAAACATAGTGTATTAATGTGTTTTTAGCTAGTTTTAATCAAGACTCGATCACCCAAAAAGAAATTTATTATGAAATATTACCATTAGAGATTTGGATATCTATACATAAGTACACACACTAAAATATCAAAAATTGAAAACAAACTATTGAGGATAAGAACCTGGTGGCCAAGGGGGAATTGGAGATGGAAAGTTGAAATTGGTGTCAATTCCCAAATCTTTGCTTTCCACTAAGCTGGAGGGGAAACAAGAACTAATACAATTTCCCATTGCTAGGCTATCGAATTACAATGCCTTGTATTTTGGATATTGAGAAGAACTCTATAGAGGCTTAAACAATATACTACTATTTGTGTTGTTTTCAAGAGGGGAACGAGTAGATGATCAAATGGCATATTCCAAAAATATCCAATAGATACTTGTGGAATTTATAGTTTTCTTGTAGCAAGTTATTTATTACCTTCAATTTTCTTGCCAACTGAATTTTAGAATTGTAGTTGGATGTTATTATCTTGTATAGTTGACTTATAAACAACTTGCATGCATGTCTAAAGTCTTGCGTGAACGTCTTCTCGAAATATAATTAATGCAAACGACATGAGTATCGCATATGATAAATACCTAATATGTGCTAAAAGACTTTTCCATGAGTATGAAGCATGATTATCCTAAATATCACGTTTGTTTGTAAAAAAATATGTTTTGAATTGAATTATTTATTTTAATTTAATACTATTTTATACTCCCTCCGTCCCAAGATAAAAGTCCTCTATTGACTTTTATGGTCAAATTGACCATTTTTTAAATCAATATATTTTGTTATTCTTTTATATATATAAAAAAAACTTATAAACATTATAAACTATATACAATTTAGTATTAATCTCAATATTTATTTTTTTGAAAATCTAAATATATATGTTTAATTATTAATTTTAAAAATGGTCAATTTGACTGCAAAAGTCAATGAAGGACTTTTATCTTGGGACGGAGGGAGTACTATTTATTAGTCTCTTAATATTAAACTATTAGTCCTATAAAATTATTTAATAACTTAAACTAAGAGAGATTACGTAACATATATTATCTTCACACCTTAGCCAAGAGTGTCCTCTTGTCTATAAATATAATTCTTTTAAATAATATTGTCCATTGAGTAGTATGACATGGTTTTCTCCTGCCTATTATTTGCTATTATGTATGCAGTATTGCTATGTTTACTTTGATTACTTCACAAGAATATGGGAAACTGTCATAGCTATTGTATTTGAAGCTATCGCGTGTTTACCTAAGGGAGGTGTTCTTTTCGTCACCCTATGATCTTTACTTGTATATTTCGTGTGTTATGGGTATTCCCTTCTTTTTTGGGTCCTTAATATATACCCATATTTATGATAAGAAATATAAAATTACACCAAGTTATTTTTGGTGGAAAAATTTCTCTTGCAATGTAAAATGTGATTGATCTGTCAGTTAAAAGAAGGTTCCATAAACAGCTATAGCAGTAGCTAAATGATATGCATTTTCTAGTATATAAGTTTGAAGCTACTATTGCATCCATCGCATTATACTAGTATATAAGTTTGAAGCTAACTCAAAATCTAAATATCGTCATTTATTGATTGATAATTAAACATTAAATACCGTGCAAAACAACTAAAAAAAAAAAAAAGTAATTCCCTAAAATAAATTAATATCTGAATAAGTTTTCAACTGACTAGCTAGTGCTAGTTCAAAGCCAAAGCTTAAATTTAACATTACACTTGTTTACCTTTGAAGGAATTGAAACACCATTGATCTGCTCCCATGGTCATATTTACTAATATGTGAAAAGAAGGAATGTAAAACAACATTCTATATCTCTTACAACAACAAAACAAAGATGTGCCTAGACTAATAAATTTGAATCATTTGATACATATATCAAGGCCAATAAAAATAAAATTAATTTTGTATTATATAGAGAGAGATAATGTTAGGGGTCGCCACATTATTTGAAACAAACAAAAAATAATATAAAATAAAATAAATAAAAATAATTTGAAACTCCTCCTGACATTATTATCCTATGTATTAATCAGTTCAAACTTCATCCCCATTCCAATTATTTTTCATCTTAGGGCCAGTAGGACCTTCTTCCCCAAAAACTTCATTTGGAATTAAATCCACCAATTTCTCAAATGCAGTTTTCAGCTCTCCAGGCAGCTTCTCTTCAATTTTCTTGATCTCGACCCCTAATTCATATGTAATTTCAGGTCCCCATTTTCTATAATAATTCAGCCATGGTGGCTCAACAATTTCCTCCATAATCTCGCCTGCAATAATCAAATACCTGTCTCCTGTATCCATAACAAAGTTACTTTTCGCGGTATCGTTCCTAATTCCAATTAAATCACTTCCTTGCAAAACAAGTCTTGGTTTTGAATAAAATGCATGGCCATGCAACGACGAATATGCCACAAATTTATTAGTTGCATTATGAAATTCTAGCAATGATGAATTCACCCAAGTTCCACCACTATGTTCCGAGAAATAAACATTATATAAAATCCCATTAAAATTGCTAATGCTTAGGGCTAAATGTTCCCAGTCGCCTACATGTTCTCCAATTTTACCTAATGGTACATCGATTAGCCCGAGTTTAGCAATTGACGGCCCGTTAAACGGGTAAAAAACCCATATGGCTATATCGGTGAATGTAGCTCCAAGAATTGGTTTTATGTGAAGATAAGCCTCAGAGGTTTGCAAATTTCCCTTCATGACTTTCTCTTTGGCATTGGGGTCAATGGGCAGGTCCAGCCAAAATTCACCATCATTTGAACCGCCTTGTGGGAGGTTCAACCCATTGGGTTCGATCTGAACCGGATTTGACTCATCCCCTTTTTTATATAGTAAGGCCCCATTGCTAAAATACCAATTTACTGAAGAGGGGAGGTAGGTTTCATCAGGGTGACAATAAATTATTGGGGAGTAAAGTTGAAATAATGCCTCAATTTGTTTTGTGTTAGGCATATAAGATAAGGTGGTGAATTTTTTATTTTTCAGGCAGGCCAAGGGTAAAGTAGGAGTGTTACTATTATTTTGGGCCAAAAATGTACCCACACATACACCTTGAGCTTGTGTACCTCTAGTGCTAGGCCTTAATTCAAGCACATTAAATTCATTTTCAGTCACCTCTGTACTTTGTCCCCAAATCCAATTACCAATCTCAGATTCGTCCGTTAAGTCGGACCGAACACACCAGATTTTGTCTAGAGAGGGCTTTTTCGGTGAGGTCGTGACAACGTGGCCGACGGCATTGTAACCATTAGGTGCTATTGGTAACCAAATATAGCCATAGCCATTTTGCTTTATTTTCAAGGATTCACTAGTCCAAACCAGGGTATAATCGGTTGGTTTGGTTAGGGTTCCGCCGCCTGAGGGATTATCGGTGGTGTTATCTTTTCCGACAAGAACCCAGCCGAAAAGTGGGCCATTGTTGGATTGGCTATAGCTACCAAGCATGAAAAATCCATCTGGTATTGAAGAAGGCTCAAAAAATGTTGCACCAAGATTATCTGGGCCGCCTTCATAGGTGGCCCAAATTTTTGTGAAGGAAGTTATTTGACACACTTGAAGCCCTCCTAAATCAATGGTTCCACTTCCAAAGCCTTCACCTGTAACATGAATTCAAAATATGACTCACAAATTTTTTTAAAAAATACTTTTTTTATGCTTTTTTTTTTTTTTAATCAACACATACCATTACATTTTAATCCCAAGGGCATACGAGAACTTGGGGAGAGACCATGAGGGGAACTATGGAAAACTTATATTTGCTATGAAGGGCCTTGCTATTTTCTTTCGTTTAGATATGTAGACTTCAACTTATATACACAGTAAAAAGAAGATCCGACAGACTTTCAATTTATGGCATTATAACCATGCCCAAAATCACATCTCTACGTCTATTTATTTTAATTAATTGTATAGTAAAAATAACTACTTAAAACATAGTGTATTAATGTGTTTTTAGCTAGTTTTCATTAAGACTAGATCATCCAAAAAGAAATTTATTATGAAATAGTAGTAGATTTGGATATCTATACAGAAATACACACACTAAAATATCAAAAATTGAAAACAAACTGTTGAGGAAAAGAACCTGGTGGCCAAGGGGGAATTGGATATGGAAAGTTGAAAATGGTGTCAATTCCCAAATCTTTGCTTTCCTCTAAGTTGGAGGGGAAACAAGAGCTAATACAATTTCCCATTGGTAGCTATTGAATTACAATGCCTTGTATTTTGGATATTGAGAAGAAGTATAAAGAGGTTTAAACAATAAACTACTATTTGTGTTGTTTTCAAGAGGGATATGAGTAGATGATCAAATGGCATATTCCAGAAATATCCAATAGATGGTTATGGAATTTGTAGCTTTCTTGTAGCAAGCTATTTATTACCTTCAATTTTCTTGTAAACAACTGGTATGCATGTCTAATGTCTTGCGTGAACGTCTTCTCTAAATATAATTAATGCAAAGGACATGAAGAATATCGCTTGTGATAAATACTAGTGTGTTGTAAAAGACTTTTACATTAGTATGAAGTATGATTATCCTAGTATTCCAGATGGCAAGGAGAATAGACTTGGTGATCCTTTTAGCTCGTAATCCTTCCCTTCTAAAATTATATATATATAAATATGAAAAGTGATTTATAGTTAAAATTAAACAGGAGCAATTTTTCATTCAAACTAATTTTATTTTTCCGTTGCGAGATCAAATGACTTAAAAATAAACATAGTGTTTAATAGTTATTAGTACTACCTCATAATTATTATGCGATATATGATTCACATAAAAAATATTCATATTATTCCTCAAATGTATCGCACAATTATTATGCGATATGGACTAAAGCATAAATAAAAAAATTCCGCATAACTGTTATACGGTGTCAAATAAGTAAAAAAAATAAATAGAATATCACATAATTATTATGCAGTTGTTAAAGATATAGCATAATTATTATGCAGTATGTTAAAAAAAAAAAAAAAAAGCCAACAAAAATATAATGCGAAATCCTGAATCTATCAGCTTCATTTCGGTTTTGTTGACTCTTCCCCCCTCCCCCTCCCCGTCCCCGATGATCGCTTATCAACAAGAGCAAAAGGGACAGACTATCAATTGTTCTTTCTTCTGTAAGATTGAGCTGACCATAAAGCGTGGAAGCATACTACTTGCTACGTACTAGGCATCATTTCTTTTTCAATTAAAAGTTTAATAAGTCACTGTACTATATATCAATTTATAAATAAATAACTAATTTTTATTTTTTTTTATATTTAACTCATTAAAAAACAATTTTCTAACACTCCATTAGTAATTCCGTTAAATCTGTAGACTTTAAATGAAAATTTACATATAAGTAGTTGACTTGTAAAAAAAAATTAATGTGTCAAGAATTATTCCACGTGGCATTCATTATATGTCAACTTGTAAAAAATGTCATTTAATTGTTAAGAAAAAATAAATAAATTATTCTAAATAAATTAATTAGAGTTACTGTTCAAAGGCAATAAAAATGAACACCCTACAATTTTTAGAGAGAAATAATGGTAGCCAAAAGATTTGTCATTTTCCTCATTCACAGCCTCGAATAATACAAAGGAACAAAAGTGACCACCTGCAATTTCTCCCTCACACGCATAAACACACACACACAAATACCCACATAAAAACATAGAATTTCTCCCCCACACACAAACACACCCTGCAATTTCTCCTTCACACACACACACAAATAGACACAAATGCATAGAATTTCTCCCTCACACACAAACAGACTCTGCAATTTGTCCCTCACACACAAACGCGCGCGCAAATACATAAATGTATGAAGAGTCTCTTCGGTACTTACTTATAAATTCATCAATCTAATTTATAAATATTTAAGTTAAAAAAAATTATTCAAAAATGATTTTTTTTTATAAGTTAAAAAAAAGTCAAAAAAAGTAAATAAGTTTTTGTTGCTTAAAAAATATGACTTATAAGTTAATTTTTTAAGTCGATCAACCCAAATGAAATGATAGAAATATTCTATTTTATTTTTATAATATTCTTCTTATTAAAGGATATTTTAATAATTTTTATATTTTAATTAACTTTTAAGTCATTATTAACCGAATACATCCACAATTATTATTTATAATTCTCGACTTATAAGTAAAAGTGATGCCGAATATTTTTACTTATAAATCTATTAAAATTTTAACTTATAAATCTACTAAAAATTTAACTTTAAGTAAAAAAAAAAATCATTCCCGAACGACCCCGAAATTGATATTTTCAAGAGTTTTTGTGAAGGGTGTGAAATCAAGAGGTCAAGGTTTAGATCTTGATCTAGATCTAAGGTAATATTTTAGATCTAAGATAACATTCTTGATTTAATGTTAGTAAGCTTCATTGGTCCTGAATCTGGTATGATATTTCATGGTCGACCTTCCCGGCCTGGAAACTTTCCCGTGGGTAGATTTGGGATGATGACGGGACCATGATTTTGAGAATCTGGGTTTCATGAATGAAGGAGAAGAGAATTTTAAATTTAAATTTTAAAAATTTTAATTATTATTTTACTTTTTTTATAAATAGTAAAATGAAGTTAGCAAACAAATTATGTTATTTTTTTTAGCCATTAAAAGGCAATTTAAAATTATTATTCTTTAACCGCTAAAAGGTAATTTTAAAATTATATTAAAAATCATGATAAAAATATTTTTTTCAGAAATTTAAAAATATTGTTAAAAATATTTTATTTTATTAGCAATTAAAAGGTAATTTTTAGCAATTTTATTTTTTTCATAACTTTTTAATTTCCACACCAACGTTTTTTACAAGTCAACTTTTTCTTCCTTGACACGTCAGCACTTTCGTTAAAATTTTAACGTCCATGACGGAATTTTTATTTTTTGTTAGTAAAATACAATTCAGTGAGTTGACTATAGGAAAAAAAATTTAGTTACTCACTTGTAAGTTGATATATAGTACAATGATTTATTAAGCATTTAATCCTTTTCTTTTCCTTATTTACTAGGCACCACATAACAATTATGTGATGGTGTTTTTTTTTTTTAAGCTTTATCCCATACCGCATAACAATTATGTAGTGCATCTGAGAGGTAATAAAAATAATTTTTTTATGTGGGTAATAATTG
This sequence comes from Hedera helix, assembly GCA_947179155.2. Classification (NCBI taxonomy): domain Eukaryota; kingdom Viridiplantae; phylum Streptophyta; class Magnoliopsida; order Apiales; family Araliaceae; genus Hedera; species Hedera helix. The sequence continues at coordinate 12,567,693 of OX359274.1, forward strand.
TGCGATAATGCTAATAACTATTATGCGGAATGTTTATTTCTAATATCGTAACGGACGGATAAGATTGTGTTGCATAAAAAATTGCTCATATCCAACTTTTACTATAAATCACTCTCCTGTATTGTAGTCAATTCGTAAATTTTTAAAATACAAAATTATTTAATTTTAACACAAATAACTATAGTTTAATTATAAAGTACTACTAATTATTCTTTTAAAACTTAAAAGATATCATATCAATTTTTTGAATTTTTGAAATATCAAAATATTTTTCAAATTTTGGAACTAATGGAATAAAAATAAGTATAAGATGCAGAGTACGTGAATCGACATAAGATGCAAAGTACGTGAATCGACCAATCCGTATGCATAAAGTATGTTCTATGTACCACCAACTCACAAGTCAAAACACAATGTTCCTAAAGAGTAGGGACTTCAAGCCAAGGCTTCACAGAATTACAACAAATATATAATACAAAAATAACTTTGAGACAGATACAAAATACACATTAACTAGAGTCCTTTATATATCATTTATTATTATTGAGTTCCATCCTTTCTCCCGTAGAAGCAACAACAAAATAAACAGTTCTTAATGTATACTGCACATTACCGAAGGCAACAGCAACATCCCAATTGTTAATGTCTTGCCAACGATTTTAATACCATTCTTCATTTTAGGTACAACTTTACATTGCTTCAAATTCAGAAACATACGTTGGCTGATGAGTATGTGGAGCCCTCTATGTTGCCTGGTTTATAACCAGCAATGGCGGCACTGGCAGATGCAGTCTGTGCAACCATCGTTTCCCTTTCAGCATTTGCTTTCAAGCGTAGGCGCTCAGCTCTAGAACCAATCACCTGGCCCAAGACAGAAGCTGCAATGGTGAATGGCATAGCTGTCTTGGGCATCAGGACAGACTTCCTAAGCATGGCTATGAACGGAACTGCAGCATGTACTGCTATAAACCACGAAAGTGAGAACTTCCGAGTGTGTTCCCTCCATATGCCCAGAGGAACATTAGCTGCCATACCCAAGACTCCTATCACAAGCATTTTCTCTGATAGTGGTTGAGGCCGCAGGGTCTTAACAAGGGCAGTTCTGGCGAGGGTAGCCCTGGCTGCAACTATTGCAGGTGGACATTTGAGCTGTATTCCGGGTGGTGGCTGAAGAGCCTTTGCAACGAGAGGGAGGACACCACTCACAGCTCTGTAAGACTTGGCAATTGGACAGTTACCTGTTTCCAACCACTCGTTTCCCATTGCCTCGTGTTTTGATGAATCTCCCTGAGGGATCAGAAAGATAATTTTTTAACACTGTGAGCTGTTATTTGACTACTTTATACTTCTTTTCTGTATTTGAAGGGATGTGAAAGAAGGCCCCATGTCAACTGAATCTTGAATGCTTAGATCAATGACCTAATGAATAACACAACACTGCCAGAACTTTCAGCATCATATCAGGGAATTATTTACCTAAACATACTCTTACCATGACAATAGTGGGCTGATAATTTGTTCATAATCTTCGTCTTATTCAAGTACAATTCATTTATTACCATGTGTTTTCCATTACTCCTCAAAAGAAAAACTAGATCAGTCTTGACAATGTTCAAGCTACGAATATGAATGAACAAAAAAATGACAAAATGAAAGAAAAAGACAGTTGACTTAATCTCCTCAGCTTCAGTCAGCCTATAATTTGAGCGAAAGATTAATTTATGCAAAAAGTCGGCCCCAACTAAAGGAATGGGGTCTTGGGAGTTCAATACTAAAGAGACGACTCGCTGCGTATCATCAGTTTTGTTAAATATGCTGGTACAGGATTTCAAATCACTTTGGCACGGCAGAGTTGATACAGTTCAACTTGAAGCTGGAGGCCTAACTGCACTCGACAGTTTTTTATTATCTCAGAATTCACAAATATGAAGAACTAAGCCAATATAGAACGTCAAGTGTCAAGCAGCACCTCAAATAACGCTATTAAGACGTAGCATGCTCTAAAGTCCACCAAATTCACTATTGGTGGGATTAGAAAATCCATTTTCCTTTTATATAACATATTCCCACTTTCCAGTTTGAGCATCCATTTGACCATACGGTTAGAGTAATGTGCACAGATATGGTTATTCAACTCATTGAACTTGATTGAAGTTCAAGACTGATGACTACTAATGCTACTACTTTTTATTATCTGCATCAATCCCTTTCAGAAACAAATTGTATATTCTGTTCTGTAAACATACCTGATGCGATCTCTCACTCTTTTTGGATGTTCCATGTTTCTTCTTAAGCATCTTCCATTTCTCAGAAAAGGAATCAAAACTGAATGGACCACCAGGTCCAAATGCAGACAAACTGATGGTGGCAGCTTTTGCAGCTAAAGGATTGAACTGGGGTGAGGGCTGAGGTTGTGGGGTTCCACTATGGAAATGAGATGGCCCTGAGAGTGGGACGACCCCATCTTTTCCATGGAAAACTTTATAGGCCATATCGAAGTTAGGACCATCTTCAAATATTGGACCACTGGCTCCCTTTACCTGGAAAAAATGAAACAAAACATACAGGTGCTCTAAGGATCATAGAGCCTATCAACAAACAGAGACGCGTGATAAAAATGAATACTTGATTAAAAGTATGCCAAATGTTATAGTTCAGTATTATAATAGGGTAACGCAACTGCTATCTCTGAGATAAATCAGTCAAAGCATCAATATATGGATGGGACTAACAACTTACAGGAACAGGGAAATTCACAGAAGAGAAAGCAAAGTTTGTTGGTTTGTCAATGTTTCTCAAGAATGGACATCTTTGAATGTCTTTCTCGTTGAAGGAACAATTAGATGCCTCATTCAATCCCTTGAACAGAAAATCCATAACTCCTTCTCCCTCAGCAATTGATCTGCAGAAAAGGCAGAATTTCAGACTTAACTAAATGCTTGAACAAACGTATAAAATACTTCAATAATACACTACGTAACAAAGTCACTGCCATTGTACATGTCACAATCATACATTAAACCAGATGAAGCAGTTACTAAATTGAACATAAATATTTACATGAAAAATACACAAGAAAAAAGGTTCTTTAAGATAGCCAATTAATAATCAATAGGTAAGTGTACTGAGCTGTCAGTCTTATTATTAAAGTCATCAACATACTAGGCCTATCATAGACAATAAAAACCGACCAGACTATTCAATCCGAATTGGACTGGCCAAAAGTCCACGGTTTTTGGTTTGGCTGGTTGGCTCTGGCTTTGGAATTTATGTTTTCCTCGTGGCCCTGTCGGTAGCAGCTGGTTCCATGCATCAAAAAGTGTAGGAAAAACAGACACTGGATAGACATGAAATACAGGTTTCATTCTCTGCTATAGCCACGTCACCCTTAAGCTCGAGGTATTTAAACTAAAAAATCTCCAATTCATTTATTCATCTATAAAAGCAATCCTCCATCTCAATAATTCTCAAGTGCTTAACCAAATCTCTGCAAAGTTCAAACCCTACTTTGGTGAGCTGTGCCACTTAGAGGGCGGAAATTCCATCTATCGCATCATAATACCAGTATGATGCAGCTCCATCTCTCATAAGTTATGGTTTTCCTTTTTCTTCTCTAATTCTTCTTAGTAAAACTATTCTTACTTTTGAATTTAGAGAATCAAGTCTTCTATACCTTGAGACGTGGAAAATAAAAATTTTAAAAATGTGTGCTTCAGATATTATGTTAAATTTTCTTCTTCGTCTGTGATTGTGTAGTGTTACACAATTAAAGATTATTTTTGATCCATGTATCATAGCACTTCATTTGATAAGTAGGCTTATATCTTTAATAGGTGTTGTTTCTGGTGATAAATAGATGTAGGTTTCCAGTAAATTAATCATTTTCTTTTACATCTACATTATTGTTATAATATTCCAGTTTTATCAACTAATTCAAGGTGGTGATTCAGAATTCAATTTTGATGAGCTTAGACAGCATTCACACTTTGACAAACTATACGGACAGGATATGATAATTTAATCGGAGCTTGCAATTATCTACAACACATGAACAATGTCTACAATATGTTTAAACCAGTAAACTGGTTAATTTTGGCTATACATGTACCAAACAGTGAATACTCCTAATTCAATAAAGTAAGCTAGTTCCTGATATAACACCAACAATATTATCGGTTGCATCTTCCAAAGGTACGAGTAATGATCTATATAACTATAACTATATGGTGACAAATACATTTGTTAAGGTAAAAAGTAAGATTTCTCAAAACCTAATCTTAGAAGCTTTCCCTGATAAATTACAGTTTCTATTTAAAGTACTGGAAGATTTCTTCTTGCCACCTTATAATTTTCTATGTCCAGCTGCATTGAATCTTTTCATTATTCTCAATCACAAGCAGTATTTTGTACCTGGTTATTTCAAGGGGTTCTAGTTTTCATCTAATAATTACAAACTGGCTCCTCTTCTACTGCATCAGAGTTCAGACACAATTGATGCAGCTGAACTAGTGTACAATATGCTTTCTTTTAGTGCCTCATTTTTATTTTTTTTGCCTTTAGCTATTTTGGTAGGGAGCTCAAAGACCAACAGATACAATTTATAAATATAAAATTATCAAATAAGTAATTTAAATGGAAAAATTTGTTTGGGGGGGGGGGGGGGGGGGGGGGGGGGGAGGATCAAACTTGTGCTGTTTTGTCCCACAATAACTCCTTACTGCAATGTGGTTTTCATGTCCATGTAAAGACCATCAAATCCTAATAGAATATCAATTTTGCAATAAGAATAATGTTCATCAGAAAACTGATAGGCGTCAAACAACAAAATGAGATCGATCGATCAATAAAGCAAATTGAAGCTGGACAAATTTGAACCAAAACTTAAACTAAAATCATAATTAAAACAACATGCATTAATTACAGGAAATGAAATAGAAGGACGAATTCAGAGCATTGGAGGAAGGGAGAATCACCGGCAGAGCTGGAAAGATTGTGGTGATTGTGGGTCAACCTGTTATTGCCGGTCAGTGTAATTGTTGAACAGAACACGTGTTCGGTGGGGATCGCGACGTCACAATATTATCCGACTTGTGACATTTTTGCTTATCCATACGTAGTAGTAGTATATTAGTTGCTCAAAATTTTTCATTCTAGTTAAAATATACAAAAAAAAAAAATCATCAATAGATTATATTACATAAGTTAATTTAATATTTTTATAAGTAAATCATATTTAATGATATAAAAATATTAAATTAATTCATAAAATTATTAATTCTACATAAAAATTAATATTTTTATAAATTAATTTAATATTTTCACAAATAATCTTATTTGATTTTATAAAAATATCATATACAAATATCAATTCCTTTATCCTAATACTATTGTGTCACAATATTATTCCATCTCACCTTATGTGAAAATATAAAAAATATAAATAAAAATTGTATTCTCTCATCTAATCCATTTATAATATTAGCGGGAGGGCGATTTTATTTTATTTTTTAATTTTATTCTTTAAACATTTTTTATTTATTTTTATCTTTTTCTCTATCTCGTTATCTCTCATTTCTTATTTTTTTTAATACACATGTAATATGTACCTCTAAAAACTAGTAAATATAAAAGAAAAGATAAAAATTATAGATAAAATTGGGTCCCAATAGATAAATGAGTTAAAATAAATAAATAAATAAGAGAGCCAGGTCCATTGAACAAAATTTATTACTTAGGCTATGTTTATTTATAAAAAAATATATTTGATTTTGAATTATTTATTTTAATTTAATATTTTTATTTTGCACTATTTAATCTTTTAATGAGAGGTTATAAAGTCATTTAATAACTTAAAATAAGGGAATTATTAATCTTAAATTTTTCATAAAATTATATGATTTCACTTAAATAGCCTTAAGAATTATATAAAAAATAGTTCATAGGACTATTTAAATGACTATTAATCCCTCATTATGGGATAAAATAATCTGAAGTTGTATTAAATTAATACAAATAGTTCAATTCTAACTATATTTTTTATAAACAAATATATCCTTAATGTATAATAAAGACGAGTCGAAAAAGAGCACAAATATAAAATTTTCTTATACACCTTGAATAAAAAGAAAAAAATATTATACACAAATTAACAATTTTCTATGTAGAAAGTTATAATTGTGTTATTTTTCATGTGTTTTATTTAGTGCCCGCCCTTAAGTCTATTATGTGTTTATCCCAAAAATAAATAAATAAACTACAAAAATCACTTGAGTTAAAGTTAAACAATTGGCATCCTATTCGAGAGCTCACACGATCAAACTTTTTTGAGTTCCAATTTGTTGCGACAAAGTATGTACTTTTCTTAAATTCAATGTTTAAACTTTTATTCAAAATTATTCTTAAATTTATTGTCGTTTTATTTGAAATTAAAATATTAAGGAAAGCATCTCTAAAAATTATTCTCTTTTCTTTTATTCAAAATTCCATAACGAGACCAGCGACAAAAACTTAATTTTTTGAGAAAAGTAAGAAGATAAAATGGTAATAATATATTTCAATCCAACTTTGAGTTAATGATTTCAATAGTAAGGAGTCGAATTAATTATTAAATTTGTTGCATCATCCTTTTCTTTTGGACAAAATATTTAATACAACGGTGATATCATCATATATAACGCGCACTCATTTAAAAGACGAGAGAAGCATATGAATCTAGATTGTCGTATAGAATTTCAATTGAATTTTCTAACTCGATTCAAATATGAATATTGGTATTAACAAAATATAGGATTAACCATTTATTTAATTAGGGTTGGTTTCAAAACTAATTATGTTGATGTTTTTAGTAATTTTGCGCTGCATAATAAAGAAAACATAACACTCATTGTTTGGAAGAGACTACTACATGAACAATGAAGTTCCATATATGGACCCAAAATTCACGGTGGCCCATTTAAACAAAATCCATATATCTGTTAGCTTGTTGGGCTGTAATTGCTGCTTGTTTAGTATAGCTAAAAAATGGATAGCCCAATATTGATTCATTCTAACAAATAAGTGGACCTTTTAAGATGCTAGTTTAGTCGTAATGGGCTTCCATCCCTTCCACCAAATGATATTCTGAAACTGACCATTATTTATCTGTGAATTTAATTGTTTTGTTTCTGATTTATCAAAAAAAAATTATTTATTCTTGGGATAGGAGATGTTGCCCAGCAAATGAGACGAGTTACCTCCGTTACTCGAGTTCAACTCAGTAAATTTAAAGCTCGATTCAAATTCAAATTTTAGATGAGTCTAGTTTGAGCTAAGCTATCAATTAAATATGAGTACTGCATATATATATATATATATATATATATATAAAAAAAAAAAACTCTTATAGAATAATATATTAAAATATAATTAATAGATAATACACTACGGCTATGTTTGTTTACAAAAAATATACTTGGGATTGGACTATTTGTATTAATTTAATACTATTTCGAACTATTTTATCCCATGATGGGGATTAAATAATCCTACAGACTATTTTTTTTTATCATTCGTAAGGCTATTTATGTGGGATTATATAATCCCATGAAAAATTTGGGATTAATAGTCCCCCTCATTTTAAATTATTAAATGGCTTGATGGGACTAATAATCCCTCATCAAAGGATTAATAGTCCCTCATCAAAGGATTAAATAGTGTAAAGTAGTATTAAATTAACGTAAATAGTCCAATCCCAAGTATGTTTTTTGTAAACAAACGTAGCCTACGTAAATGAGTCGAATAACTATAACCACTCATAATTATACAGATCATTTTGCAATCAAAATAATAATTTAAAATATAATTAATTGATGATCCATTATATATGAGTGAGTTAGATAATCATAATCAGTCACAACTACATAGATCATTTTTTTTATCTACTTTTAGTATGTATTTTTTTACTTACAAAAATAGTTTTAGATAACTATTAATACTCTCTCTGTTCTAAATTATATGATCGTTATTGATTTTTGAAGATTAATTGGAGATATTTTTAAATTCAAAATTGAGATTACTCATTAAAAATTATAAAATAATAAAACTTACAATGAATAATACTTTTTAAATAGTTTAAAATATTCATCATTGTTTTGATTAAAACTATATATATATATATATCAATTTTAAGTATAAAAATCTCTTAAGTTAACTTAAAAAAGTTAATAATGATCAAATAATATGGAACATATGGTTGGAGTATTAATTAAACAAGCTCGTCAACCCCGTGTGAAGGACGAGCGATATGGATAATGATTTATTATATTATTAAATAGATTAATACTAATTAGAAATTTGAGAAGATAATTGTAACTAGTAGATTATTAAATATTTATTTAAATAATAAATATTGAATTATATATTATAGGTTATTCAATCAATTATTAAGCTAAACATTTTTATGGAATGCATATTTATTTAGTTATGATTATGAAAAAATAATTATTTTAATTTTATTTAAGTTCGTAATGAGATTCTATTTAAGTGTTTATATTGACAAAATTTACTTAAAATTCTAATTCGAATAGAAGTATGAAATTCAAACTCTAATAGGTTTTAATTTAATTATGGCAATTAGTTAGTAATGAATTCACTATAAATTTTCAACTAATTTTACAGTTATTATGTTCTAAAAAAATTCACATATATTGTTAATACAATTAATCGTGTGATTTGGTATAATTTTAAATTTTAATAAATTTAGGTAATATATAATGTGTTATACTGCCTTAATTAATTACATAAAAAAAATTATAATTAAATTGGTAAAATCAAAAATAAAAATTCTCTTAAAAGTTACTTTTTATATCAGAGATTGGTTGAATTTCTTTTCAATACTTTACAAATTTGGATATATGTATATATAAAATTATTAAAAATTTTTGTTATATTTATACTAATTTGAATAGGAAAGAGAAAAATCTTTCTTTATATTTCTTTCTTTAAGTCAGTAGGGAATCGGTCAAACTTATGAACCAATTGCATGTTCACTTAATCAAGCGGTTGAACCACCGGGTCATTGGGTTTAAGCAGATTTTTACCTAAAACTGGGTAATTGGTCCAATCTGGATTGAAGTGTCTATCGATTTCGATTTTAACCGGTTCACTTGTTGGGTCCGGTCCGATCCGAATTTCACAATCTTGAAAAATAGTTACCGATTTATAATTATCTTTATTTGTTCGATAAAGGTAATTATTATTTTATAATTATCTTTATTTTATAAAGATAACTATTAACTTATAATTAGCTCTATTTATTATTTTTTTAATAAATGATAATTATCAATCAACAACCAATTAAAATTCATTAAATGGGTACTTTTGATCCCACATTATAATTTATTCTATTTGTCAATTTAAATGAAATATTTTAATTGTTTAAGTTGTTTCATTCTTGATAAGTGGCGCTTTGTAATTGGATTACAAAATTTAATGTTCTACAATAATAATTTACTGTCAATAAGATTCAAACCTTCAATTTCTATATTAATTTTTATATTGATAAAAATGAGTTATACTATTAGACCGAATTGTGACGCCCCCAAATCTAGGCCCACACAGCCCAAACTTGAGTCGTCAAAAGACTATAACAAAATTATTACAACAAAGCACAACGTACAACAATACAGTGTATAATAATACACAACTAAGTCTTCACTATTATTGCCACACTATTTTACAACACGTGAAGACTATGATAGCTATTCCTCGGACTCTCACTCCATTCCCCGGCTAGACCCCGTTACGTTTTCATCTCCTGTTGAAAAATAATGGAACAAAAGAAAGGGTGAGCTCAAATAGCCCAGTAAGAAATATCATGACTAAGATAATGACGAATAAATTATCATTAGCCTTCAACAGTTAAGTTCTTGATAGAATACAATAGACTACAAGGTTTATATCAAAAATTGCAGTTAAATTCTTGAACAATGTTCAGATCAATAATAACAGCGGAAAGATCAATCTATTAGAAGAATAATGCAGACTATAATGTCCACTCGCTTCTCTTTTTAGTAAAAATATCATCAACTTTTATCATCTGAAATATCATTAGTCAAGATAATACAACTTCACAGTTCCTGGTCATAATCATGCAGATCAACAGTTCATCTTTGCACTACAGGCCAAAGACATTCAATATAACACCAATGGTCATGATTATACCAGATTCAGCCTTTGGTCATAATCATACCAAACAACAGTTCATCTTTGCACTACGGGCCAAAGAGAACATTCACCACGTGCCATAAAAGACACCGAACAGATGTATCGCCTTTAACCTAGTATATCGCCTTTAACCTATCATCTGTTCAACAATTATATCACATGTGTGCCCCCGGCCACAGATATTCACAACAGCTTGATTCTTGATGATTAATACAAATAACAGTGATACAAATGATGAACAGAAGAACAGGATAAACAATAAGTATCGGAAGTTTATTTTGTGCAGATTCAAATAATGTCCAAATTGCCAACATGATGTGGAGTGAAATTTAAAAATGATATTCAAGATCCAAAGTTCAGAATAACGATTACAGTTCAATAGAAATGTTCAGAAAATAGGAAGGTTCAGTTGAAATAATGAAATTCAACTATTATGGAACATATAATATTTTCAGGAATTATAGAAGCAATAGTTCCATAATAAGTTTCGATTTAGGTGTATGAAAGAAAATAATATCCCTTACCGTAGCAGGTTTGATTAACAAAAGGTGAAGGGAATTAATATCCCTTACCATAGTAAGTTTGAATAATGGAAGATGAAAAAGATGGTATCCCTTATGAGTATAAAGGAAAATGATATCACTTACGAATATGGAATAAAAGTGTCATGTGATAATTCGTGTAGACAAATTATTTCCACACGAGACAAATAAAAAGGGTTATTCACCAACAGGCGGTAATCCGCGCCGTAAGGTTATTCCCATCAATTTGAATACAAATAGTTATTCACCAAACAGGCGATAATCCGCGCCGTAAGGTTATTCCCATCAATTTAAATACGAAGAGTTATTCACCAAACAGGCGATAATCCGCACCGTAAGGTTATTCTCAAAGATTAATAAGGAATGAATACAAAAGGTTATTCACCAACAGGCGGTAAACCGCGCCGTAAGGTTATTCCCATAATTTAATACGTGGAAGTAAATGGCACAAGAAAGAAACGATATTATTTTCGAGAATCAAAGAATGATAATCCTTTCAAGTAAGAAAGAAAATAATATCCATTTATGATGATGAAAAGAATGATACCCCTTACCGTAGTAAGTTAGAATATGAAAGAAGATAATATTCCTTACCACAGTAAATTTAAGAGTTTGAAATGAATGGTATTCTTTACTACAGTAAATTTAATAGTTTGAAATGAATGGTATTCCTTACCGTAGTAAGTTTAAGAGTATGAAAGAAAATGAAATTCCTTACCTTAACACGTGACTGGATATTGATTTAAATGAGGTTGATCAACCTATATTTTTATAGTAAAATTAGTAATTACCACGTATAAATTTCAAAGTGTATGATAACTCGTATAATATGAATTATCCAAATTATATATATTTAACATAATTTTTGTAGTATAATATAACAACTTTAAAATAGTTTTTAAAATAATATTCTAAAATAAATCTTCCAAAGAAAGCTTTTAAAAATGAATCTTCTCAAAGAAGAGTCTTTTAAAGGAAGATTTGTGAATACCGTGAAAAATAGAAATTTATGAAATTACTACTCTTTAATAAAAGACTTACTTGAAAAATTTCTGCACTCCTTTTGGCTTTCAAACTCTCAAAATAATCTTACTATTCTCAGAGAAAACTCATAAAATTCTTATAGAAAAATTTTATATTTTAGGTGTGATTTTTCTATTCAGCTGAGCAAGCTATTTATAGGAGAAAAGAGGATACTATGCATGGTAGGTGAGGCTGCCGCACGCCAGACTGAAAAGCAGCAGCACGCGGGCTGCGCAAAAAAATTTCTCCCAGCCAAATTTGAATTTCATTCTCCTCATGTGGGTCCCACAGGGCCCACATGTTTCTTACTATTCACGTTACTATTCACGTCACTATTTCAAATAGTATTTTTTTTTCATTTTTTTATTTTATTTATTTATTTTATATTTATATTTATTCTTCCTGTGGGTCCAACATATAAAATAAAATAATGCTACAACAATAATTCAACAATAATGTAATAAACACGTTACAGATTATTATTAATTTAATAATATAAATTACAGTATATTTGCAACTGTGACAATTATTAGGTTCAATAATTTTAAAAACAGTGCAGTAACAATTATTGACTCAATGATATAAAATACAGTGTAATGACAATTATTAAATCAATAATGCAAAATACTGTGTAGCAGCAATTATTGAATTGATAACATAAAATATTATGCAGTGACAATTATTGATGAAATGATGCGTAACAGTTACGGTGTCAATTAGTCTTCTTGTACAGACTAATCTATCACTAAAACATCTAAGTTTTCTTATCATATGCTATTATATACATATTAATACATATTGTAGTCTCTTATTAGCTGGTATAAGTATAATTGTCAAAACATATTGTAGTCTCTTATTAGCTGGTATAAGTACAATTGTCAAAACGTTAATCGTATTCTGTATTAAAAAAATTTATATTGTGTTTTATATATTGTATCGTGAATTATATCATACGATACAAAAATAAAAAAAAAAAATATATATATATATATATATATATATATATATATATATATATATATATATATATATATATATATATATATATAAAATACAAGTTTGACTATATATAAAAGTAATCAAGTAAATATTATTACAAATTAAAAATAAATTTTAAAATTAAATAGTAACCTAAATACTCTAAATTAATTTATTAGATATTATTTCAGTAATCTTTATAGAGTAACAAGAGAAAATGAGAATTTAGATTCACCTTTAATATATAAAATAAAAAAGAATAATTTAAATTAACAAGTGAAGATTTATATATCTACTTATAAAAAGTGATATGAAAAAAAATAAAACGACATTTTAATATGATATAATACTCTAAAAAATTATTGAAGGCTCATGAAGTGATATAGAATATGTTTGTGCTAAAAAATCTCTTCAATTGAAATGATAAAAAACATAAAAGTTTTATTTTTAATTTTTTGAATCTACATAAATTTTTTTTTTAACTTGATTGCTTTTAAAAAGTATTGTATATTGTATCGTATCGTAAGAATCATAATCGAATCGTATGATACGATGTCATTTTCAATTCACCCTGCATTACGTATCGAATTGTCTCCGTATCGTACATGGTTTTAAAAATCGGACTGGACTACCGGTCTGATCGGTAAAAATCAGAACCGGTTGACACTTCGGTCAAGTTTGAATAAAAAAATCAATTTTGGTCAAAACCCGGTTGACTCACAGGTCGGAGCGGTGGTTCAACCGAAAAAAAAATCGGTTATTGACCTAATGACCTGGGTTTTGTTTTGTTTTTTGTACAAAAAAAGTTTAATATTAAAATTAACCATATTTAGTAATATTATAACTCAACTTTATTATGTTTTAGTTTATAAAAAATAAGATTTTTAAAATTTTATTAATTACTAATAATATATAATTTTATATATTAATTACGTTAGTGGGTCAATAACAGTTCGATCACTGGTTTGACCAGTGACCCGTCCACTCGGTATTTTTTTGTTTGTTCAATAACCAGTATGGATCTGAGAACCTTAATTTCGTATCATATTGTACGATACGTATCGTGTATCGTAAGATTATGACAACTTCAATACAACAGTCGATGCATTTTCATATAACACCAAATTTCATTAACATATTTCCAAAACTAGTTTAACAAATATTTCTAAGCGTTAGCGCAATCTTTTCCGAGTTCAACCAATATTTACAAACGTCATGATCATCTTCCTAAAAATAATACACGTATATATGACTGCCTCAAAAAAATAATACTTCCTTTATTCTATTATAACTGATGTTTTAATTTATTTTTTTTGTGTTCCAAAATAGTTATCGTTTACATCTATCTTAGAGAATCTTAAATTCTCTTTTCTATAATATCCATATAAATATTTATCTTCTCTTTTCAAATATATTTATTTCATCAAACAATAAAACTATTCTTCTTTCTCTCTCCTTTTCTCAATTATGTTTGCTTATTTTCTAAGAAATTGTGACCAAGGAAGAAGATGGAAAATAGTGGGGTACTCTAATAAGGACATTAATGTCATTTTCTTATAATTTAAGAGAATTGATATTAATAACTCCACAACATCCCTCCCACTGAAATAGTAGACAAGTCTCGTACTCTTATAAGAGAGACTTTGTAAATTATTAAATTTTACTTATAAAAATATTAGTTCTTTAATTTTACTCTTAAAATTAAGTTATTAATTATTATCTTTAATAAATGTGTTTGTGTATATTCTTTTGGCGACAGATAATATAAAATGGAAGGAGTATTGAAGTGATGTAATCTAATCACGAATATATATAATTTTTATTATACTATAACTGAATTTACTAAAACAAAGAAAGAAAGAAAAAAAAATCAAATGAATACATTTAGTCATTAATTCCTAAACTACAACCACCAATTTGTGATTTTGCCAAATATTTTGAAATTTCTACATATGAAATTTGTGGAAGATACGTTATTATTATTATATGACTTTTGGATGTTGTGAAAGCAATCGTTATCAAGATGTGATGACTGGTGAACAAGTTTTTTAGTTTTATTTTTTATTAAAAAAAAAAAATCATTCGTGCTTCTTGTAACTTGTAAGAATGTTTGCCATTAACACTCGTAATTAAGAGCTTTCAGTGTTTATATATATATATATATATATATATATATATAAGGATACAAATCAATAGTCCTATTTGTTTTTTTATTTATTTTTTGGTCTACAAAAAAGTCTTTTTTATTTATAGTAATATAAAATGATAGAATATACTCTAGTTTATCATCATTAATTCATTATCATATCACCACTACTAAACTTATAACTTATTATTTTTAATATTAAATATAAAATAAAAATACATTCTTCAAATCTACTCCATTTGTTTGCCTCACCAAAAAAAACCTCGTTTGTCAATTTTTATTCCACAAAATTTACTTTTTAGTGTTAATGATATAAAATGACACGATATTTTCTCTTATAGTTTGTAACAGATTACAATATATATACTCTATTTTTAAAATTAACATTTTCAAATCAATTTGAGATATTTTTAAATTCAAATTGATATAATTTTTAAAAATTTTGCACAATACAATTACAAAATTATAAATTATGCAAACAGAAAACTAAATATAATATTTATTATTTTCATAAGTAAAATAAATTATATTACTTTTGAATTTGAAATATTATATATTAATTTTTGGAAAATCAAACTTAATTTAATATTTTAGAACGTAATATATATCTATATATATAAAGGACGCACACCGCTTGATTTTTTTGGGCAGACCAAACTTTTTTCCAAAATTTAGTCCTTAAGTTTAAACTCTTTTCTATTTTACTCTCAAAATTAAATAATATTTATATTATATCCTTCAAATTAAACTTCAAAATTAATTACGTATGCATGTCAATTACACATGCAACATGTGTCCAACCCTAAATTGTATCTAAACGTAGGAAAATGTCATAGTCAAGAACAGACCGTTAAGACGTTGGTGTAGCACAGCACATGGTGCCATATGGAGTAATTGAAGATGAGCTTTGCATCTCGTTCACGTAATTGAGAAATGGATGTCTCAGCATACATACATACATACATACATATATAACAACAAAAAGTGTTTATTATATATCTTCATCAGCAATATTTGTCGTAAAGGACATTAAACAGTATTATGTGATCACTATTTGACCAACATAACACGAACTTGGATAAATTTTTATACTGTGTTTAAATTGAAAGAATAAAAGAAAAAAGAAAATGAGATAATTTTAAAATATTTTAAATATATATTTAATTGTTGATGGTGCTAGATTGTGTAATATAATAGTAAAATTATCATATATATCTATTATATTAAAATAAATTTTATTTTACTATTTCTCACGTGAATTAAAAATTGAGGGAATGTAATAAATTTTCATTCAATTAGAATAATTTATCCTCTAAAACAATTATCAAAAACACTATTTATTTATTTTTTATTTTATTCCCACAATCCAAATATAACACTAATGTGATAATTATAGCAGAGATGCGAGGTATTATCTCACGGTAACTTTTATAGCTAGCTAGTCCTAAAATGAATAAATTGACCGATACAGTTCTCCTCTGTAGAAATTATATTTCAATTCCTATTTATATGGATGCTTAATAGGTAATTATGGTAAGTTTGAATTGAAGAAATAAAATGCGTAAAAGAATAAAATGAAAAAAAAAATTAAATAAAAAGTGAAATGATTCATTCTATTCCGGTTAAAATGATATATTTCTCTAAAGAATAAAATTCATAAATTTGAGAGAAAAAAAATGTTTCATTAAATGCTTACTCGGATTCGAATTATATTTGAAAAACTTTATTCAAATTCGATCCAACTCAGATCGAATTATATTCAAACTACTCGTAAATTTTAAATTCAAACTCGAATTCAAGTCTTCACATAGTAACTAGCTTTATAATATATATAATTAGTAATTGAACTTATTATTTTACTTAGAAATGAGAAAATATAATTATAATTATACTTTACAAATATAAAATTATAACTAAAATAAAAAAATAATAACTAATTATTCAAAAAAAATTAATTTTATATATATTATAAGAGAATGTATCGAGTATCTATTCGAATATGTATCAATCGAGTATGTATCGAATTATAATTAAAAATTCAAGTACTTTGAATCTTAAACGAGTAGAGTATAACCTAATTCAGACTCTACTCGTATTTTTATTCGAATTATTTTTTATACTCAGATTTAAATTGTATTATTAATGAATTCGAATCTTGCTCACATTTTTTCGAGTCGAGCCTAAATTGATTCTGAATCGTTTGGTTCTATTTACAACCATATAATAGAATAATCAAATATATATTTTTTTCATTTCATAAAAATAAATTATCTCATTCTCACATTCATTTATTTAATCCAAATATAACATTCTAATATATAGGACTATTAAGGATAATCAATGTCCACACTCTACGAAGAATCAATGTCCACAGTCCAGGAAACAATTACAGTACAGAAACCTCATTGTACAAGAGTCTTAGTTTAATAGTTAGTTATGATTAGCTTAAGTTTTTTAGGGATAGTCTTGTAATTTTCTATTTCTAGTTATTAGAATTAACAACTGTCACTTAGTTGTTAAGTGTGTTGGTTAGTATTATTTTAACTTTATATAAATAAATAAATACTGTTGTCGGAGTCCTTTGTAAGCAAAGTTTTTCAGTTTAATACAAAAATATTTTCTCACAAGGATGTATGCTATTTTATGGTTAATTACTTCATAAGGCAGTGCTTTATATGCAGATATGCAGGCAGGCTTGGCATGCCATGGCAGTGAATCATTATTAAGTCAAAATGGGGAGTTTTAATAAGTTAAATTATATATAGTTCAACCCATGGCCGGCCACTTGACCCACCTTTTTGTTTTTGTGGATAAATAAAAAAGTGTCTGAATTGTAAAGTAGCTAGGGTCGATTTTGTCAATCATTATAAAATGTGAAAAAATATCTATAAGTTGTTTCTTAAGCAAACCATAGGTTCACTCGAGTAATGATACAGTAAAAAATATTAATGAAGATTCAAATTTTTATATATATTTTTTATTTTTTACATAATTTTAGTTTATTTGACATGTTTGTATTTATTATTTATAATTTTCAGTAGTTTAATTATTTTTTGGCATTTTTGCATTTTGGGCTTAATTTTTTTAATTTTAGGGTCTAGTTATTTTTCTATCTGAATAGTTATAAGAAAGTCTCTTACAAGTTACGTGTATAAATATATTTTTAAAATTTTATTTTTACGGGTATATTTTTTATTATTCTATTGGTATTATTAATTGTTCTTTTTGTGAGTTCATTATTAATTTTTTTTATTATTACTTTAAGAGTTTTATCTTATGGACGTTAATATGATAACTAACTATTCATGTTTGTATTAGTAATTAAAATAATTTTGGGTTGTCGATATTATCATAACAAATAATATATTGATAAAATAAATATATACTTAATGACATTTTTATAATTATTCATATTATATTTAATATTTTAAGTGATACTTATTCCTCTAATATCATTACTTTTATTTTGAGAATATTAACCATCTAAATTTGGACCTTTTTTTCTTTCAATAATAGTACTTAATCCATCCAGGCATGGCCGTTAAATCATTGATTAACTTGTAATGGTCTTGGTAGAGTATGAGTGGGAATAATTATCGTTTGTCAGAATGATGTAATTAACTAATTGCTGCCCTTCAAATAATTTAGTGGCGTTATTATAATAAATAAATAAAATTTTCTTTTATTTTCCTTGTTTGAAAATATATATATAGTTAGTGATTTGCAGCCTAAATAATTTTAACCATTTGATGGAATGAGCTTTTCCTCAAAGGTGTCTGTCTGTATGATTGATTACACTTTTGAATGTCAGATCCAAGCCATTTTATCTTCTTTTTTTTATCCTTTAAACACAATAAATATTATAATTAAATTAGCAATATAGTAGTGGGAAAAACATTAATTAAAACATATGAGTGTCGGTGATCGATGCAGTGATGATCTTTTCATTACTTTATCCAATTTGCATGAATTAGCAAGAAACGACATCGTGCGTCCTTGTCTTTGCCAACATCCTTGTGATCAACATTTATATATGTAAAAAACGTGTTGGGTATATAAATTATATTAAATATATAAAAAATAAATTAAAAGATAAAAAAATATAATATAAAAAAATAAAATAAGAATTATCTTAAAATTCGAAGGGCATTTTTGAAAGTCAAAAAGACGTTAAAAAATTGTTTATGCATAATGTCCATCCCGCTTGATATATTAGATAGACGTATACAATCCAAAGTGATGGATCTTTCTTAAGAGTATCGTTATGCTGATAAAAGAATTTTACAAAAATTAATTTAAAAAATAAAATAATAAAATGTAATTAGTTAATGGTCAATTATATATGAGTGAGCCTATTGATAATAACTAATTACAACTAATTATGTTATTTTGTACGTAATTATTTCTTTATCACTAAAGTATTATTGCTTTCTTAATTTATTTTTCATGCTTTATGTTGATTAGGGTTACACTAGCACAACCATGTGATGTTGCACGACTTGGAAAAATGATTTCCATCAATAATTGACGAGGGGTGGTTACGTTTGTTCAACTCTCAACATCCTCATCATATTAATTCAACTTACAAAATATACATATTTAAGGGAAAGAAATATTGTTTCAATGATCATTAATTGTCTACACAAATTTCCCTTTTTTTTTTTTTTTTTTAGTTGTCTATAACTATTGGATAAAATGTATATTAAATTAATCCAGAGCTCTCTAATGAAAAAGTCAGAAAAATTGAAAGAAATATAGTTGTCTAATATTTTATATTGAGTTCGAGAGTTTCTTACCTGTATGAAAATAAATATACGTATTATAAGAGTATACTACTTGTTTAACCTTGAATTTTGATATATTTATGTTTAATATACGGACACACGTTGCGTGCAGATCCGTCGGTATTTTTATCCTTAAAACAAATTATTTTCCCATTATGTTACAACCTTAATTTTAATCTGTAATCAATATAAAAAAAAAAATTATTTAAAAAAACTCTAATTTTAAGGGATATCATTACAAAAGCATAATAACAGAGTATCATTACAAAACTCCAATTTTAAGGGATCAAATCTATTTGGTTGAATTTAGATACATAGTATTATCCAAGATGTAATAGAGTAGAATCAAAATAAAGATCAACAAAGGATACTGTCAAATCAGAGATTGGAATAATAGAGTAGAATTGAAGAAGCAGACTCAAGCACAACAGAACCAAGACTCAAGCACAACAGAACCAAGAAATGGCAGAGCTAAAAAAGGAAGGAAAATAAGATTGTAAAGTATATTCAAAGATTGTAAACTTCATATTTCGTAGAGTAAGTCAAGTTGGGAACCTTATGGAAATCCTAGAGTAATCTGAAGCTGAACTCTACGATATAAGACTCTAAGATCGTCAAACACATAATAAGGACAAGATAGTTGAGTGCGGAAAAGATGAAGCTGTCAAGAAAAGAATAGATTGAAGAATGCAAAATAAGGAAAAATTATCATCTTCTCAAAGATGACAAAGTCACTAAGGATATAAAACTGAACAGATCAAAAAAAGAATTTTTAAGAGATCTCATACTAAGTATGAAAGGTCAGAAAATGATGCTTGAGCATAAAAAGGAATATATCAGACATACTTCACAGAAGAAGAAGAAGAAGAAGAAGAAGAAGAAGAAGAAGAAGTCATTCCACAAGATCAACACAAGTAAAGAGTTCGTAGAGTCCTATCAAGCAGACTCATCACAACACATCAAAGGACAAAAGACTATAGTTAAGAAAGTGAAGATAGAAGCTCGCAAATGCTAAATAGATTAATATACTCAAGATCGTAGGATGAAGCTGAATTGAATATCCTCAGATCATTGAGTTACCAATTTCGTTGAGTTACTTCATGATGTAGAGCTACATCAATGATGAGATGCCTCAGTGCTATACCTGTCAGAGTTCATAAAGCCAATGGTACTAAGAGATAGATTCACTGCGACAGACAATTGGGATGGTCTTACCAAAGAACTTTCCAGTGAAGAAGTAATTTGAGGTAAACTAGCTGAAGTAAACAAGGAATGAAGCTGGATCAAGAGGAGAAGATATATGATGACCACTACAATATAAAGAATGCACTGAATAAAGATAAAGTGGAGATTCATAGTCTTGCAAACGGCAAGTGCTCAAGTAAGGGGAAACTGATAAAGACAGAGGAAACTTGAGAAAGTGAAAAAGGCAGAAGCTCAAATCAAGGAAAAATCTCAGTTTTCAAGAAGTGAACTGAGTTTAAAATGAAGATCTAAAATAATGGTAGCAAACAAAGAATAAGCTCAAAATGTTGTTGAGAAATATAAGTTAAAGTCGTAAAGTATAAGTTACTAGAAAGGCCACGATAGAATGTAGAGCTGAAGATCATAGTGTTACAGATCGTATAGCTGAATAATGTAAAGTTAAAGATCGTAAAGCTCCATAACATAAAACAACAGTCCGAAGAGCTAAAACTTTGAATTACAATGTCAAAAGAACAAGCAAGTCAGATCCTAAAACAGAAAGATGATAAATGAAGCTACTGAAAGAAATAAGAAGAATTGTAAAGCTGATTATAGTATTCATAGGATCGTAAAGCAAATAACAAAGCAAAATAATCGTATAGCTAATTAGAAAGTCTGGAAATCGTAAAATGATACACTAAATAAGGATCGCAGAGTTTGACTGAATCGTAAAGCAAGATAAGAATCAGAAAGTGGCAATGTCAATGACAGCTCTAAGTTTGTAAAGTTAAGTTACTCTTGCAGATCTTAACGATCATGGCACAGATCGCAGAGTAATAAAATCGTAGAGCAGATCATAAGGACAACAGAATGTAAAACTGATGGATCGTAAAGCAAATCGTAGAACAGTAACGCATAAGTCAAACTGAAGGATCCAAGAAATTCTACAATTAATGAAGCTGAAACATGATTGATAATGGACTAACAAAAAGATGATTTAAAGAATGAAAATGATAAAACAATGACTGGTCATTCAAAGCTGATATGAAGAATCAGACAAAGTTGGGGCTAACAGCTATCTGTCCAAAGTAGCACCAAACATAACGTTTTCATTTTTAGTGAACTGATGAAGACAAGTCTAAAAATAATATGATACAATAGCTTCATAAAAAATTCTCTATAATTGGAATTAATTGAAATAACGGACATTTTCAATGGAAAAATCATAAGAACATCTCTATATATAAAGAAGACTTATTTAAAATTCAAAAAGATAGAGAGAGTGGGTGAAACATGAGAGAATAGCTGAAAGAGAACCCACCAGCAGAGAAAGCTATGGTCAGACAGTGAAGGAGAACAAGGAGAAAACCAATCTAACGAAGATCATAGATGAGGTCGATCTATTGCAGAAACATATCATCAACACAAAGTCACTCTACGATTTGGAGGATCGGTCAAGAATAATTCCGGAGCAAGAGCTGATCAGAATACATGAAAGGCTTTTGAAATCGTTCATCAGCTGCCCAGTTCATTTGATATGAGCTTAACGTCGACTTTGCAGGACCCCACAACAACAACAACAACAACAAACAACAACAAAATTGGGATTTAGTTACTTGTCTGATTTAGAGGAATCAACCCCTATTGAGGGAAGAGGACTTAGTGTCGTGAGGAGAAAATGGAAATTTAGTGACCCGTCTGATTCAGAGGAATCAACCCATATTGAGGGAAGAAAACTTAATGTCCTGGAGATTTGAGACTTAATGTCCAAACTGTAAGGACTAAATATCCATTTATCCTTAGTGGGACATCCCTGCTCAGCGGAGTGAAAGAGATGAATAGGAGTAGTTCAGACTTTGAACCTCTTAAAAATTCTTGTGTATTCAATGTCTCTTTACCCTTTCTTTGTCGTACATAAATATGTTGTATTTACTTATAATCTCTTTTTAATAGCAAATCAGAATTGTATAAATCTTCTTAATGATCAAATAGGGTTTTACCAAATACTCTAATTCTGTCGCGTATATAACTGTCTATTTATTTTGTAAAGATGTTTAAAAAAATACAAAAGTTATACACAAATTATATAATGATCTATTCAACTCCTCTTCTAGATTATATTAATATACCTCTGGGAACAAACAATGGTCTATTTCGTTTTTTAAAAGAAAAAAGAACCATTACATATATACAAGGTCATTATAGGTAAAATTAGAATTTATTAACACTTTATTCTCTACTTAATTTTCTTTTTTTTAGTTTATGTAAAAAAATACTTTTAAAATATTTTTTGTGGGACAAAAAAAGTTAAATGACTTTATATTATACGTAGTTTACTAACACGACACAATTGTCAATCCTAGCTACTTTTATTTTGTTTTCTATTTTTATGTTATTTGTTCTCTCCATGATAATTGATATAAACGATTTGTTTTCCTCTTTTGTAAGAGAATTTCATTATCATCTCTTTTGAGACTTTGTTATGTCCATTAGGGAGATTATTTTTGTTATTCGTGAGAATTTTTTGGTACGCAAATTGTTAAAGATAGGTTGTTTAGATTTAGGTATGACGTTATCATGATGGCTTACTCTTCCGTTGCTCTTGTTGAAAATTGCTTAAATTTTCATATTATGTTATTTTTTTTGAAATATTATTGTTTTTCAAGATTATATATGATGTCTTCTAACTATTGCTATGATTGATTTTTATATATTTATTTATTATTTTATTTGATAGAATTACTATTTTAATTTTTTGTATTATAATCTTTTTATTTTTAGTAATAGATTTTTTTTTTCAAAGGCTAAAAAAAATTATTACTGAAAATATCTCTTAATCTAAAAGATTTGGATCAAAAGATAATATTTTTCTTTTGTAACATATTATAGTTTTAATATATTTTAGTTTATTGGATTGTTTGATAAAATAAAATAAAATAATTGGGCATCCTAATAAAACCCTTTTGGTAGGGGTGAGAAAAAAAAAGAAATGCAAAAATCGAAAAAATCCTAAAACCAAAATGCAAAAAACGAAACCAATGAAAAATTTAATAAACTGAAATCGAAAAAAAACGAATCGCACATTTGGTTACAACAGCTGTCATTATCAAAAAATTGTACCAAATTAATTGAACTAACACATACATGTATTATAAAACTCTAGTATGTGATTATTAATTTAATACTCACTTTAATTTAATACTCACTCTGTCTAAGTTTACATGTCATAATTTTTTTTTTAATTTGTCCAAATTTATTCGTTCTCTTTTCTTTTTAATACTATTTTTTATCTTACTTTTTCAATAATACCCTCATTTAGCTTTATTTTTTTTTATTGAAAATAACATGGCATATATTAAAAAAAATAACACTATTAATTTTAACATTGAAAACACAATTACACTCATTTTTTTTCTTTCTCTCTCTCCTGTATTTTATTGTTTCAAGAAAGAGGAGAGATTAAATAAAACAAAAAAATATATATAATAATAGACTAATTAAGATGGGTAAATTTTTATTCTTAATAGACATATATTTTCAAAATAGGATAAGTAAATTTGGACAGAGTGAGTAATAGATAGTGCATCTTTGAATGAATTAATTATTTATGTAGTGCTATCTTTTTAATTGTTTATATAATTCTTCTTCTACTTGTTTGTATCAGACATGTATAACAAAGTTATGGGGAGTTTCATAGTTTTTTTTTATAGCATAATATTACTCCTAAATTATAATAATTTCATAGATGTATTAGTAGAAGTATTAATAGTGAGTAGTAGTTAAGATTTGAATTTTTAAACTCTTTTTAATATTAACTTGATTATTTATTTTAATATCATATTAAGTGGGAAAAAAATCGTAATTACAAAATATTAATCAAAATTGTTAATAACCTAACAGTTTAATTAACCATGATCACATTACTTCTATAATATTAATCGCATTATATAATTTGATTATAATTATATCTTGTCTTTGCACCTTGCACACCTTACTTTTTGGAGGTCCACCAATCCTCATCATGGACCTTAGCATTTTAGATCAAATCACACTAGTTTTACTGATTACAATGTGGCACTTTATTATTGGTAAAATGGCAACTCCGAATTTCACTTGCAAAGGCAAGAAAAGGCATGGAACAAGTTCAACTAAAAAAGATCCACATATCCCTTTTTTCCTCTTATGCGTGTAATTATGTTCAATGGTGGAAAATCATTCCATTCTCACCTTTTACATTCCAAAACTACCAAATTCACATTTTCCAGAGGAGAGAGAAAGGGAGGAGAAGTAAGGGAAAAGGAAGAAACCTTAACATCATGATGATGTAAATGGTAGTAATAAAAAGAAGAAAAAAGGAACCAGAAGATTTATTAAGAGACAGCGAGGCTGAAGGAACATGTAGGCATTTATTTATTGTTTGTGTGCTATCTATCTGTGTGTGTGTGTGTATAAATATATATATATATATATATATATATATATATATATATATATATGTATGTGTGTATATATATTCATATGCGTGTGAGGCCCGAAATCTCACTCTTCGCCTGCATCTTGTTCATTTCAGGGTTCACATTTTTTCTTATAAAATCAGGCATTGAGTGAATTATATACATATATAGCAGTGGTATTTACTTAAGCTCTTATGTATGCTCTGTTTTTCTGGGTTACTTATTTCTGCCAGATCTCTTTGAATATCCTTTACATTGTATTGTCATATTGCCATCCCTCTCTCTTGTTTGAAATTTTGAATTGCCAATTGTGTTTTCTTTAATTTTGAAATTTAGATCTGATTCAGGCCTATACCCATTCATTATTTTTGAAATAACTTTGGTTTTCAAATGCTTTTACAGAATAAAATTTGGTAATTGACAAATGGGTCTTCAAAGGAATTGATGTTTCTCTGATTTCCATATCTACCACTTTTTTGGTGGGTTTTGTTTTATTATCGTGTGTTTTTCCTTTTTCTCTTGATGAATTGCCTTTTATGAGCTCTTTTTGCTATTGCCAGCTGACTTGGACAGTGAAATCTAGTAACTTTGGGTTGAAGGAATTATTAATCTCACATACACACATACACACACACACACACACATATATATATTACTATGCCTTGGCTTTCTTGTTTGGCTTTTGCATGGTAGTGTGTGTGATGACATTAAATGGTTAATTTTCATTTTCTCAAGTGTTGGGCCCAATTCATGTAAAAATATTAAAGCAGTGTGACATGGAAAGTATCATGTTTGGTTGTTGCAATCAGATCTTAGTTTTTGCAGGTTTAAAGTCATTTTAATACACAGATTTGACCGTTAGATCTGCATTAATCCCCTTCTCCTGTTCTGTTTGGTTTTCCCAACTTGTGTAATCACTTTCTTTTTCTTTCATATGAATAGAGCTTAATGCTTATTCCGGAACTGAATCTGGTTTAGAAATTGAACTACTGTCTGCAGCACTTGGTTAGTGGAATTAAATATATCAGCTTCTTATTCTGTTGATGTCAGTTAATAAGTTTTGTTTGACGAAGTAACTAATTTTTTTCATCTACATGTATGATTTAATTCATTTCATAAATTCACAAGTATCATTTTGTTCATTTCCTACCTTTTTAGTTGAGAGATTGTTCCGCAGTTCGGACAAATCTTTCGACTCTAAATTTGATTGCTTCCAAACGAATGATATTTGTAAACTTGTTTGATCAGCTTAAATGTCTTCCTCTGTGATCCATCTAATTCCATAGAACACATAATGGAGCAAACACTTCATTATACTGAGATATTCCAAGTGGGTGTTTTGATTTGAGATTTCCTTTAAATTTCCCAGTATCAAGTAAAGTGAGGACATTGAATTTAGTTTTAACTTCTGACGATTGTGTGGAAAGTTAATATAATTATATTTTGTTTTTTGTTTTTGCAAAATTCATACTAATTATATTAGTTACTGGAAAGTGTCCCTCTTTATGTTTTTATGTAGATCTATTAGAAGTGGGCTGTGACTTACTACTTGTTTTGTGTATATTCAGCTACCTAACAAATTCTGGGACCATGAAGCACAAAGATGGAAAACCGATACATCTAAATGATAAAAATTCGAAGGTACTCCCAATGACAGTAGTGCTTGTTGTGCTATGTGGATTTTCGTTCTATCTTGGTAGTAACTTTTGCGAGAAGGGCACATTTGAGGCTGACGACATCACCAAAGCAGTGGAATCATCCAGGGAAACTGTTGCTGGCCCTCTACAAACTAAATCCATTTCCTTCCCTGAATGCAGCATTGACTATCAAGACTACACTCCATGTACAGATCCTAAGGTACTTCAAGTGACTAAATTCATGATTTTAAGGTTCTTTTGGACGAACTGTTTGGTTATATAATATATCTGTCTATCTATATATAGTGACACATTTTGGTATTACAGAGATGGAAGAAGTATGATCTTCATCGGCTTACATTCATGGAACGTCATTGCCCTCCTATGTTTGAGAAAAAGGAATGCTTGGTACCCCCTCCTGATGGGTACAAGATACCAATCAGATGGCCTAAGAGCAAAAATGAATGTTGGTACAGGTAATATGCATATCCCTGATCTAAACTTTCACTAATGGTCTAATCTAGAAGAATATTGGTAGCTTTTATTGCTTGGATTGGGTGTCTCTTTTATAATTCTCATGGGATTTACTTTTGGGTCTGGCTTCAGGAATGTGCCATATGATTGGATTAACAAACAGAAGTCTAATCAGAACTGGCTGAGGAAAGAAGGGGAAAAGTTTCTTTTCCCTGGTGGGGGAACTATGTTCCCCAAAGGTGTTGGTGTATATGTTGATTTGATGCAGAATCTTATCCCTGGAATGAAAGATGGGACTATTCGGACTGCCATCGATACTGGGTGTGGGGTAAGTCCATGTCCATCTCATTATGCTCTTATTTTTTAAATGGGACTTGGGATTCGTCACATGAATAATGGCATTGGTTTGTTGTTTTGGTGTGATGGATTTACTAGAATATCCAATTTCGATTTCCCATTAAATCTTTTGTGGTGATGTTTAAAATCCCACAGAAAATTCTTGAGCAAACAATTATGATGCTATCAATAATCTATTTATTGATATTTTTAGTAAGCTTAAAAGAGTTCTTCATATTATTTCCAAATATACTTCGCTAAATCTATATTTTGTTATCAGGTTGCTAGCTGGGGAGGTGATTTAATTGATAGGGGGATCTTAACAGTCTCTCTTGCCCCAAGAGATAATCATGAGGCTCAAGTTCAATTTGCCCTGGAACGGGGAATTCCTGCAATTCTGGGAATTATTTCAACGCAGCGGCTTCCTTTCCCTTCAAACTCATTTGATATGGCTCATTGCTCAAGATGCCTTATCCCATGGACAGAATTTGGTATGTATTCTCATGCAACTCGAAATTATCACAATCAAGAGCCTGTAAAAACATTATCTTCTATCTTTTGCCCTGGACTTCCAGTTCATTTAAGTGCACTCTGAAACTCTATTAGCAAGTGCCCATTTTGAAAAAAAAAATGTCGATTAATTCATGAAATTTTGCCATTTGGTTTCTTTCTTCTATAAAACAAATAACAAATTTAACATTAAATAACTACAACTGTCAGTGAGTTTGAGGTTTAAACTTTGGTAGGGAACAAATCTGTCCACCTTTCAGATGCGTGCCCACCATCTATTATAATATATAGGTTCCCACTTAAATGAGAATAGATAACTACATTGTTTTCATTATCTAGTATACTAGAAGTGAATGTCGCTGAATACATGTAAAGTATAAATATACAGTGTTGCTTGGCTGGCATTATTGGACTATTTCAAGGAACTTATTACTTATTTGTGATTTGATTTTAGGTGGGATTTACCTTCTAGAAGTTCATCGTATACTTCGTCCTGGAGGATTCTGGGTCCTCTCTGGTCCACCAGTGAACTATGAAAACCGTTGGAGAGGTTGGAACACTACTATTGAAGAACAGAAATCTGATTATGAGAAGTTGCAAGAATTGCTCATTTCAATGTGCTTCAAGTTATTTGATAAAAAAGATGACATTGCTGTGTGGCAGAAGTCTTCAGACAATAGCTGCTATAAGCTGCTTGATACCCCTGACACATACCCACCAAAGTGTGATGATGGCACTGAGCCAGATTCAGCGTGGTACACTCCACTCCGGCCTTGTGTTGTTGTTCCAAACAAGAAACTCAAGAAGGTAGCACTGCCGTCCATTCCCAAATGGCCAAAAAGGTTGCATTCTGCACCTGAACGTGTTTCTGATGTTCGGGGTGGCAGTGATGGTACCTTTAATAATGATGACGGAATATGGAAGGCACGAGCGAAGCACTACAAGAAGTTGCTCCCCGCAATTGGAACCGATAAGATAAGAAATGTAATGGATATGAATACGCTTTATGGAGGTTTTGCTGCTGCTGTCATTGATGATCCCTTGTGGGTGATGAATGTAGTCTCCTCCTATGCTGTGAATACACTTCCAGTTGTCTTTGATAGGGGCCTCATTGGAACCTACCATGACTGGTAATTATGCCTGCATTTTTTTTACAAGCTGAAGCCTCATATGCATTGGTCATGCAAAGTTACTAAATAATACATTTGATTCATTTAACTTCTATTTTGCAGGTGTGAGGCTTTCTCAACATATCCTCGGACATATGATCTCCTTCATGTAGATGGCCTCTTTACTTTTGAAAGTCACAGGTAAGGGCAATGTATTTAATTTCCTCAACTTCTTTAACCACTGTGGAATCTTTTAATAGTTTGCTTGTGCTTATATTTAGTTACCATATAGCATGAACATTTTGCAACAAATTTCTTATCCGTTAAACACTTTGGCAGATGTGATATGAAATATGTGCTATTAGAGATGGATCGAATCCTTCGGCCTAATGGGTATGCAATAATCCGGGAGTCGAGCTACCATGCTGATGCAGTTGCTACCATCGCCAAGGGGGTCAGATGGAACTGTCGTAAAGAAGCCACCGAGAATAAATCCGAAAACGAGAAGTTGTTGATTTGCCAGAAGAAGTTGTGGTACTCTCAACAAAGCCAATGAGACAAACTACAAACAAATACAAATTCCGGTGGTAAAATTTCATGGAATGATTGTAACAGCAGCTAGGAGAGCTAGACGAATTCTGGTGATAAATTTCATGGAATGATTTTAACAGCAGCTATAGGACGACAAGAATGCTCCGTACCACAGAAAATAGTTTATAGGATCTTGAAATCGAAAATTCTCCAATAACCTTTTTTTTTCTTTTAATCCCTACCCTTTGTGCCATTCACATAATATCTTCTTTGTAATGTGTCGCAGTTTCTTGTTGTACCCTTCTCTTTCAACCTTTTTGGTCAATGTATATGTTGTTAAAGCTTGTTATTTAAATGTATTTAATGAAATTTTCTGTTTCCCTTTCATGAGATGCAACAAGTTGGAACTTAATATCCTCCTTCTAGCTAAACATTTATACTCCAACAAAACATGTTGATTTTTGTTGCAAGTTGACACATTAATTAGTTACTCATGTACTTGTATAATTTAAAAAATATGCTATTGTGTTAACTCGCAACAAAATTTTACATATTTTTGTCGCAATATATAGAACTCGCTTTCGTGCAACTTTGGATTTCTAAAACTTGGAATCTTAGTGAAATGTTAAACGTAGGAGCCTTTTGCCACTACTGCATGATTTAGAAACTTTCATACTTGGGCGGATCCCAATCATCTGAGGATCGATCTATTTGGTGCAACAATTGAATGGATATGCAGAATTTTTTGACAAAGGAGTATTCAGTGTGTCATCTTTTTTATGTAGTTCTTTTTCATCATCGTTCTTATGGTTTGTAAAGTAACATTTAATAAAATTGCATATACATTATTTAATAAAAATTATTTCACTGTTCAATAAGTGAGCACTTGACCATCACATTAAACATAAACCCTCTTTGTGTATGATGGGGTATAGGCCCAAAAGGCCCAACTAAATCTAGGCCCAAGGGCTAGAAATGTGTGAGTCTTCCCAAAATTGTTAACACCAAAATAATCATCAACTCTCTCTCCGGATTTATAATATGGATGAATAGGTAGATAGATAAATGTAGTACAAAGGCCTCGATTAATTGAAATGATATTGGGCTTCCATCCAATTCATCAGCCAGTCAAATGATTTCTTTGTGAACCTCTTTACCTTTTAAGTTATAACATATGGGCTTCTACCTGGACTGGAGCACTTCTATTAGGATCCAGCACATGCATCAACATGAACACTTAAAGGTAGGAATATTAAAGGATTCTAGTTCAATTTTTTAAAGATTTTTTTTAATATATAATTTTAATTTTTGGTTGATTTCAATTGCAGATGTTAGAAATAAAGAATATTTGTACAAGTCTTTTATGTGGCTTCCAAGATATCCAATGTTGATATTGTTGCATCGAGCTGCTCATTGAAATTTAGCTTAACGTTAAAGAATGGAATGTTGTCTTTTGATTTCGTACATCTTTCATACATATAGATACGTGTTAAAATAAAAAATAATATATATTGTGAATGTTTATATAAATTTTTTGATTGAGAGCTATATAAATAAGTATTAATGATAATTTCAATCTTATTATTGATATATTTTACAATTATAATTTAATACAAATTTGTCGTAATACATATTAAAATTCTGTTAAAAAAACTCCATATTTAAATGTAAATATTAAGAATTATAAATTTATAACTCTAGTATTATTAAGGTCAGTTAGGATCGGGTTAAATGGTTATAATTTATTGGACTATCATGTGAAATTGTTGTTTTGGTCATTCATTGTACTCCTTGCATTCCGAAATTTGAAATTTATATCTAAAATGATGTTTTTAAAAAACAATTATTTTTTTCAAACATATTTCTACATTTATCGTAAATATAATAATGTTAGCATAATAGTACTCAATTCACCAATGTTATTAGTTATGGCATGTTTCATATCACTTTATAGTATAAAAATAAAAATTTATATCTAATTTTGGTCCTTTGGAACAAAAAGAATAATAAATTGATGTTATTATTTAAGGTTTTTTTTGTCAAACAGTTAAAATAACTGAAATTTATTCGAAATTATAATATGTTACAATGATAAAATTTAATAAAAAAATTAAAATAAAAACCTTTCAAACAAATAACAAAATTTAATAGTTGATGTGCCCTTTCCATTGCATTTCATCTCATCTTAAGTGAATTAAACAAATTTTATGATGTATGTAAGACGATTATGATTTATGCAGAACTTATAAATAAGAGCCAAATATGTGGATCATAATAGCCCGACCATTAAAAAATTATTTTTGAAATCCCTAACATCATTTTAAAATATAATAAGATTCCATCATTTGAGACATCATTCATGAAGAGTTGTGGGGTTTGACCCCGTCAAAAAAAAAATTACTTTACAATGTAGGGTAAATTTTAAAAAAAATAAGTATTATATATACATTGACCCCACTCAAATTTTATAATTTTGTTATTTTATAAGGTCAAATTTAAAAAGTCTATTATGAGTTAATATATTGTATAAATATCATATGTTATTAATTATTATATTATCACTGTAATATAATGTGTGTGTGTGAGAGAGAGAGAGAGAGAGAGAGACCCGAAAATACATCAATACTAAAAAATATCGGTTCGAGACTCTATCCCAAACCTCTATCAAATTATTTGTAGTTTTAGAATAATTTTAATTCCATTAAAAATTAATTCTGATTCGTCAATGTCTCCATTTATAGCAATTATATAACAAATTGACCTCTTAAGGGGATGTTTCTTTATTTTTGTTTTTTAGATTTTTCAGACAAAATTTGAACACATACTCTACCAAGTTTATGAATATCATGGGTTAAATAATTAGTACTAGACCAAAGAGCTTCGGTATTAAATACAGGTATATATTAGCAGCCTCTGCCTATCTCCCCTGGGCAGTTACATGCCTGGCGTAGGTACTTCTCATCTTTTAGTGTTTGATAAAATAAATTTCCAGTACAATTAATTAGTCAACTTGTTTGGAAGCAGCATCATTGTTCCCTTGCTTTTTCTTTTTTGGTTACTGGTTGGCCGCATTGTACTCATTGTCGCCCTTTTATCCCAATCAAGTTCATATTCATAGCTTTATTGAGGTGTGAAGAAAAAGAAAGAACAATTGAAATGTAATTGTCTTTCAAAATCATTATCGGGAAGAATTATAAAAGGGTCCAATTTATTATATATTTTTTAAAAAAAATTATTATTAATACTTATTTACTCAATTAATAATTAAAAAATCAACGCAAACATTCATAATATATATTATTTTTGACAAAAAAAAAATAAAATTGAAATGCAATATACCCTTCTCGTTTCGAAATTTAAGAATAACTTATCGTCTTAAAAATGAAGCGATTTGTATATCTATTTATAATTAATAGCACAAAATAGTCTCTCACCCATAAAATTAGAAATGATCATTTAACCCTAAAATTTAGGTATGGTCCTTCAACACTAAAATTTAGGAATATAAACCTAAAATTTAATAAAAGAAACTATTTTTTCATCTTTTATCTTTTATCTTATTTCAAATTTTTTTATATATGCATTCTTAATAGTTAATATAATAAATCTTTTTTATTTACATTCTTACTATCATTATTATCTACTCACTACTATCTCTTATTCTCATATATATATTTTTTAATTTAGTTAGTGTGCTTTAAAATTTATATTCTTAATAACAATAATATTTAATTATATAATAAGTTTTATTATTAAATTATATTAGTATATCTATTTGAGTTTAATCAAGATTTTTTATTATTGCATAAATAGATGAATATATAAACATATAAATTATTAATTTAAAGATGAATACTATCATTTATATTATATAACTAGATTAACTATTAGTTTAGATTTTTAAATTTATTTAATTTTTTATCAATATTAAAAATCATCACACATAATATTAATATATCAGTATAGTATAATTCCAAAAAAATATTTAAAAAATACAATAATTTTATAATCGAACGGGGTCATAAGTTAGTTTATAATACAAAAGTCATTTTTCTTATATATTTTTTGTTCATATATTTAAGAATAAAATTAATAATTATTTAGTTTTATATTTTAGAATTTATCGACTATACCTTTTTCTACATATAATAAATTATTAAAAAAATTACTTATTGTACTGAAAATATCACTGACCAAAATAAAAGAAAAAAAGAAATCTCGAAGGGGGGAAAACAAAAGAATAGAGGGGTAATTTTGTGAAAGAAAGAAGAAAGATCTAACTGAAAGGTAAGTAAATTAGGTCATGCAGATCTTTAGGCCGGCCATCCCATCCATAACGCTAGTGGTTGAATTCGTGGCGCCACCGTAAGAGCAAATCTATACAGGTCAGCATCCACAATATTTATAGCAAATTATGCACATGGAGGAGAATAAAGGTGTGGTAATAGTAGGAAGATAAGATAGAAAAAGAATATGTTGCTGCTGCCTCCTGCCTCCCGCCTCCCATGACCTAACTAATTTATGAGCCCCCTAGGGGAAAAGATGCATATACATACATTTTATATACATATACATGGGAAAATATCAAATTTAGTGGATTTTGATTTGAGCTCAAAATCATGATTAATGAAATGATTCAAAAATTAAATTGTTATTACTGAAGTAGTTAATTAAATGACAAAACAGACATTTGTAAAAACTCTTCAAATTACATTATTTACATAATCTATACTAATATATGCCGAGTCAAATATCAAGTCATTTCGGTTAATTTTCAGTAAATTCAGAAGTTTAAATTTGATAATTCGATAACTGAATTTTTTATTTTTTTTCATGTTTTCTTGATTATAAATTTTGGTATTCTCAATAGTTCAAAAATTAAGTTTCTAAAAAAAACTAATATACATTTATTATTAAATATCTAATATATCATTTGTCACTAAAAATTAAATAAAGATAAAAAAAATAAAATAACGTTTGAGCAATCAAATCAATAAATTTGGATAGTTGACTTAATTTGAGATTAACCAAAATGTCGCTAAAAAATATAATATATAAAATTTACGATAAATTATTTTTATATTTTGTACGAATTATTAAATTTATTTTTAAGTAGACTATTAAAAACACATTCATATTATTCTAATACAAATATATGAATGATTGATTTGATATGTTACATTTTGAGCAAATATATCTCTAAGACTGACTGTTCAATGTTACATGCATTTATTAGCTACATAACTTTGTCCAATTCCATTTTAAGATAAACTTATTTGATATTGATTCCTTGTGATTTTAATCACATATGTTATGTGATGCTAAAGGCGAGCTTAATTAATGAAATATATATTTCTTTCATTTTAAATTGTTTTATCATTTTCTATATGTATTTAAAATAAATCAAATCTTAGGTTATGTTTGTTTATAAAAATCATACTTGAAATTGGATTATTTATATTAATTTAACACTACTTTAGATTATTTTATCTCATGATGAGGAATTAATAGTCCTTCAAATAGTCCTATAGACTATTTTTAATCATTCATAAGACTATTTATGAAGGATTATATAATCTTATAATGAATGTGAGATAAATAATCCCTCTCATTTTAAACTATTAAATAGTTTTATGAGACTAATAATCTAACATTACGGGATTAATAATCCCTCGTCATGGGATACAATAGTCCGACGTAATATTAAATTAATATAAATAATTTAATTATAAATATATTTTTTACAAACAAACATAACCCATATATTTAACTAATTATACGTATATTACCTATCCCCACCCCCGACGGCACCCGCACCCCAATCCCCCCCCCCCCCCCCCCCCCCAACCCCACCCCCAACCCCAACCCCAAATTTTGTACATCATCTAGTGGAGTGGTGTAAAGTCCACCAATGATGTATACTTTTCTTTTTTTTAAAAAAAATTAATGATCATAGTTTAAAGAATATAAAATGTACTATTTCCATTATTAAAATGATATCTTTAGGTATAATTTTTTTTTTCTAAAAAATAATGCCTAGAAATATATAAATCAAATAT
The DNA here is from genome assembly GCA_947179155.2 of Hedera helix. Classification (NCBI taxonomy): domain Eukaryota; kingdom Viridiplantae; phylum Streptophyta; class Magnoliopsida; order Apiales; family Araliaceae; genus Hedera; species Hedera helix. The sequence continues at coordinate 12,603,664 of OX359274.1, forward strand.
AAAATGTACTTAAAGACCAATATATCCTCAAAAATATTTTAAATAAGATCTAGTAGGCTTGAAAAAGACAAATCCATTAATCTAATTACGTATGGTTCACTATGAAAATATGTTAATTATTTTATATATTTTTAAATTTATTTTTCTTAATTTATGTGTAATATGTATTTTAGATATCTTTTAAAGACAGAGAAAATAAAAAATAAAAAATTATTTAATTTATATATATATATATATATATATATATATATATATATATATATATAGATTGAATTTGTCGAGACTCTTGACCTCCGTCAATGGTTTTAACTTGCACAATGAAGCAACTGAGAGTTTGACGGCTTGGACCGTCGGGGGATAGCTCCGACGTGAGAGTAAGTACTGGTTTCAAGAAATATTAACAATAGAGGTGCTTAATGTTTAACGAGGTGAATTGGCATTAGATTTTACCTGAATTGTTAGCATTCCTTTTATAATCATCGTCCTCCTCTAATCGTTAAACATGTGCAACGATTATGATCGAAGTAAGGATGCATGATCCCTATCATGACCAATAACTGTTATAACCTTTGGACTAAATGTGTGAGTGGTAATTGTTATATAACTATCACGACATTAACTGATCCGGGGTGTTGAACATGATGGTCCAAGCCTCATTGGGCTGGGATTCAAGCTAAATGGGGCTCAAGGGTGAACAACCCAATCATTTGGCCCATTTACTCTAATGAAAATCCATTGCCCAACACTTCCCCCACTCCTTTAGCATATAAAATGTGGTGAAGGAATAGAATGATATAATATTAGGATCCGTGAATTCATCAGGAGCTTACAAGCATCCAACCGAGAAGTATAACTGTTGGATCCCTTAAATAATTATTTCGGTTGAAAATTTGAAAAGGCGTATCATCATGCGGTGCTTTGAAGCACGAGGCGCTATTTGGGAACGTGCATGTGAGCCTTACTTAATTCCACCTTGACCGTCAGATCAATCCGATCCAAACCATTGATTTGAGCGGGTTTTGAAATTAGAAGAGTAAAAGAAACTGTCTTTTCACTTTTTTCTATCATTTGCAGAGAAAGAGAAGAGAGCCGTAACTTCCAATTGTGTCCCCAAATCAACGTCGATTATCCGTTTCGGCTTAGATTTTTTTTCGATTCCGAGTAAGTTCTCAAACTTTCCTCTTTTAAATTTACAAATGGGTAACCGGGAAAAGGGGAAAAAGCATTATGCCTCTACCCTGGTTTCATCTTCCCCTGCTGAGGGTGGAACTACAACGATCGGGCCTGGAGTTTCCGACTAAAAGGCAGGTACAATCCCTGTAATAGTGAAGGAAAGGGATGTTGAATAATATAATAGAAGTAAATATACCACTGAGGAAAATAGGGCAACCAATACCCTGTTAACCATCACAAGCGCAAGTCTACAATTGTTTAGGACTGAGTTTTATATCCCCAATAGTACCAGATTAGGGAGCCTTCATCTGAGGAAATGATGTATTGGCAACTTAGGGATTCCGATGGCGGGTTATGGATCGCTGTCTCGAAATAACAATTTGTGTTCGGTCTTCGCTTTCCACTTGGACATTTCCTTATCCACTTCCTTCATACCACTGACCTTAGTTTGAACTAATTAGTTCCCAAGACCTTCGTTCACTTCTTTAGTTTTATAGTTTTCTGCACATCCAAAGGCTTTGAACATAGTTTAAACTTCCTTTAATAGTTCTTTGCCTTAAGGAATAGTAGGGGTAAGGAAGTGTTGATGGAAACCCCAACTAATAATAATGGGTGGCATAAATAGTGGTTATTCATAAAAGGACTTGACGTCGATTTGATTGGCCCTTGGGCAGAACCAAACCGAGACCAGTTGAACTCAATTAGGATAAATAAAAGGCGATCGGAAGAATTTGAATCTTTGTGTACCCAAAGGCCGAAGAGGGCTTATCGGGATCATCTCAATGATCAATATTTCTTTTATTTGTGCAACTGTAAGTACTCATATGAATTTTTAAAATCAATCACTAGTCGTCAATTGAAGTAAATTCATTTTTTCTTTTCTTGTAGTGGCCACTCAACACAAGTCTCCCCATATTAAGGGTATCTTGGAAGTCGCTGGGCTTGTTAGGAAGAAGATTGTGGGAATCGACAAGTTGATAGAGGCCAAGAAGTTAAAAGAGTTGGGGCGACTGCCTCTTACTGGTGGGCCAAGACTCGGGGTTCCCGGCGAAGTGTTCTCCCGCACTCCAGCGTTAGCCACAACCTCCAGTATTCCTACCTCTTCTTTAAAAATGGCTCCAATCCCTAACCCCGAGGCCCAACCAGAACTTGCTAATCTTTCCGCCAACGTTGGTCTGGGAGAGCCTCCTTAGCAAGTATTCATTATGGAGGAAGAGCCCATTGTTTTCTAAGAGACTACAGGATTAAGGAAGAATAGGAAGGAAAAAGTTTTGGACTTCCCACCTGCTCCCAAGAAGCAAAAGATGTTATCTGGGGGAACGTCCTTTGAGAGTCCTATAGCTATTGTCGGTCTAGGTGGCTTGGAGAAGTTTGATCTTTTAGTCTTCGAATGCTTTCGATCAGTCGCTGATGACTCGGTGTTCGAGGAAAAAGATCCTCAGTCCCTAGTGGAGATGTTCCTCTTGCACCAAGCCCAAGTAAGCTGCCCGTTCTCATGTCCCTCCCTTTTTCCTTTAGTTTAATCCCTCCTACCCTCTAAAGCTTAAACCACCATGTCATTAGGTCAAAGAAATTATACTCTAGGTTACTGATAGTCAGAAGGATTTCCTCTAAGGATCTGAAGAGGTCAAGAAGGCCAAGAACGACGCGCCAAAAATTTCTATGACAACTTCAAGTCTGTTTCTGCGGGCATGAAGATTCTTCGGACTGACTATGACACACTTCTGAAGGATAGGGATGAAGTTGAAGCTTCTCTAATTGTCGTCAATGCTGATATTATGAATTTGAATGAGAGCCTAAAGGTCTCACAGGCGGAGAAACTTGAAGCAGATGAGAAGCTTAAGGAGGAAGATAACAAACAAAGAGTCATCAAAGAGAAGTTAGATAAAGCCCAAACTTGTATTCGAGAAAGAGACGAGACTATCAAGGCCAATTCCTAGCGGTTGGCCAGCTTTAACCACTACCTGGAGAAGCTTGTTGAAAACTGGTCAATAAGGGATGAGACTTTGGCCCAAGATCCTTCACTCGAAGTGTCTCCTTCTCACATATCCCCAGGAATTCGCCAACAAATCATAGTCGAGTATAAGGCTTCGGATGAATTTTTTGAGGAGATTGACTGTCATGTGTTGAGTGAATTTAATGAAGGCTTTGAGCTAGTTAAGGAAATGATCCATAAGAAAGGGCATTCTCCTGAAGACCTCGGTCTTATTCTTCCTGAGAATTAGCTCCACTTAGATACCATTGTAAATCTCTTGATTCAACTGTGTATAATGTTAACCAAACTTTTGAAATGTTAACAATGTCATTTTCTTGTCTTCTTTTCGTTGTGTTAAATATTATTTGTGTGCTCAATGTGATTGTTACCCTTTATCTCCTTGCCCCTAGCCTTAAATGAGAAAATCAAAGATAAGGCTCAAGAACCAGACGAGATGTTTAATTATAACAAAGGGCACTAATATTTAACAGAATAGTTGTAAGATAAGTAAAATGACTAAACTTTAAAATATCATCTTCGGGAGTTTAATTGCCTCCTATCGAAGAGTCTTATCCTTCGGGAATCCAAGGATATCAGATCAAAGTGTAAGTCTTCGAGATTCTAAGGATGTCGGACCAAATAACGTTTCCTTCAAGAGTTTAAAAACATCCGATTGAAGGTAAATCTCCTTCAAGAGCCGTAAGGCTCGGACTGAAGGGTAATCTTCTTTGAGATTCTAGCGTTGCCAAACCGAAAGATGGACACTTCAGGCTTCCCTGGTTTTTAGATCAAAGAGAAATCTCCTTTGGGATTCCAAGGACGTCAGGTCGAAGTTTTCTATCTTCGAAATTTCCAAGGTTATCAAACCAAATGGGATAATGTAATGGCATGGACATTATAAATTTGGGCCAGGTATGTTGCTTTTGGAACTGGGCCGATTTCACTATTTGTTAGCCCTCTAATTGTGCAGTTAATGTTGGGCCTTACGAAAATAGTAAGCCTAATATTGGAATGTAAGATAACTAGGCCCAAACTTTTGAATTTGAATTTGTAGGGCCATTTGAGGAGGTAGTTTCTCTGGAATTTCAACCGATTATCTTGGGATATCAAGTGTAGCAGTTAAGCTAGATAATCTTAACAAATTATCTTGGGATAACGAGCATTTTCAACTTCAAATGCAAAATAAATGCAGAGGCTCTGGGAATTCCAATTAAACCATCTCTTCTCAGTCCAGTATAAATAGAGGTAGAGACAACTAGTTGTCCTCATACTCTCGGAAACTTTGATCATTATGATACTCTGTAGCAATTTCCACTTTACGTTCCTAACTTGCATGGCTCTGACCTTCACCACTATTGGTGAAGTATAAGTCAAATGTCCGAGTAACGACAAAGAATATGTTGTGAGAAAGATGATTCCTTCAAACAATGTTTAGAAAATCAGACTGGTCATCGAGCCAAAAAAGTTACCGGGTGGATGGGTCACTGGTCCAACCAGTGGTCGAACCGTTATTGAACTAGTGACGTTATAAATACATAAAAAATATATTATTAATAATTAATAAAATTTTAAAATATCTAATTTTTTATAAGCTAAAATATAGTAAAATAATGTTATAACCTTATTAAAAATACTTTTTGTAAAAAAAAAAAAAAAAAAAACTTGAAAATTGGGTGAACCGGTCCGGTCTGATTTTTTAAACATTGCCTTCAAGTACGATTGTATTTCCAACTGAATCTCTATAATTGCTCTTCACAACAAGGGAAATCTCTCTGATTGATCTTCACTTAAGAGGAGGGGTTTCCCTTGTTGCTTTTAATCCTGAACTTTTGAAGGGGCGAGATTAATCGGTCTTCTCATTGAGACCGGGTTTTTTCTCCCTTTCTTTGAGTTCTTTGAATATGTCCAGTTCTTCTTCTACATCCAATGATGAGCTTCTTGAGGAGGATACTCCTCTCTTGCCCTTCCCTGTTGTTTTAAATAGAGAGAGTGGAAATAACTGGATTCCTTAAACTCTTCCCTTTAAAAAGATAGGATGAAAATTGTAATGGATGCCTTGCCGTTGAGAAATGCAGCGTGAGCTTCAATGGTTGACGCCTCCCAAAGAGATAAACTATCAAGAAGGTGTCCAGGAAAGAATATAACTGACCAAGTTTTGAGTTTTTAAACAATAGGACTCTTGTATTAGATTTGAAGAGATAGTATTATGTAATAAACCTTGTACAAATTTTGTCCATTAATAAATATTTAACTTCACATGTTATGTTTGTCTTATTTTGTTAGACTTCTTCTTTTTATCAGATATGTTGTGCTTTTATGCTTTTCATTTGATGTTACAAGCCTGAGCATTGCATTATCTTGACACTCTTCGAGTAGGTTGAGGTTTTCTCTAAATTCCCTACTGTTGAGTATCTCATTGAAATTTTGAACCCTTGATGATGGGGTTCCAATTTCAACCGGGATCAAAACTTCAGTCACATAGGCCAACTTAAATGGGCTTCCTCTGTTGTGGTCCCAAAAGTAGTTTGGTAAGCCCATAATAGATGGAGTAATTCCTTAAGCCACTTCCCTTTTTCTTCCTCAAGTCTTCTTTTAATCCCATTCAGAAGGGCCCAGTTTGTGACTTTAACTTGGCCGTTATCCTAAGGATGAACCACAGAAGTTCGACGGTGCTGTATGTTCAATTGCTAAAGGAAACCCTCAAACTTCCTTTCCATAAATTGAGTCTCGTTATCAGACACGAGTATCATCGGGATGCTGAAATGATAGATCCCTTGTTCTTTGAGAAACTGAAGGCAAGCCTTTTCGATTATCCTAGCTAAAGGCTTGGCCTCTACCCACTTTATGAAGTAATCTATTGACACCACTATGATCTTGAACTATCATTTGCCTTATAGAAGGGGACCTAAAATGTCGATCCCCTATATAGTGAAAGGAATTGAAGATAATATAAGTGTTAACTCTTCGATAGGCTATCGAGGTACTGAGGCAAAAGCTTGACACTTTGGGCACTTCTGGACATAATCTTTGGCATCTTATAGCATTGTTGGCTAATAATAGCCGAGAGTGATTTGGCGCCCATGTGATCTCCACAGATATCTTCATGTACTTCCCGAAGTATGTAATCAACCCTTCTAGGGACCATGTAGAGGAGTATACGTGACATGTAAGACTTTTTGTATCGCTAATCATTGTTTATACAGTATTTAGTAGAGTTATATTTGACTTTTCGAGCCTGGACTTTATCTTCTAGTAAGACATCATTTTTCAGAAAGTCTATTATCGGGGTCATCCAACAAATTTTCCGATCAACGTCTAGAATCTCATTGTTAAAGTGTTCAGCTTCTCCAACTCCTCAAGATATATCAAACCATCTAGCGACTCTTAATTAGTGGTGGAAAGTTTAGACAAAGCATCGGCCATGGTGTTCTCAGCCCATACCACTCTGATCACTTGATATTTATGAAAGCGCACCAGTATTCTTCGAACGAGTGTCAAGTAGGATTGCAAATGTGATTCTCGAGCTTCATACTCTCCAAGAACTTGTTTTATGTGACGCCCCCAAATTTGGGCCTAGATAGCCCCATTTGAGACGCCATAAAATACACGGTAACTAAAACAAACAGTACATAGAATAAAAATACAGAACTTAATAATACACAACTAAGTCTTCACTATTATTGTCACACTATATACAATATGTGAAGACTACTACAGCTATCTCTCGGACCTTCACTCTATTCCCCAGCTAGACCTAACTATTCTCTCATTTCCTGAATAACAATGGAACAAAAAAGAAAATATGAGCTCAAATAGCCCAGTAAAAAATATCATGATTAAGATAACAATTAGTAAATTATTATTAGCCTTCAACAGTTGAGTTCTTAATAGAATACAATAAACAACAAGTTTTAGATCAATAGTAGCAGCGGAATGAGCAATCCATTAGAAGAATCACGTAGACTATGATGTCCACTAACTTCTCTTTTTAAGAAAAATATCATCAACTTTTATCATCTTAAACACCACTCGTCATGATAATATAAATTCACAGTTCCTGATCATATTCATGTAAGTCAACAGTTCATCTTTGCACTACATGCCAAAAATATTCAAATATAATACCAATGGTCATGATCATACCAGTCTTCAACCTTTGGTCATAATCATACTAAGCAACAGTTCTTGTTTGCCCCAGGCCAAAGAGATCATTCACTATGTGTCCTAAAAGACACACAACAATTATATCACATTTATCCTATCATATGTGCCCCACGCTACAGATATTCACAACAACAGTGATATAAATGATGAACAGAAAATACAAGGTGATCAATAAATATCAAAAGTTTATGATTTTATTTTGTCAAGATTCAAATAATGTCTAAATTACCAATATGATGTGGACTCAAATTCAAAAATGATATTCAAAATTCACAATTCAGAATAACGGTTAAAGTTCAATAAAAAGATTTAGAAAAATAAAAATGTTCAATTGAAATGATATTAGATGAAGCGCAAACTATTAAGGAATATATAATCATTTCAAAATTTTTTTACCAAATAGTACTTACCATAGTAAGTTAAGAGTATGAAAAGAATGATACCCCTTACCGTAGTAAGTATGAATGATAGAAGATGAAAAAGATGGTATCCCTTACCTTAACACGTGACTAGATATGAAGTTGATCAACCTATATATTTATAATTTAATTAGTAACTACCACATATAATTTCATGGTGTATACCAATTCGTATGAAATCATCAAAAGTGATTTGATAGAATAAAGTAGAATAACTTTAATATAGTTTTTGAAAGAAAATAATATTTCAAAATAAATCTTCCAAATGAAACTTTTCAAAATAAATCTTCTAAAAGAAGATTTATAAACACCGTGTGATGTGTGTGGTTGCTTATACAACTTTTATAAAAAGACTTACTTGAACAGTACTCGTACACTTACAGATCTTCACAAATACTTAAAATGACTTTAGCACACTCAAAGAGAACTTACACAAAGTAATATTTAAAGAGTAAAAGAAAGAATAAGCAAGGAAGTTTTATAAAAAAATTCTTAAGTTAAGGCCTCAATTTATAGCCAAAAATCTTATCATAAACTAAGATTTTTTAATTTAATCCAAACCGTATATTTCAAGATAATGTTTAATTCATACCACTCATTTCATCTTTTAAGATTTTTTTAATCTAAACCATTCATTTAAAGATCATCTTTAATCTACACCGTTTATTTTAAACTCTATAATTATTACATTATCTTTAATCTATACCATTCATTTTCGATTTTCTTTAATCTATACCATTCAATTAACATTATATACAAAATAATTAACTTTATAAATCAACTAACTTTATATATAAAAATAATTAACTTTATATAAATCAACTAACTTTATATATAAAAACAACTAACTTTATATAATATATCATAATAAAATAATTTACTTTACATAATTTATATAAAGTAAATAACTTTATATAATTTATTATAATAAAAATAAATAACTTTATCAATTCAATTATTCAACAATAATTCACAATTATTCATTATTATGACTAATTGTTATAAATGCAGTGTAGTTGGCTTTCTGAGTTAGATACTCACAATACTAGCAGAAAAATCAACATCATAAATAATAGAATATAACAATTTAATCAACATCATAATAGAAATAACAATAATGCAGAAAATAAGTGAAAGAAAGAGCACGTTACTGTGTAATGACAATTATTGATTCAATAATATAATTTACTGTGCATATGCTACTGTGACAATTATCAGTTCAATAATATGAATTATTATGCATGTGACAATTTTTGGTTCAATAAAGTTAATATAGTACAATAGCCATTTTATCAGTTCAATTATATGAAACACTGTACAATACCATGTGCTACTGTGCAATACCGTACCGTATGCTACTGTGCAATACCGTATGTTACCATTCTTTTACCACCGGGTATTTTAACAGTTAAAAGTGATAGTACTGTTGACTATTTTTATTTAGAAAGGTTGCATATGTCATTTTTTATATCTGACAATATTTCGTTGTGTGGGGGTCCGACAATATTATTTCGGCGCCGTCGTACGAATCGAATATTCTCCGACAGAACAAATATTACCCGACAAAACAATTATTCTTCGACAAGATAAAATTTGTACAAAAATTTCTTAATTTTTACTTTTGTCAATTTATTCATTTACCGTTTAAGAAGAAAATATATAAAGAAAAATTAAATTTATATTTCATAAAAGTAGGGGTCTTACATTTTACTACTGGTTGGGAGTCACTATAAATGACCAAGTTATGTGTTTCTAGGCTCTGCGCTAATCTTAGACCAGCTAGGAGAGCTTCGTATTCAAAAAGGTTGTTAGTGGCCAAGAAGTTGAGTCGAATGGAATGCTGGATCTTTAATCCTTCAAGTGATGTAAGGATGACTTCTTATAAGTAGGTTTTTATATCTATTTATTAGGTATTTTATACTTAATTATTTATGATTTTTTAAGTATTTTTAGTGTTTTAGGTAATTTATTTAATTTAATGCATTATTATTATTTTTAGTATTTTATATTATTTATATTTATTTTTAATTAATTTATATTTATTTTTATAGGAAAATTAAAACTTGGATGGCAATTTGGTAGTTTCAGCAACTCTAATGGCAAAATTGTAATTACATGGAAGAAGCTAACGCGCCATGCGCGGTGAGGGGTTGGGTGATCAGCCGCAAGAAGAGATACGGCGTCGTTTGAAGGATAAAGAGTTGCAACTTCGTGTAATGCGTGAATGTCCATAAAATAGAAAAAAAAATTATAGACGTCCAATTGTTTTTGTGCGCGTGGGTCCCATCCAAGTCATCAGCCATGGTTTTTCGGAAAAGCAGTAGGATTTTTTTTTTGGTTTCTACGCGTGGTTCCAGGCTTCCAATGAAATAAATTAATTAAATAAATTCCAATTGCAATTTGGAATTGGAAAAATAAATAAATTTTTTATATTTATTTTATTTTGTATTTTAAATCCTATTAGAGTTTGGAAAATAATAAATCCTATTAGGGTTAGGAGGATTTTGTAGCCTATAAATAGAGGGTTTGAGGTACAATGTAATATACAACTTTCAGTAGAAAAATTCTCCCTTCTATTTTTTGGTGTTCTCTACAACTATGAGTAGCTAAATTATTTTTCTTGGTTTAAGTGATTGAAGTCATCAAGATTAATACACTGTGAGATCTATTTTATTTTAATTGTTCAATTTATATTTTGAGTATTAAATATTTTTCTGCGTTTAATTTTATGATTAATTTGTTTGATTGCTAGGATGCATACTAGTTTATTATTCGTTGAAATCTACTGCTAAATTAAATATTAAATCCGTAATTGTTTGGTCACTTTAATTTGCGAAGCAACTAAGATTAATAATTATTTTGCAGATCAAAAGATTGTTATATCTTAGAAAAAATATTCATCTAAATTAAATGCAGACGCTTGAATTGTGTTGTTTAGTTCAACGATTTCTCTATTTTTTTTATGATTCTACTAGGTTAAATCTTTAGCGCTTGTCTAAGATTATTTAGTAGTAAGGGTTATTTAGATCGTTTGTTTCTGCTTAACTAAAATTAAGGAGAGATAGAAAAATTATTCGAATGGGAGTAATTATTCCACGTTGAATATTTAAAATACGAATTGAGTTATTCTTGCATCAGTGATCAGTTGTAAATTCTTGATGGTGGATGTTGACTTAAACCAAGACTTTTTCTTCTCATTAAATTACTTGCATATTTATTTTAGTTAATTTTATTTAAATTTTATTTCTTTAATTAAAAAACCCCCAATTTTGAAAAACATAAAATTAAATTAACCATTCTCTATGGGATCAACTCTTACTTACACTATTACATTAATATTTTTTAAAAGTAAGATTTTATTTTTGGGTGCCTGCGACAGCACACCAAATTTTAGCGTCGTTGCCGGGGAATTAATTTATTTATTTTTGTGTTTTTTATTTTATTTTAGTAATTTTTCATATTTATATTTATATTTATATTTTTTTTCCTAGCTTAATTGATTGTTTATAACCATAACTCGTTCTACTAATTAAAGTGATTTGAGGTTTGATCCAGAAATTGAAAGAACTTTGCGCGGATTAAGGAAAGAAGGGCGAACAAATCTTGAAGCAAAAGACATCATGGCTGAAAATTGAACTTTGAAGGAACTTGCGGCCCCAGATTTGAATCAACAACCTTTATGCATAACTTTTCCTAATTTAGATGTTAACACTTCTTTTGAGTTAAAAAGTCTGGTTTAATACATCTGTTGCCCACTTTTCATGGCCTTGCAGGTGAAGATCCTCACAAACACTTAAAAGAATTTCATGCGGTATGCACGAGCATGAAACCTCCCAGAGTGACTGAAGAGTAAATCAAATTAAGAGTTTTTCCATTCTCTTTGAAAAATTTGGCTAAAGATTGGCTCTGCTATCCGGAAGTATAACCACGTGGGAAGAGGCGAAGAGATTATTCTTCGAGAAATATTTCCCAGCTTCAAGGGCGTCCAGCATACGAAAAGAAATTTTCGGTGTGAGGCAGAACCATGGAGAATCCCTGTACGAGTATTGGAAACGTTTCAAGAAATTGTGTGCAAGCTGCCCCCCACCATCAAATCAGCGAGCAACACCTCATCCAATACTTCTATGAAGGACTCATGTCTACTAATAGAAGCATGATTGATGCTGTTAGTGGAGGAGCTTTGGTGGACAAAACTCCCGAAGCTGCAAGGAACTTAATTACAAACATGGTTGCTAACTCCCAACAATTTGGCACTAGGCTTGATTTTTCATCCAAGCATGTCAATGAGGTAAATATTTCTTCCCTTAAGCAACGAATTAATAGTCTAACCTCTCTTGTTTGTTGTGACGCCCCCAAATCTAGGTCCACACAGCCCAAACTTGAGTTGTCAAAAGACTACAACAAAATTATTACAAGGTAGAACAAAGTTCAACAATACAGTGTATAATAATACACAACTAAGTCTTCATAATTATTGTCACACTATATACAACATGTGAAGACTACAATAGGTATCACTCGGACCGTCACTCCATACCCCTGCTAGACCCGGCTACTCTCTCATTTTCTGAAAAACAATGGAACAAAAGAAAGGGTGAGCTCAAATAGCCCAGTAAAGAATATCATGACTAAGATAATGACAAGTAAATTATCATTAGCCTTCAACAGTTGAGTTCTTGATAGAATACAATAGACTACAAGGTTTGTATCAAAAACTGCAGTTAAATTCTTAAACAATGTTCAGATCAATAATAGCAGCGGAATGAGCAATCTATTAGAAGAATAATGCAGACTATAGTGTCCACTCGCTTCTCTTTTTAGTAAAAATATCATCAACTTTTATCATCTGAAATACCATTAGTCAAGATAATACAAATTCACAGTTCCTGATCATAATCACGCAGATCAACAGTTCATCTTTGCACTACGGGCCAAAGACATTCAATATAACACCAACGGTCATGATTATACCAGATTCAGCCTTTGGTCATAATCATATCAAACAACAGTTCATCTTTGCACTACGGGCCAAAGAGAACATTCACCACGTGCCATAAAAGACACCGAACAGATGTATCGCCTTTAACCTATTATATCGCCTTTAACCTATCATCTGTTCAACAATTATATCGCATCTGTGCCCCCGGCCACAGATATTCACAACAACTTGATTCTGGATGATTAGAATGATATAAATGATGAATAGAAGAAACAGGACAAACAATAAGTATCAGAAGTTTACTTTGTACAGATTCAAATAATGTCCAAATTGTCAACATGATGTGGAGTGAAATTTAAAAATGATATTCAAGATCCACAGTTCAGAATAACGGTTACAGTTCAATAGAAAGGTTCACGTAAATAAGATGGTTCAATTGAAATGATGAAGTGCAACTATTATGGAACATATAATATTTTCAGGAATTATAGAAGCAATAGTTCCATAATAAGTTTCGATTTAGGTGTATGAAAGAAAATAATATCCTTTACCGTAGCAGGTTTGATTAACAAAAGGTGAAGAAAATTATTATCCCTTACCATAGTAAGTTTGAATAATGGAAGATGAAAAAGATGGTATCTCTTATGAGTATAAAGAAAAATAATATCACTTACGAATATGAAAGAAAATGATATTATAAACGAATATGCAATAAAAGTGTCATGTGATAATTCGTGTAGACAAATTATTTTCACAAGAGACAAATAAGAAATGAATACAAAGGGTAATTCACCAAACATGCGGTAATCCGCGTAGTCAGGTTATTCTCAGAGATTAATAAGGAATGAATACGAAAGGTTATTCACCAACAGGCGGTAATCCGCGTCGTAAGGTTATTCCCACAATTTAATAAAATTGAATACGAAGAGTTATTCACCAAACAGGCGGTAATCCGCGCAGTAAGGTTATTCTCAAAGATTAATAACGAATGGATACGAATGGTTATTCACCAACAGGCGATACTTCGCACCGTAAGGTTATTCCCACAAATTAATTCATGGAAATAAATGGCACATCTTATGAGTAAGAAAGAAACGGTATTATTTTCGAGAATCAAATAATGATAATCCTTTACCGTAGTAAGTTTAAATAATAGAATATGAAAGAAGATGATATTCCTTACCTTGATATTGTGAAACAAGTTTATAGCCGAACAAATCCTTCCTTGTTTGTAGCAGTAAAGAATCTGACTTTTGAGTCTTCTAGAGTTTTTAAAATCTCTTTATGTTTTTAAAATAATGTTACTCTCGGAAAGATAGACGGCATAGACTCAAGAATCACTCAATTCGGAGTTAATATGAATGAGTTATGAATTTTCAAAACTAAGACTGAAAATAGTGACGAAAATCAGAATAGGTTACGGTTTTTAGTATTTTAAGGCATGAAGATGACTTCAGATGACTTTTCTTCCTTCTTCAAAGTTGTAGAGGACGAAAAACTGAAGAGACAGGCTTTTAATTCATTAAATTCTGACAAATAATGAATTTACTATGATTTTTCGAAAGAGTTACTGTACATAAGAAAATTCCACTCGGGAATTCAAAGAAGAATGCAAAAGATTTCAAAACTAGGAATGACTTAAGAACACTTAGAGAGAACTTACACAAAGAAGTATTTAGAGAGTGGAAGAAAATGTATGTAAGAATGTTATGAAAAATTTCTTAAGTTAAGTCCTCTATTTATAGCCAAAAATCTTATCATAACCAAAATTTCCTAATTTAATCCAAACCGTTCATTTCAAGATAATGTTTAATCCATACCATTCATTTCATCTTTTAAGATAAACCATTTATTTAAATATCATCTTTTAATCTACATCATCCATTTCAAATTCTATATTATCTTTAATCTATACCATTCATTTCATCTTTTAAGATTTCCTTAATCTAAACCATTCATTTAAAGATCATCTTTTAATCTACACCATCCATTTTAAATTCTATATTATCTTTAATCTATACCATTCATTTTATATCACCTAACTTTATATTATAAACAAATAACTTTATCAATTCAATTATTCAACAATAATTCAAACTTATTCATTATTATGACTAATTGTTATAAATACAGTGTAGTTGGCTTTCTGAGTTAGATATCAAGTCAATTAATTAATGAAATACAACTGTTTAAATAACACCATAATAGAGATAACAATAATGCAGAAAGTATGCAAAAGAAATATTACGTTACTGTGTCATGACAATTATTGATTCAATAATGTGAATTACTGTGCATATGCTACTGTGACAATTATCAATTTAATAACATGAATTATTGTGCATGTGACAATAAAGTCAAATATTGTACGATAACCACTTTATCAGTTTAATAATACGAAACACTGTGCAATGTCGTGTGGTACTGTGGAATACCGTATGTTACTTGTAATACCGTATATTACTATTCTTTTACCACCGGTTATTTTAACAATTAAAAGTAATAGTACCATTGACCATTTTAAAAATTGTTTATGTCATTTTCTATATCCGACAATTATTCTTTGTGGGGTCCACCAATGATTGGTTCGTACGGCGCCGTCGTACGAATATTCCCCGACAGAACGAATATTCCCCGACCAAAAGAATATTGTCCGACATAATATAATTTACACATAACATCCTTAACTTTTAACTTTATCAATTTAACCACTTACTGTATCATGAAAATATATATGAAGAAAAAATAAATTTTATATTTCATAAAATTCGGGGTCTTACATTTGTCAAGTGGCTATAGGTAATACACAACAAGTAAAAACTTGTGGAATTTGTGCCGTAGTAGGACACCCAACGGATATGTGTCCCACTCTTCAAGAGGAGTCCTATGAACAAGTAAATGCAGCAGGTGGTTTTCCTTATCAACCACAAAGGAGATATGATACTTACTCAAACACATACAACTCAGGTTGGAGAGATCATCCTAATTTCAACTATGGATATCCACAAGGGAATCAACCCATAAATCCAAACTTTACAAGCTACCAACAATACAAGCAGCCATATCCCAACAAACAACAGGGCCAATCATCTAATTCTACTATATCTTTAGAGGATTTGGTTAAATAACTTATCACTAACACTTTGTAATTTTAACAGGACACAAAGGCAAATATGCAGAATTTAGAAATACAGATGGGACAAATGGCAACTGTAATTAGTAGATTAGAGGCATAAAATTCTGGAAAATTACCCTCTCCAACAGTGGTGAATCCGAAAGCAAATGTCAATGCAATTACTTTGAGAAGCGGTAAAGAGATAAAAACTCCAAAAAAGACATATTCTGCACCAAAACAGCAAAGCAAAATAGAAGCAGACAATAAGGAAGCAAACGACAGTAAAGAGGATAACAGTGTTCTAGGCAAAAATGGTACCCCTAAGTATAAATTTCCACCTCTCTCTGATTATAAACCGGTACCCCATTTTTCTCTAGCTTTAATAGAAAAAAGAAAATATGAGAAGGATTCAGATTTATATAAAACTTTTCATCAATGCAAGGTAAAATTTTTATTGTTAGATGTTATTAAACAAGTATCTCGCTTTGCTAGATTTTTGAAAGAATTGTGTACACACAAAAGAAAACAAGCACTCAAAAGGTATGAAAAAGTAAAAATAGGAAAGAATGTATCTACAGTAATTCAAAGAAAACTCCCTACAAAGTGTCAAGATCCAGGAATGTTTACTATCCCTTGGAAGATAGGTGACACTAGATTTGAACAAGTCATGTTAGACTTAGGAGCATCTATTAATGTCATTTCATATTCTATATATGCTTATTTGAAACTTGAACATTTGAATAAAACTGGTACTATGATTTAGTTGGCTGATAGATCTCACACTTTTCCTAAGGGTATAGCAGAGGATGTTCTTGTGTAAGTAGATAATTTGATTTTTTCTGCTGATTTTTATGTGCTTGATATGGAGAATGGTGATCAAATGCTCCTATTTTGTTAGGAAGACCTTTCTTAAAGACATCAAAAACTAAGATCGATGTTCATAGTGGTACACTGACAATGGAATTTGATGGGAAAATTGTTAAATTTAATATTTTTGATGCCATGAAATGTCATAATCCTGTTTACTCTGTTAAAGTGATTGATTCTTTAGCACATAAAAATTTTAAAACTGATGGAAATGGTGAATTGGAAATGACATGCAGTCAGAATCCTGGGAAAGAGAATGAAGAGTTGAAGAAAACTGTTGCGGCTTTAAATGGGTCCCCGAAAGCAGGTCATGATCCGTATTTTAACTTACCAGTTCTTAACAAGAATTTTTTATCTTCTGTTTTGCATCTCCTACTCCATATTTGAAGTTTCTCCCTAATCATCTCTAATGCCAATTCATTGAAGAGGGAGTAAAATATTCATATCCACTACAAGAGAGTTTGAACAAGTCCATGATAAATGGAGTAAAGATGGATGGGGTACTCAAATTCATGAAGTAGGAGTGACGTAGTGATTTGGCATGCTGTCAAGCCAATGACGATAAACAAATGCGCTGCTTGGGAGGCAACTCAAGAAAAGTATAATTTTATTTCGTTTTATTTTTGCATTTATAGTTTAGTTATTTATGCCTTTTTCTTTATATTTTATTTTACATTGGGGACAATGTAAATTTTAAGTGTGGGGGAAGAGATTTAGAATTTTTGTTATTTTTAGGTCATATTTTGAAGAAAAAAAAATAGGAAATTTTAAAAATTTTGAAATTTTGAATTTTGTGGGTATATTCACTGCAAACCTTTACGAGACAAAACACATCCACTTGGGATAATCTTGGGGTTTAAAGGCTTGTTGCACATGCTAAGTGTAACCGTGTTTCCTACGAAAATGGGATAGTTTTTTATTTTATTTTTAGGATGAGTCACTTGAGCAATGAGTTAATTGGATTTTAAATTTTTAGCCAATGATGAAAATTTTGATTTTTGTTTTATAACTTTTGGAAAATGAATAAATTTTTACTTAGTTTGAATTTTTGATTTATTGTTGGTATTTACTTTGTTTGAGATCTTTAAATTTATATGCACTTATATCCATTTGTTTGAGCTAATTTTAATTAAGAGAGAGTTTAAATGGTTAAATGCTTATGGAATATATTTTTGAGCTCTATATCTTATTTGATCATAATTTGAAGTGAAATATAAGACAAAATATAAAATGGAGGAGATGATTTAGGTACTTTTTCTAGGATTATTATTGAATGAAAATTATTATGTGGTGGGTTGAGATGGAGTGTAAAACGCACTAACTCATAAACATATGAAAAAGTGAGATGGAGCATAAAATGCACTCACTGAAAAAGAAAAAAAAGAGAAAGAAAGAAAAAAAAATGGGATGGAGCATAAAATGCATCCATTAAAAGGAAAAAAAATTGGAAAAATATTTAAAAAATTGATATTAATAATCCTTGTGTGTTTTATTAATTAAAAGTTTTTTGCTCTTCTGGTTATATTTGTCTATATTAGTGAAGAGTGATGTGAAAAATAAATATATTGAGTATTGTTGTATATCTTTTATTAGGTAAATTAATAGCCTAAACTTATCTGAGTTTTGATTAGTTTGATACATTTGGATTCAACCACACACAAAAGGTGAGTAAGATTAATAAATATGTTAAAATTTTGATCTTTGCATATTTTAAAATTTTCTTTGAGTTATAATTTAAAAAAATCTTTGAGGCTAATGTAAAATTTATATTAATATGTTACTTGAGTAAGTTTTTTGGTTATTATTTTTAGTTTTTATTCTTGTTTTCCTTGAGAATAAGCAAATAGTTAAGTGTGGGGGCATTTGATAAGTAGGTTTTTATATCTATTTATTAGGTATTTTATACTTAATTATTTGTGATTTTTTAAGTATTTTTAGTGTTTTAGGTAATTTATTTAATTTAATGCATTATTATTATTCTTAGTATTTTAATATTATTTTTATTTATTTTTAATTAATTTATATTTATTTTTGTAGGAAAATTAAAACTTGGATGGCAATTTGGTAGTTTCAGCAAGTCTAATGGCAAAATTGTAATTACATGGAAGAAGCTAACACACCATGCGCGATGAGGGGTTGGGTGATCAGTCGCAAGAAGAGATACGGTGTCGTTTGAAGGATAAAGGGCTACAGTTTCGCACAATGCGCAAACGTCCATAAAATAGAAAAAAAAATATAGTCGTGCAATTCGCAACCAATTGTTTTTGTGCGCGTGGGTCCCATCCAAGTCATCAGACATGGTTTTTTCGAAAAGCAGTAGGATTTTTTTTTGGTTTCTACGCGTGGTTCCAGTCTTCCAATGAAATAAATTAATTAAATAAATTCCAATTGCAAGTTAGAATTGGAAAAATAAATAGAATTTTTATATTTATTTTATTTTGTATTTTAAATCCTATTAGAGTTTGGAAAATAATAAATCCTATTAGGGTTAGGAGGATTTTATAGCCTATAAATAGAGGGCTTGAGGTACAATGTAATATACAACTTTCAGTAGAAAAATTCTCCCTTCTATTTTTTTGTGTTCTCTACAACTATGAGTAACTAAATTATTTTTCTTGGTTTAAGTGATTGAAGCCATCAAGATTAATACACTGTGAGATCTAATTTATTTTAATTGTTCAATTTATATTTTGAGTATTGAATATTTTTCTGCGTTTAATTTTATGATTAATTCGTTTGATTGCTAGGATGCATACTAGTTTATTATTCGTTGAAATCTACTGCTAAATTAAATATCAAATCCGTAATTGTTTGGTCACTTTAATTTGCGAAGCAACTAAGATTAATAATTATTTTACAGATCAAAAGATTGTTATATCTTAGGAAAAATATTCATCTAAATTAAATGCAAACGCTTGAATTGTGTTGTTTAATTCAACGATTTCTCTATTTTTTTATGATTCTACTAGGTTAAATCTTTAGCGCTTGTCTAAGATTATTTAGTAGTGAGGGTTATTTAGATCGCTTGTTTCTGCTTAACTAAAATTAAGGAGAGATAGGAAAATTATTCGAATGGGAGTAATTATTCCACGTTGAATATTTAAAATACGAATTGAGTTATTCTTGCATCAGTGATCAGTTGTAAATTCTTGATGGTGGATGTTGACTTAAACCAAGACTTTTTCTTTTCATTAAATTACTTGCATATTTATTTTAGTTAATTTTATTTAAATTTTATTTCTTTAATTAAAAAACCCCCAATTTTGATTTACGAAAACATAAAATTAAATTAATTATTCACTGTGAGATCGACTCTTATTTACACTACTATATTAATATTTTTCAAAAGTAAGATTTTATTTTTGGGTGCCTGCGAAAACACGCCAACTCCAACCCTATTTCTCGGACCCGTTGAGGATCCATCGATGAATAAAATCCAAGGCTAGGTCTTGGGTGAAGAGTCTTCTGTAAGACCCTGACTTTTATGAAATACAAATTTAATTTTTTTTTATTATATTTTCTTCTTAAACGGTAAGTGAATAAATTGACAAAAGTTAAAATTAAAAAAATATTTTGTGTATATTTTATCTTGTCGGAGAATATTTGTTTTGACGAAAAATATTAATTTTGTCGGAGAATATTCGATTTGTACGACGGCGCCGAAATAACGAAATATTGGTAGACCCCCATAACAAAATATTATCGGATATAAAAAATGATATAAGTAACTTTTTAAAATAAAAATAATCAACAATACTAGCACTTTTAACTGTTAAATATAATCAGTGGTAAAGGAGTAGTAGAACACGGTATTGCACAATAACATACGGTTTTGCACAATATCACACAGTATGACACAATGTTTCATAATATTGAATTGGTAAAATGACTATTATACAATATTGACATTATTGAACCAATAATTGTTATATGCACAATAAGTCATATTATTGAACTAATAATTGTCACAGTAGCATATGCACAGTAATTCACATTACTGAATCAATAATTGTCATTACACAGTAACGTATTCTTTCTTTTACTTATTTTCTGTATTATTATTATATTTGTTATAATGTTGATTAAACTGTGGTATTCCATCATTAGTTGGTATTTTTGATGGTATTATGAGTCTCTAATTCAGAAAGTCAACTACACTGCATTTATAACAATTGGTTATAATAATGAATAATTATGAAGAATTGGTGAATTATTGTTAAAATAATTTATAAAGTTATTTATTTTATATACTTTATATAAAGTTAATTGTTTTATATATAAAATTAATTGATTTATATATAAAGTTAATTGATTTATATAAAGTTAATTATTTTATATATAAAGTTAATTGTTTTATATATAAAGTTAATTGATTTATGTAAAGTTAATTATTTTATATGTAAAGTTAATTGATAAAGTTAATTGTAATAATGTAATAATTTAAAATAAACGGTGTAGATTAAATATAATCTTTAAATAAATGGTTTAAATTAAAGAAATCTTAAAAGATGAAATGAGTGGTATGAATTAAACATTGTCTTGAAATATACGGTTTGGATTAAATTAAAAAAATCTTGGATTATGATAAAAAATTTGACTATAAATAGAAGCCTTAACTTAAAGATTTTTCATAAACTTTATTGCTTATTCTTTCTTTCACTCTCTAAATATTACTTTGCGTAAGTTCTTTTTGAGTGTGCTAAAGCCATCTTAAGTATTTGTGAAGATCTGTAAGTGTACAAGTACTGTTCAAGTAAGTCTTTTTATAAAAGTTATATAAGCAACCACACACATCACACGGTGTTTATAAATCTTCCTTTAGAAGATTTATTTTTAAAAGGTTCATTTGAAAGATTTATTTTGAAATATTATTTTCTTTCAAAAACTATATTGAAGTTATTCTACTTTACTCTATCAAATCACTTTTGATGATTTCATACGAATTGGTATACACTATGAAATTATATGTGGTAGTTACTAATTAAATTATAAATATATAGGTTGATCAACTTCATTTAAATCAATATCTAGTCACGTGTTAAGTTAGGAGGTATCATTCTTTTCATACTCGAAAAAGCATATCATTTTATGTCTTACTTGTAAGGGGTATCATTCTTTTCATACTCGTAAAAGGATGTCATTTTTTTCATACTCGTAAAAGGATATCATTTTCTAACTTATTACGGTAAGGGATATCATTTTTTTCATACTTTTGAACTTACTATGGTAAGTACTATTTGATACAATTTTCTGAAATGTTTATATGTTCTTTAATAGTTTGCGCTTAATCTAATATCATCTTAATTAAACCTTTCTATTTTTCTGAATCTCTCTATTGAACTTTAACTGTTATTCTGAAATGTGGATCTAGAATATCATTCTTGAATTTGAGTCCACATCACGTTAACAATTTGGACATTATTTGACTCAGGACAAAGTATCATGTTATTCTATTCATCATTTATTTCTCTGTTATTATTCTAATCATCAAGAATCAAGTTATTGTGAATATCTATGGCCTGGGGCATAGATGATAGGATAAAGGTGATGATAGGTTAAAGGCGATATAATGGTGGTGTGTCTTTTAGGGCACATAGTAAATGTTTTCTTTGGCTTGGGGCAAAGAAGAACTATTGTTGGTATAATTATTAGCAAATGCTGTAGACTGGTATAATCATGACCATTTGTATTATATTTGAATATCTTTGGCCCGTAGTGCAAAGATGAATTGTTGACTTGCATGATTATGATAAAGAACTGTGAATTTATATTATCATGACAGGTGGTATTTCAGATGATAAAAGTTGATGATATTTTTATGAAAAAAGAAGCTAGTCTACATGATTTTCTTAATGGATTGTTCATTTCGCTGCTATTATTGATCTAAAACTTGTTGTTTATTATATTCTATCAAGAACTCAATTGTTGAAAGCTAATAATAATTTACTCATTATTATCTTAGTTATGATATTTCTTTACTGGGCTATTTAAGCTCACCCTTTCTTTTTTGTTCCATTGTTCTTCAAGAAATGAGGGAATAACTGATTATAGCCGGAGAATGGAGTGAAGGTCCAAGCGATAATTGTAGTAGTCTTCATATGTTGTATATAGTGTGGCAATAATAGTGAAGACTTAGTTGTGTATTATTGAGTTCTGTATTTTTGTTCTATACACTGTTTGTATTAGTTACCGTGTATTTTTGGCATCACAAATTGGGCTTTGTAGACCCAGATTTGGGGGCGTCACATTTGGTATCCGACCTTGGGGATATGATCTTTAATGGAGATCTGAGATAGAGACGAATAGATTGCGTCACTAGTGTGTCCTACATAAATTAAATTTTGTTATCTAATGAGTTGGCTTGAATGTGGGTATAGGAAGTGACGAGTCAGTTTATTTAACTAACATTTTTCTTATGACCACAGTTTAGAATGACTTCTGAAAATTAGGAAATGAACTATCCACTACCCTAGACAAATGTAGCTGAAAATTAGGAAGTTACAAATAATCCTCCTACAGATTCAGAAAATAATACTGGTAATCTTGTAAATCAGGATGGATTTTTTAGAAACTCCATGTAATTTATCCAAAATCAGGCGAGGGGAGGTCCTACTGGTGGAAACACTGATAATTCAAGAAATATCACCGTTAAGCAATTTAAAGAGTTGGGACCACTTGAATTTTTTGGGAAGCCTGACCCACTCAAGGCGGAAGCGTGGCTGAAGCAGATGACAAAAATATTTGATGTCCTACGATGTGCAGATGATCAGAAGGTTCCATTTGCCACCTTCATATTACGACGAGAGGCAGACCATTGGTGGAAAGCGGTAAAACATATCCATCATTCGGTACTCGAGATGTCTTGGGTAAAATTTTAAGAGTTGTTTAACGAAAATTACTTTCCATAAAGCATCCGCCAAATGAAGGAGGTGGAGTTTATTAAGCTGGAACAGGAAAACATGACAGTCTTATAATATTTAGCTAAGTTTGTTGAGTTATCTCGTTTTGCGACCCATCTAGTGGATGACGAAGCGCAAATGAGTCGTATGTTTTTGCGAGGTTTGAGAACTAAAATTTGTCAACACCTTAGCTCTTATAAATTTTCTTTATATTCAGATGTTGTGGATAGGGCTCAAAAGGTAGAGCAAGAAAATGAAATATTGCAGCCAAGAGTCAATGACTAGCATAGAGAGATAAATAATGACAACAACCACAGGAACGAGAACCATAGGGGAGGTAATCAACACTTCGGTGACAATCCCGCCTCAAATAACAAAAGATGGGAATCCAGTGGGAACAACTTCAAGAGAAAGAGATCCCACAACGATTACGGAAGGGCAACGACACCAGTTTCAAGGGGAGGAGATCGACCACCAGTGAGATGCTATAGGTGTGGTCAGGAGGGTCACATTAGCCTAAATTGTACTCAGCAGTCCAAGTTGTGCTACAGTTATGGAAAGAACGGTCATGTTGCTCGATTTTGTCCTGTTACAAAATCAAGTCTAGCTGCAATGATGGTACCAAAAGCAAGCATGGATAAGGGAAAATCTGTAGTTCAAGGGAGAGCTTTTGTTATGACATCCCAAATGGCACGAACCCAAACGATATAGTAACTGGTAAGCTATTCATAAATTCTCGTGAAGTCTATGCCCGGTTAGATACTGGTTCTACCCATTCTTTTATTTCACCTACGTGTGCTCAACGATTAAACTTAACTCTTAAAAATTTAGACTTTGATTTATCAGTTGAAACCCCATTAGGAGCAATAACCATTACATCTACTGTATATAAATCTTGCTTAGTTCAAGTCAACATCTTTATATTACCCGTTGACCTTATTTCTTTGAAAATACATGAATTTGATGTGATTTTAAGAATTGATTGGTTAACTAATCATCATGCTAAAATTGATTGCTTTCAAAAGATCATTAGTTTTCATATTCCTAATCAACATGTCATGCAAGTTCAAAGAATCAAACCATTGAAATCTATAACTGTCATTTCTAGCCATAAAGTCATTCATTTATTGAAAAACGGATGTCAAGCCTTTTTAGCTCATATCACTGATTTGAACAAAAACATGTCAAACTTGAATGATATTCCTATTGTTAATGAGTTTTCTGATATTTTTCTTGATGAACTTCCTGACTTACCCCCAAACCGAGAAATTGAATTCTGTATCGATCTTGAACTCGGTACTAAGCCTATTTCTAAAGCCACATACTGAATAGCTCCTATTGAACTTTAAGAGTTAAAGGTCCAACTATAAGAATTGTTAAATACTGGTTTCATTCGTCCGAGTGCATTGCCTTGGGATGCCCTTGTTCTTTTTGTCAAGAAAAAAGACTGGAGTATGTGATTGTTCATTAACTACCGAGAGTTGAATCACGTCACCATAAAAAATAAGTACCCGTTACCTCGAATTGATGACTTGTTTGATCAATTACAGGGTGCTCAACATTTTTCAAAGATTGATCTTCACTTTGAAAATCATCAGTTAAAAGTTAAAGCTGATGACATTTTAAAAACTGCTTTCAGAACTCGCTATGGGCATTATAAGTTCTTAGTCACGCCTTTTGGACTAACCAATGCTCCTACAGCTTTCATGGACATGAAGAACTGGTTATTCAAAGAATATTTAGAACATTTTGTGATTGTCTTTATTGATGACATTCTCATATACTCCAAGAGTCATGAGGATCATGAACAACACCTGAGATTAATACTCCAAAAGCTACGTGAGAACAAGTTATATGCAAAGCTGAAGAAGTGTGAGTTTTGGCTTGAGGAATTCACGTTCCTTGGGCATATGATTTTCAGTCAAGGAATATCAGTTGACCCTGCAAAGATTGAAGCAATATTAACTTAGGAGCAACTTCGATCAATAACTGAATTCTAAAGTTTTCTGGGCTTAACTGGTTATTATCAGAGATTCGTAGAAGGATTTTCTCGAATCGTCACTCCATTAACTTAGCTTACTAGGAAAAACATAAAATTAGTGTGGAACGAGGAATACGAGACGAGTTTTCAAGAACTTAAGAAGAGACTTATTTCAGCTCTTGTTCTGACCATACCATTAGGATCGGGAGAATTTATTATCTACAGCGATGCTTCAGGCAAAGGTCTAGGCTGTATACTTATGCAACATGGAAAAGTTATAGCCTATTCCTCTCGACAACTTAAAGATTATAAGAAAAATTATCATACTCATGATTTAGAGTTAGTAGCGATCATTTTCGCATTGAAGATCTAGAGACACTACTTGTACGAGAAGAAAGTGAAAATCTTTACGGATCACAAAAACCTCAAGTATTTCTTCACCCAGAAAGAACTTAACATGCAGCAACAACCACACCATCCAGTATCACCCATGAAAAGCAAACGTTATAGCTGACGCATTAAGTAAAAGATCTTATACGAGTACAAGTGCAATGCTGACTACACAAAAACGTATTTTGTTCGACTTACAAAGGATGGAGATAGAGTTAAAGACACCA
Source organism: Hedera helix (assembly GCA_947179155.2). NCBI lineage: Eukaryota > Viridiplantae > Streptophyta > Magnoliopsida > Apiales > Araliaceae > Hedera > Hedera helix. The sequence goes on from OX359274.1 coordinate 12,629,813, forward strand.
ATGACCTATATGAAGATTGCGCATGTACAAGTAGAACCAACTTTATTCAATATAATTAAAGCTACTTAAGCTACTAATCCGGAAATGATGAACATGATGAAAAAAAGTACAAGAATTTGTTATTCCAGTAACAAGAATCGATGAGAAAAGAATATTTTGAGTCAACTCTCGACTCTGTGTTCCTAATGACCCTGAATTAAAGCATAAAATCGTGATGGAGGCACACAACACACCATTTGCAATCCACCCGGGAAGTATCAAAATATATCATAACCTTTGACATACATTTTGGTGGAACAATATGAAGAGGGCGATTATAGAGTTTATCTCAATGTGCTTAACTTGTCAACGTGTCAAGGCAGAGCATCAAGTGCCTAAGGGTCTATTGTACTCACTCAAAGCTCCAAAATGGAAGTGGAAATACATTACTATGGACTTCGTGTCGGGTCTTCCCAAAGTTTCTCAAGGCTTTGATGCGATTTAGGTCATCGTAGATAGATTGATTAAGTCCGCTCATTTTTTGCCTATAAGAGAAAACTTTTCACTCGAGCATTTTGTCGGTATGTACGTAAATGATATTGTACAATTGCATGGCATGTCAGTTTTCATAGTTTCTGATCGAGGTCCTAGATTCACTTTACACTTTTGGATCAGTCTATAAAAAGCTATGGGCACCGAGCTACGATATAGTTCTGCATACCATCCTCAAACGGACGGACAATCTGAAAGGACGATCCAGACTCTCGAAGATCTTTTAAGACTTTGAGTACTAGACTTCAAGGGAAGTTGGGACAAGTACTTGTCAATTTTGTTAAATTCTCCTACAATAATAATTACCAAATAAGAATAGGCATGGCTCCATTTGAGGCCTTGTATGGACGAAAGTGTCGCTCTCCAGTATGTTGGAATGAGGTAGGAGAAGCAAAATTATTGGGACTCGAGTTGGTACGCTTAATAACAGAAAAGATCCAAAAAATTCGACAACGAAAATAAATCGCATACGAACGACAAAAGAGTTATGTTGATCTTCATCGAATGGATGAAAATTTCAATGTCGGAGACCATGTATTCTTACTTGTTTCTCCATGGAAAGGAGTTACGAGATTCGGAAGAAGAGGAAAGCTCAACCCTCAATTTATTGGCTCATTTGAAACTATAGACCGAGTAGGATCCGTGGCCTATAAACTAGCCTTACCATTAAACATGTCTCGCATTCATAACGTTTTTCATATATCTATGCTACGTAAATATATGAATGATTCGAATCACATCATTGAGTTAGAGCCAGACGTTGTAGTAGAGGATTTAACGTACAATGAGGTACCAGTCAAGATCTTAGATAAGAAAGAGTAGATCTTACGCTCAAAGGTTATATCTCAAGTCAAGATTTTATGGAGGAACCAAGATACTGAGAAAATAACTTGGGAGCTAGAATCTGAAATGAAATCTAAGTATCCTAACATCTTCGAAATATCAGGTACGTCCATTTTGGGGACAAAATTTCATAAGTAGGGGAGGTTGTAAGATCCCAATTTTTATAAAATACATATTTAATTTTTCTTTATATAGTTTCTTTTGAAATAGTAAGTGAATAAATTGACAAAATTAAAATTAAAAAAAATATTTTGTGTAAATTTTATCTTGTCGGAGAATATTTGTTTTGTCGTGGAATATTCGATTCGTACAACGGCACCGAAATAACGAAATATTGGTGGACCCCCACAATAAAATAGTGTCGGATATAGAAAATGACATAAGTAATATTTTTAAATAAAACTAGTCAACGATACTATCACTTTTAACTGTTAAAATAACCGGTGGTAAATGAATAGTAAAACACGGTATTGCACAGTAACATACGATATTGCACAGTATCACACGGTATGACATAGTATTTCATATTATTGAACTGATAAAGTGACTATTGTACAATATTGACTTTATTGAACCAATAATTGTTACATACATAAAAATTTATATTATTGAACTGATAATTGTCACAGTAACATATGCACAGTAATTCACATTACTGAATCAATAATTGTCATTACACAATAACGTGCTCTTTCTTTTACTTATTTTCTGCATTATTGTTATCTCTATTATAATGTTGATTAAACTGTTGTATTCCATTATTAGTTAATATTTCTGATTGTATTGTGAGTTTCTAATTCAGAAAATCAACTACACTGCATTTATAACATTTGGTTATAATAATGAATAATTGTGAAGAATTGGTGAATTATTGTTAAAATAATTTATAAAGTTATTTGTTTTATATACTTTATATAAAGTTAATTGTTTTATATATAAAATTAATTAATTTATATATAAAATTAATTAATTTATATAAAGTTAATTATTTTATATATAAAATTAATTATTTTATATATAAAGTTAATTGATTTATGTAAAGTTAATTGTTTTATATTTAAAGTTAATTGATTTATATATAAAGTTAATTGTTTTATATATAAAGTTAATTATTTTATAAGTAAAGTTAATTAATAAAGTTTATTGATTTATATAAAGTTAGTTGTTTTATATATAAAGTTAATTGTTTTATTAAATGAATGATATAGATTACAGAAAATCTAAAATGAATGGTATATATAAAAGATAATGTAATAATTATAGAATTTGAAATGAACGGTGTAGTTTAAAGATGATCTTTAAATAAATGGTTTAAATTAATGAAATCTTAAAAGATGAAATGAATTGTATGGATTAAACATTATCTTGAAATATATGGTTTGGATTAAATTAGAAAATTTTGGATTATAATAAGATTTTTGGCTATAAATAGAGGCCTTAATTTAAGAAATTTTCAGAAATTTTCTTACTTATTCTTTCATTCACTCTCTAAATATTACTTTGTATAAGTTCTCTTTGCGTGTGCTAAAGTTATCATGAGTATTTGTGAAGATCTGTAAGTGTACGAGTACTGTTCAAGTACGTCTTTTTATAAAAGTTATATAAGCAATCACACACATCACACGGTGTTTATAAATATTTCTTTAGAAGACTTTTTCTTTAGAAGATTTATTTTGAAAAGCTTCATTTGGAAGATTTATTTTGAAATATTATTTTCTTTCAAAAACTATATTGAAGTTATTTTACTTTATTCTATCAAATCACTTTTGATGATTTCATATGAATTTGTATACACTATAAAATTATATGTGGTAGTTACTAATTAAATTATAACTATATAGGTCGATCAACTTCATTTAAATCAATATCCAGTCACGTGTTAAGGTAAGGGGTATCATTATTTTCATACTCAAAAAATGATATCATTTTCTGTCTTACTTGTAAGGGGTATCATTCTTTTAATACTCGTAAAAGGATATCATTTTCTAACTTCCTACGATAAGGGATATCATTTCTTTCATACTCTTAAACTTATTATGGTAAGTACTATTTGGTAAAAATTTCTGAAATGATTATATGTTCTTTAATAGTTTGCGCTTCATCTAATATCATTTCAATTGAACCTTCCTATTTTTCTGAATCTTTCTATTGAACTTTAACCGTTATTCTGAACTGTAGATCTTGAATATCATTCTTGAATTTGAGTCCACATTATATTGATCATTTGGATATTATTTGACTCAGGACAAAGTATCATGTTATTATATTCATCATTTATTTCTCTGTCATTATTCTAATCATCAAGAATCAAGTTGTTGTGAATATCTGTGGCTTGTGGCATAGATGATAGGATAAAGGCAATGATAGGTTAAAGGCGATATAATGGTGGTGTGTCTTTTAGGGCACGTGATGAATATTCTCTTTGGCCTGGGACAAAGAATAACTATTGTTGGTATGATTATCACCAAAGGTTGTAGACTGGTATGATCATGACCATTGGTGTTATATTTGAATATCTTTGGCCTGTAGTACAAAGATGAATTGTTGACTTGCATGATTATGATCAGGAACTGTGAATTTATATTATCATGACTAGTGGTGTTTCAGATGATAAAAGTTGATGATATTTTCATGAAAAAAAGAAGCTAGTAGACATCATAGTCTACATGATTTTCCTAATGAATTGCTCATTCTACGGCTATTATTGATCTAAAATTTGTTGTTTATTATATACTATCAAGAACTCAACTGTTGAAAGCTACTGATAATTTACTCATTGTTATCTTAGTCATGATATTTCTTTACTAGGCTATTTGAGCTCACCCTTTCTTTTTTGTTCTATTATTTTCAGGAAATAAGGGAATAGCTGGGTCCAGCCGGGGAATGAAGTGAAGGTCCGAGAGATAGTTGTAGTAATTTTCACATGTTGTATATAGTGTGGCAATAATAGTGAAGACTTAGTTGCGTATTATTAAGTTCTGTATATTTGTTCTATGTACTGTTTATATTAGTTATCGTGTATTTTTGGCGTCTCAAATTGGGCTATGTAGGCTTAAATTTGGGGGCGTCACATCTTCTCCCCCAGAAGTGGCATTTGCCTCAGCCTCTTGCTCTTCGAGGAAAAAACATTCTATGACAAAACCTATCAGAGCTTGAGCTTTTATTGTTGTACGTGGGCGGAATTTTAAGTTGAATTGACTCAATTCCACTACCCACACTGCCAACCTCCCATATAGATTGGGCCTGTAAAGGACCCTCCTGAAGAGCTAATCGGTCAGGATAATTGTCGTCCTCTCCTAAAAATATTGTTGAAGCTTTTTGCTCTATGTAACTAGGGCATATGCCAATTTTTTAAAGTTCGGATACCGGGTTTCAACGTCCCGAAGTATATGACTCACATAATATACTGGCTTTTGTCCATCATCATTTTCCCTAATTAAAACGGCTCTTGCAGCCAATGGAGTAACAGAGAGATATATGTACAAATCTTCCATAGGTAAAATCTTACTCAAAAAAAGGGGAGAAGAGATCTACCTTTTGATTTATTCGAAGGCGGTTAGGCACTCTTCGGTCCACTGAAAGGTTTTCTGATTCTGCGTTACTTTCAAAGTGTTGGAAAGGGGCAAACACTTCGCTATAGATCGGGATATGAATTACCTGAGTGCATCCAGCCTTCCAGTCAGTTTTCGAACTTCCTTAATTTTTTTGGGGGATTGCATGTTAACTATTGTCGTTATCTTTTCGGGATTGACTTCAATTTCTCTTCAGCTCACCATGTATCCTAAGAACTTTCCTGGTCCGAGTTCAAAGGTGCATTTGGTTAAGTTCAGCCTCATGTTGAACTTTCGGACGTTTTGAAAATATTCCTTTAGGTCGCCCAAATGATCCATCACTTCCATGCTTCAGATGATCATGTCGTCGACGTAGACTTCCATGTTTCGATCTATCTAATTCTCGAAGACTTTGTTCATCATTTGTTGGAAGGAGCCCCTATGTTAATTAATCCGAAAGATATCACTCTATACGCATAAATAGCTCTGTGAGTTATGAAGGCCATATTCGGGATGTCATCGGCCCACATTCAGATTTAATTGTACCTTAAGAATGCGTCAAGAAAGCTCAACATGGCATGGTTAGAGGTTGAGTCGATTAACTAATCGATGTTAGGAAGGGGATAACAATCATTCAGATAAGCTTTGTTCAAATCAGTAGAATCAACAAACATATTCTATTTTCCATTATGCTTCTTTACCAAGACGACATTGGTCATCCATTCGGGATAGTCTATTTTGAATATAAATCCTGCCTCTATCATTTCTATAGTTCTAGAAATGGGAATTGGGGAATTACCAAAGCCGTATAATGGCGAACCTTCGCATGAAATTAGCTTCCTGCCACCCAGATCCAATCTGTTGCAGGCATGAATGTATAATATATTCGCCGAACTCCTATTGTCAACAAGAATCCCCCTCATATCCATGGTCCCCACCTGTGTCGTTATTACGATCACATCGTCATGTGGGAGAAGCATGTCAGGCTGGTAGTCTTCATCTGAAAAAGTGATAGGTCGATCTTGAAGTTTCTCTGTTGATCTGAGATCTGATGGACTACCCTGGCGTAAGCTTTTCTCTTTCTATTAGAAAGATCTGCCATAAGTCCCCCGGAGATGACGTCCACCACCCCTCTCACTGCTGGAGCGCGCGGAGGAGGGACGATTTTGTCAAATGCAGATTTCCTGGGTCTCTTGGTAGTGTAGCAGTTTAAATTCCATTTTTGGACCTATTCTTTAAGGAAGTCTTTCAGCTAGTAACAACTTTTTGTATCATGTCCCGGAGCCTCATGATAAGTGCAATATTTGTCGTTGTTCTTTTGCCTAGCGAACACTCGGATTTTTGAAAGTCTCCAAAAAAATGGTTGATCCTTGATCTTGCTCACTATCTGGGTCCTGCTTGTGGTCAAAGGGGTGTAGCCCTTGTTTTCCCTTTTCTTGGAATCCTTATCTTGAGGCCGATGTAGACACCCAAATTTTGCACTTCTCTACTAACCCTGGCAGGAGGGCAAAGTCGTCACTTGACCGGACATGCGAAAAGGAAAGTGGACCCCAACACGAAGGCACCCCAACGACTTACGGTCAAAGCCGCCACAACGAACAATGAGCATCAGGTTACTTGAGGCAAGGCAAACAGTTGATCCAGAAGAACCTGATTTGATCACAAAAGACGACTAATGGCCACTACGCTTACGATGTTCGGGAGTGGAAAGAGGGCAGCGCCCCCTAGAAGCCAAGCACAATTAGCAAATTCTATATCAAGTCGCAGCCCTCCGAACTAGCCTCCCAGAACAATATGGCACGTTTCCCAGGGATTTCCGGATTGCAAAATACGAGCCTTCCAGCGAAAAAACGAAAGACCGACATCAGACGCGAAAATCGAGGAAGCACCGAGGACAGCCGCAGTTGTACCTGCGGCCAAGATCTGAAAATCTAAATCGCCACTTCCAGTTCATTTCTTCGACAGACGCGGACGGAAACGGAAAAAGGGGAGAGAAAAAAGGCGACGGGAGGAAGAAAAAAGAGAGAAAAAGATAGAGAAATGTGAGATTCTTCCATCTTTGGTTATATATTAACATCTTATATTGTATTCTAAGTGATTTCCAAGTGTCAAAGCATGTATTTCATCGTTTGAAAGGTGAAAAAATCCGAGTTTATAGTATTTGTGATTTCATCTAGTTAGATCTAGTTTCATTTCGTTTTAATTGCATTTGTTGGGTGGATCTACTGTAGATCCGAATATATTTGGCGCATTACTATTTAAATAGTTTGATTTTGTGTATTTTGAAGTTAGATCCAATGTAGTCAATATATGTTGTAGATCTGTGGATTAGGGACGGTTAGGGAGGATTTATTGCGGATGAAATCTCCTCCTAACCTCCCGATGATATCTTTTTAGTTTATTTTATAGCTTTTACGTATGTAGCGATCGCGATTCACCTTTATGTAAATACGTAAATTTTTGGGCCTTAAAACGACATCGAGTTGAAAATCGGGTTTAAGGCCCCGTGATAGTGAAATGTGCGATTGTGGGTGCTTTGGGTTATTTGGATGGCTCACATGCCCATGAATAACTCCAACGTCATTTTAATGCTTGGTTTTCCCTTTCGACACGAGAAAACAATTTTGGGAATGAAAAGATGAAGATTTTTATAAAATCAATCAAATTAGGATATTAGATTCACGAGGTTTAAAAATTAAGAGTTTTGGCGAACTTTGATCCTTGTTTGACGAAAAGGCTCCATTTGGTTTTGAAATGTCACAAAAGATGTTTTCGTAAAAATCGATAAACGTTTTCATTAAACTTTGTGCATAAGGTTAAAGAGTTCTAAAAGTTGCCTTCATTTTATTTAAATTTACTGTTAGAAGGCAATGTATAGTCTCGATTCCTATTTGACAAAAGTTTAAAACTATTGTTTTCTAAAAATGACATCTAATAAAAACCTCATCGTTTTCGAAATTAAAATCAATCTTTATTATAAAAAACGAAGCCTTGTCATCTGGGTCAAAGGACGTCTAAACGCTTTCCTGATAAAACACGTTTTCTATAAGAAACTAAAGCGATTTTCACGCAAAATTCACCACAACCATCACCTAGGCACGCACGCACACACACGCAACTTACACATTTTAGGATTTAAAAGGATAGGAAAACATCAAGATTGTGGTAACCGTGTTTCACGGAAGTCGGGGGGTGCCTAACACCTTCTCATCGCTTAAGCAAGCCCCCGAACTCTATAAATCTCGATTTGCGGACCAATTAACTCGGAGTCACATATGAGCCAGCGATTACGAAAACAAAATTCGGATGAGTTGGTACATCCATTTCAAAATATACCAACTGGCGGCTCTGGTCAATTGGCTCATAAAGAAATCGATATTTCAAAATCCGTCGACATTAAGCCGGCCCTTTTCAAAATCACATTTAATCCAAAAGGCTAAATTTGGAAAAAGGATTTAAATAATTAAAAAACGAAACGACGAAAATCCCGGCGTCGACAGCCGATTTATTTTCCTCTCCCTTCGCACATCGTCATTTTTATTGAAATCCTTCTTCGTTTCGTCTCTTCAACCAGGGTCCTTTTTATCTATGTTATCGCCTCTAGGGTCCTTTCTCTGATGGTTGTTGTCATCATATCTCGAAGATCCCCTAAGGTTGGCGAGAGCCTCTTCAATTTCAATGAATTTGTCTACGATCTCAAAGGCTTCGGCTAGAGATCGAGGAGCTTTCAGGATGATCTCCTCAATAAGGCGGTTGTATCTTTCTACATGTAGGTCCATCGTGAGAATTTGTACTGCCTGTGCCGAATCTAGGACGAGGATTTTGGCTATCTCTTCTCTATATCTCTTCATGAATTGTCGAAGAGATTCATTAGATTTCCGCCGCACCAGTAGTAGAGAAATGACCATTTTGGCACGCTTTTTATTTCCACCGAAACGTATATGAAACTGGTCCTAAAGTTCTTCCCATGAATTGATCAAATTGGCAGGGAGGGAGATCATCCATTCTTTTGCAGTCTTTGTTAATGTTGAAATGAAGACATGGCATATTCCCACTGCATCGTACCCATGGAACCGCATCACCCGTTTAAAATCGTAGGTGTGGTCATAGGGATCCCCAATTCTGTTATACTATTTTAGGACCGGAACCTTAAGAGTCTGATTGATAGGTACTTCCTCGAGCTCCTCGATAAAAGGAAAAGAGAATGATTTCTTTCCAGTAGTCCCGACACGCCTCTTAAAACTTTTCAGACCAGAAGATTCTCCCATTTGGCTCTCTTTACGTTGTTGTTGTGGTTGTTCCCCGCCTCCGCATCGGGGTGGGGTTCTGGATCGTCGTCTCTAACCCTCTGAGTTTGAGGATCAAACAAAAATCTCTTTATGGTTTTGTTGAGAAGGGTGTCGTTTTGTTCGGGATGGACCCCCCCTCTTTTGTAATATTTTGAACTTGTGAGAGAATTGTAAACCGACTTTATATGAATAAATAAAGCTTGAATTACATCTTATATGTGTTATGAAATCTTCGTTATTGTTTATTTTCGTGTTTCGGTTCGAGCATCCAACTTTAGCACATAAAAGGAGAATAAAAGTTTTTTTTTCAAAAATCTAAAAATAAGTTAAAACCTAAACCCTAACCCTAGAGTCCAAACCCTAGGAAATTTAACCTAGGCCCTCGAGCGAGATGTGTACATTAAAATGACATTCTGTTTCAGGATTCATCTTTCCTACTTTAAAAATTCGTTATAGCCGATACAAGTTTTTCTCGAAAAACGCATCGGGTATAGGACGAAATAGGAAAAAGACGGAGAAAAAAAATTCGCCTTTTTGATTGTCTAACCATTTTCTGAGAAATGAAAATCAAAAATACTATTCACCGAAAAATGTGCAACGTCTTTTAGACTTTTCACTTTACAGAATAGTGTTTATTATGAATAAAACTCTGTAATATCTGACTTTTAAATCAGTAAAGATCAATTCAACCGGAATACTTGGAAATAAACTAGGTTAGAGATAACTGGATTAGAAAACCTAATCTAAACCTAAACCTAGTTAAAGATTAATTAAATTAGCTAACTAATTAACCTAATTAGATGATTAGCACTAATCCGGTTGGAATCGAACTAGTTTAGGGTAACTAGATTACCATTTAACCTAACTATGATGTAATTAAACTTAACCTAACTAGGATTAAGATTAATTAAGCTAAAGATTAATCTAATCTATAAGTTAAACTAATCGGTGAATTAATAAACTTAATTAACCTAGGTTATTGCTAATTAACCTAACCTTGATTAAGCTAGATTATCAAAAGGACTAATCTACCCTTGATCAAGCTTGGTAAAAGACCTTGACTACCCCTCAATTAAATGGTTAATGTACCAACCAAATAAGCCCTAGAACTCATCATTGGTAGGCAAAATGGTGGACCAATCAAAACCTAACATGTGTCGATTGGTGATGTCATTAAACATGATGATTATAAACATTAAATGGAGCATAATGGCCGGCCAAATGGAGTGGGAAAAGGGTGGTGCGCTTGAAGTTAGCTTACCTTGGAAGTTTTGCAAAAATGACCTTAATGCCCTAGCTTTTCATGGCCTATAAATAACAAGCTTAATTCACTTGTTTCATCATTCATTTTCAAGCTCAAAAATTAAGTATCAAAGCTATACATATATTGAGAGAGAGTTCTAGTGAGTTGCTACCTTGAAAATTTCAAAGAAATAGTTAAAGCTTGCAAACACCAAAGGTACAATCTCTAAAAGTTATTATGTTCGATTTTTCTTTTGTTTTTAATTTTTTAAAAGCTCAAAAACGCGAGTTGTAGCCATGTACAATTATCGTTCTCCGTGTTCTTCACGTGTTCTTGAGCCTTTCTACATTTTGTAGTAGTTATAATGTCGAATTTCAATTCGTAGTTTAAAGCTCAATGTACATACGTCGTTACCATGTACGGTTTATCCGTTCTCCGTGTTCTTCGTATGTTCTTGAGCATTTTTATAAATTGTTTTAATCAATTATGCAAGCCGTTATAATGACCAAATTTTGTCAATTATAAAGTTTAATAATCACTTATGTAAACAGTTATAATATTCAAATTATTTTAAGTACGAAAACCAAAAGCTCAAGAACATAGTTGTTACCATGTACGGTTCATTTGTTCTTCATGTTTTTCGTGTTTTCTTGAGCAAAAGTCATAAATCTTTCTATGAGAAGGTTTATGATTCATTATTTTTATGTTATAAAGTATTATTGAGTCTTATAACATGATTTCTTAAAGAGTTAAAGCAAGCAGTATCATGTTTCACATGATTAACCCTAAAAATGGTGTTTAAAACATGCTCACTGACTGTTTTTGCTAAAATTCGAAAACTTAAAATTTGAATCTGCTTTATAAATACAAATGAAAGTTGTAGATCATGAAATTCTAAGCAATTTAGACTCAAGAATCATTTCAAAATATTTTCGTATGAAAAAATTATGGTAGTTACCGGAAAGGACGTCAAAGTTAAAAATTTCTTAGTGACCCACAGATTTGTGGCACCAAAAATAAGGTTTTGAGTTAGCAATACCTCCTAAACATTCCACCAATAAAAATAGTCTAGTTCAATTATAAAAACAGTTATAGAATAAGAAAATTTGATGAACTAACATTCGATACGCGAAACCCTTTATATAGGCGCTTTAAACGATTACCGGGAAACCCTAAATTGTGCTTAAGGCAAGTTTTCTATCCTTAACCTTTGTTTACTTACTTTTATGTGATTTATACATTTTGTACATACAACATGTTATAAATCTTTGATACAAGAGTTATTGCTTATTATTTCGGCATAACTTGCAAAAATAAAATGCTTATTCGTGATATATTTCGAATCATGCTTTATTATATCAAACCAAGTTGTCTTGGGGCGATCTTGACATGTAAAGTAAACTGAGATGAACAAATATGTATCATTGTTCCTGATCTGTCCAGTGTACAGTATGTTAGGCATAACATAGGATGTCGTTAGGTTAATCCCCTTTCTATATCCACTGTAAAAGGTTCTAAGTCGAAAGACAAAGAACAGTTCAAGGTCTAACCACCACTCAATCTTTCTATGTTAAGAACATTTGTTATATCAATTTTTGTGCCATAAATCCTTACAATCCATATCGGTGTGAGTTAACTTATATGCTATGTGTTTAAGACTTGCTAAGCATATTAGCTCACTCTTACAAATAAACCTAACTTGCAGACAAACCCGAAAGCTCTAGCTCAAAGAAGAAAGGAAAGAAGAAATGCATAGACTAGTTTACTGCTTTCCTTAACTGTTCTTGTTAGTTCCCAGAGGCACACAAGATCTAGAAGGGGGGGTTGAATAGATCTCTTAAAAACTTTTTACTTTGTTGACTTCAAAAGTTTATTACTAATTAATTCATTTAATCAAGATTTGTTTTCACAGCGGAATATTAGTTTGAAAACTCCCCTTAAAGAATTGTAAAGCTTCTCCGTTGAATTAAGACTGTAATGAAGATAGCCACTTGTCAAGTAAACTAATTTTAGCAATTATATATATATATATATATATATATATATATATATATATATATATATATATATATAACATAATGTAAATAACTGAATGTAAAAGACACCAGAGAGTTTTAAGTGGTTCGAAGATAAATAACTCCTACTCCACTCTTCTACTACAACGAGTAGGAAATTCAATAAGAATGGTTCATGCAGAACCCTTCAAGCGCATCACGCCTGGAAACTCTGGTTCACCAAGAACTCTTCAAACCCAGCAGGTTTGGCAAGTTTAGTCACTAGGACAAGGTCACAACTGCCCTCTTCAAGTTCAGCAGACTTGGCTCATTTAGTCACTAAGACACGGACATAACTGCCCTCTTCAAGTCCAATAGACTTGGTTCCTTGCTTGTTGAAAGATGTTGGAGTTGCTACTGAGTTGTACTTTAAGTTCCATTGTTTTTAAATACTCAGTAGCAGGATGTGATCATTCCTGAAATGATATTGAGTTCGGCAATGATGCTTGACTTCTTTTATATGCTCAATATCTTCTTGCGATCACCCATTGTGCTGTTAGGCTTTTGAACTTCAGCTCCTTTGGTACTTGATAACTTCTCGAGACGAACTCCTGAGATGACTGTGAAGCTCTTTCCTTTAGGTACTCAGTTGTTCCTTCTTGTCATAGACTGTCTATAACTTCTCGAGATGGGCTTCTGAGATGACTGTAATGCTCCTGGTACTCAGTCGCTTCCATATCTGTATCAAGTTGGCGTTTAAGCTTCTCTCTACTATGTGCCTAGCAGCTTTTTAACACTTCTCTTGTAATAGAGTCATTTATCTCTATATCTCTCTCTATTCAGTGTTAGTGTTCTGATGGATCGTAGAGTCCTTCAGCATATTCATTTTCTGTTTTCACTCTACGATCGGTTGTTGTCTACCATCATCTCTCTTGTATATTCAACACCCCCTTCTGTGAGTTATTTTAGCCTTTATATCTCTGTGTGTATTTTGCCGTTGAAAGAAATCCCGTTGGTTTCATTTGGCTTTGTGCAGATCTTTAATATCTTTGATGTTGACTTTCTTGCTGCTTGTGTCAGTGCTTTTCCCTTTTCTGACATGTTCTGATATATTAACCTGTAGCTCAACTTTCTCTGATTTTATAGCCGTTGCATTCATAGAGTTGTTCAGCAAAGATTTATTATATTATTTGCTAATTAATATTCTGATTCATCAATAAATACCTTCCTTGACTTTTAGAGTCAGCTGTTCTGATGTATTCAGAGATGTCCCATTAGTCTGACCTTATTCACCATTTTCCTGAGCAGTGGGTCCTGACTTATAGTCGTTTAGGCACAAAGTCTTCTATGACTCTGACATGCATCTGTATCACAGAAACACTTAATCTCTTTCGAATCTGAAAGAGAAATACACTCTCTCCTTTCGCACCATATTGCAGTTATGATCCTTTGCTGCTTCTTATATTGAATTCGTAAAGTGATTGTCTGCTCATTTGGATTCTACGAATTCAGCTCCACTCGTTACTTGAAATATGTCGGGTAAATGGTTGAGTTTGAGTGATCTTCTCTTTTACTCTGCGATCTTGCTTTTGTGTTCAGATCGTAGAGTTTGTCTGCAGTGTTTTGCTTTATGATTTCGTTCTATGATCTTGTCCCTTTGTTCAAATCGTAGAGTTTGTGAACTGCCGTGCTTCTTAGTGAAATCGTTGAGTTGTTGTCTTGGTTGACACATTGTTTAATTCTACTCAAAGATTGTTCCATGTGTGGAGCACTTTTCTGTAATGTCTTGTCATCCTGTATTACTCCACGATTTCTATTATTTGCTCAAATCGTATAGATCTCGTATGCTTGCTCTTTAAGTTTACTCTACGATCTTGCTAGAACGTGTATATCGTAGAGTACATTTCTTCTCTGGTTCAGCGTTAACTACAGGCTTGCTTAGCTGTCTGTTCGACGATCGTAGAGTTCAGCTCTACGATTTTGTACTTGATCAGTTCTTTAATTTTGCTTGTAAATATAGTAGACCTCTTGCACATCTGACTCTCTTTGATGATCGTAGAGTTATCCTAGTAAGAAGTCGTAAAGTTCACTCTACGATCTATACAGAATCGTTGAGTCTTCTTTGCAAGGAATCGTAGTGTCCGTTCTACGATCGTATAGACTGATCAGATCAAATATAAGATCAACCTAACAGATTTAATCTTTTCTAACTAAGTCCTTTCTTACATTGTTACATCATTATATTGAAAGGACTTTACAGACTCTGACATACATAAAATACAACAATGATTCATTCTTATGCTACTTCTGCTTATATCATACATCTTTTATGCAGAGTGACTCTTACTGAAAGATCAACCTAACATTTCTGATCTTTAAAATCTAAGTCCTTTGTACATGGATACCTTTTAAAAGGACTTTTCAATAATTGAATCTCCAACTTTCATTTTCTTTTATGAGACAAGATAGTTTTCAGCAAGATCATATTTATGTTAAACAAGTGTCTAGATTTACAGTATTTAGACATAGGTAACATATATCATACATACATGATCATGTAGACACATAATTTGATTAACATATAATTACTTTGTCAATTAAGCATATAAGCACTTTCAGAGCATCTAAGCACATAAGCACTTTCAGAGCATCTAAGCACATAATCAACTAAGCACATAAGCACTTTCAGAGTATCTAAGCACATAATCAATTAAGCACGTTAACACATATGCACTTTGTCAGATACGCATTGACAATCAACCATGTAAGCACATTTACCACAATCATTTTTGCACAACAATCATCATCATCAAATCAAAACAACCTTCAACAGTTCTTAATTGTAGTCATAATGACATTTTGTAATAAGAATAAGTTCCACACATGTAATCGAATATTATATAAATATTATCAAGTTTTATCACAT
Source organism: Hedera helix (assembly GCA_947179155.2). Classification (NCBI taxonomy): domain Eukaryota; kingdom Viridiplantae; phylum Streptophyta; class Magnoliopsida; order Apiales; family Araliaceae; genus Hedera; species Hedera helix. The sequence goes on from OX359274.1 coordinate 12,645,190, forward strand.
TCTCTTATTACGTCTTTACTTTGATTAAACCTATAATTGTTAAAACTTAACATAGTATTAATAATGATCTATTTATCTGGATGAGGATCGGTAAATAACTTGTAAGTGTTGTACATCTGAGACAAAACTAAGCAATGTTGACTGGTCAAATCAATCGTTAAGGTTCTTCGGACCTAGGTATAACTCGTTATTACTATTCTGAATGTCGGATAAGTAGGATTATTAATATGAAGATATATCACTATAAACAAATATGTTTCGAATGAGGGTTTTAACTAGTTGGGTAATGTTCTGTACGGAAATAGAATTTTGCACTGGACAAAGATACAACCATTTGTCACAAATAAAGATGCAAACATTTATCACGGGTGAAGATGCAAACATTCACCACGGGTGAAGATGCAAACATTCACCACGAGATTCTCTGTTCCCAAGAGTCATCATAATGATTTAATGTCGTGGATATTGGAACATGTAAAGTTATAAAATATCTGAATATTAAAGATAAAATGTTATGATTGTGTATCAAGTCCTTTGCATCGATTACAAGGAGTTAATATGAAATAATGAAAGATTTTTGGGAATTAAGATGAGAACTTTGTTTATGAATAAAGGAAATCATCTATAAACCTAATGATTTAGCATTTATAGTGAGCACCAAGTCAGCTATAGTAAGTATAGTGATTTGGGGGCGTCACACCTTTTCACTTTTCAAGCCCTCTTATGTCTGCTCTAAATCCTCCATTTGTTTCTCGAGCTCCTCCCATTAAATTTGGAGAGCTTTCTTTTAGTCTTGGACCTCTTATAGGCGACATTGCTTGTCCACATCGTTCGATCGATGGGACTGCGAACGTGATTCCCTATGGGAGGGCTCTGCGTGACTGTGATTATGGGATGTGTAGACATTTTAGTTGGTAATTGGGTCAAGGAAAATTCTACTAAACACTAGGGCGCTCTCTTTCTAGCGCTATTGTTAACGCTTGAATTTGTTGAGACGTTTGACCACCGTCAACGGCTTTGACCTACACAATGAAGCAACCGAGAGCTTAAAGGTTTTGACCGTCGGGGGATAGCTCTAGCATGAGAGTAAGTACTGGTTTCAAGAAATGTTAACAATTGAGGTGCTTAGTGTTTATCGGGATGAATTAACATTAAATTGTACCTGAATTGTTAACATTCCTTTTATAATCGTTGTCCTCCTCTAATCGTTAATCATGTATGGCAGTTATGATCGGAATAATGATACACGATCTCCATCATGACTAATAACTAATGTAACCTCTGGACTAAATATATGAGCGGTAATTGTTATATAACTGCCACGACGTTAACTAATCAAGGGTACTGAACGTGATGGTCCAAACCTCTTTGGGCCGGGATTAAAGCTAAATGGGTCCCTAGGGTGAACAACCCAATCATTTCGATCCACTTGCTCTAATGAAAATGCATTACCCAACAATAAGTATTCCTAATAACTCTCTTTAGCATTTATTTCAATATTAAGATTAATTAGACCATAATATATTTTATTACTTATTTTTCACTTATTATTCAACGTTTTGACCATGAGTGATCCTAATGCGAATGTTCCATGAGACCTCGATCTATCTGCCTATGTACTAATACTTACATAATTGTTTTTTTGAATACATACAAGTAAATAGCATTTAAATATAATATCTAAATATTATATTTATTTTAATTATTAATAAATAAAGTATAATATTAAAATTTATATTATATTTTATTTTTTAATAATTAAAATAATTATATTATTTGATTTTATATTTAGATGTTATGTATGTAGATTTATCGATTTTTTTTTATGCTAATAAAAAGAAAAAGAAAAAGAGCAGATGGGACAAAAGGTTGACATCCCAAGGTACGTCCGCATCATAAAACCGTAAGCCGCGCTGCACGGCATCCCTACCGACTGATTTAAATGGCGATTTACCAAAGTCCAAATAATCGGTCAGTTCTGATTCGGTCACACCGTTACATACAAAAATACGCGTGTACATATATATAGACCTGTATATATAGAAAGAGAATATAGAAACAGCAAAAAGATGGTGTGTTTGCGTTGGTATAATTATTAAGTTTTCTTCGCCCCCAAGTGAAATAGACACTACTACTATATATATATGATAGAGGATGTGGTGGAGGTTATAGGCTGAGTATTCTTATAAGAAGAGAGCAATTGTGAGAGAGAAAAAAGGAGCTCTGGAGTCGTCGGCCTTTGCCTTTCCGTGGCGACTTTAGGTTATGCCGTGTACGCCGGAGGTATCTAATCCTCCCCTTTTGTCTATATTTATGTTTATTAATTGGTGTGATTTGTGGATTTGAATTCAGATCTGATTTGATATATCTTTATTCGTTTTGAATTCGTGCGTTTGAATTCGTTTCTTTGAAGATCTAGGGTTAGGTTTTTGAATTCATGTGTTTTGTTTTGTATCAAAGGTTTTAGTTTATTTTAGCGGTTGGGTTGGGTTTTTCATATGTTATTTCAGGATCAATGTGAATTAATTGGTTTTTACGTTATTGGGGTTTTCTCCTATTGGATACTTTACAGGTTGATGTTGTTGAGCTTAGCCTTTTAGGATTGTTGTGGATTGGGTTCTAATTTATAGCTTCAGATTGGATGGCTGGTAGATATGTTGTTAGTACCTTATAATATGGACGTATTCCTTTAAATGCAGGATTATGAAGTTAATACAATTTTTTAAGATGAGATTGAAATGGCTTAGTGCTTGTCTATTATGAGTCTTAAGGGCTAAATATATACTTAATTGAGAATAATGTTATTGGTTGTTGGTCATTTTGCTCCTAGAGGAACTATCGTTTTGAAAATCCTCGAGGAAAGCAGTTTGGTTGTAGCTTTTCGGGAGTTGAAGAAGGTTTTAGGCACACGTTTTAGCTGATTCAAAATTGTGGACATAGGTTAGAGATTAACAATGTGGCAGAGGCTACTGTAGATTCGTAGAATGTAGACACGGGGAAGGAAATCTGGTTGAAACTCGGATACAATTTATGCTGTGTAAACTGATGGAGTATAGTCTGGTTGAAATCTGATTCTTATGAGATGTAGGATAAGGTGGAAAGAATGAATAAAATACATATCATCGTAGAGAATCGGTAAATAAACACGCACAAGTACAAAACTTTAATCTCAAATAAATTCTTATTTCATAATTTGAAAAATAATGAAGTATTACAATACTTAAATAGAAAAATCAATATTTGGAGATTAAGTAAAAATCTTAATTTAAAAAAAAAAAAATCATAACTAAAATCTACTACTATAATAAAACTCTCATAATTAAAATCTACTACTATAATTAAATCTTCTAGAATATCTATTAAATAATTACATTAATAATCCAATATTTATTCCTAAATAACGATAAAAAATTAATAATAATTTTTTTGAGCTTCATTAGTACCGCATCATTCTCCTCACTTTTGGAAAAAAATTATTCTCGAGTTCGGAAGATGCCTTCCAACAAAATATGTGCATAATGTCATGAACACAATTTTCAAAAACAATGACGACATAATTTAGAAATTTGAAGTACCTTAGGACTCTAACGTATTAATCGGAAAAAGAAAATCAATATGGTTGATCTCAACTTTATCTTTCTTGATGTTTTCGCATTTGGGGTCAAACTTAATTTCAATTTTCTCGATACACAATGACGACATAGTATAGAAATTTGAAGTACCTTGGGACTTTAACGTATCAATCGGAAAAAGAAAATCAACATGGTTGACCTCAACTTTATCTTTCTTGATGTTTTCGCATTTGTGGTCAAACTTAATTTCAATTTTCTCGATACAAATCATCTCTAAATTTGTAATGTGTTCGACACACTTACCTTTTGCTTCATGTTTCTCACAAGTATCAATAAGTGAGAATACTTGCTCTTCTTTACACGCCTAATTTATATTGGTTATTGATACAATTAAGTGTTGTGAAACATTCATCAATTGTCTTGTAAGAATTTATTTTGCGGGTCTCTTCTTGTGAACGCTTTGATTTAGTTGCACAAAGCCACAAACATGATAAGGATGAATATTTCTTTGTGCTTGAACAAAATATGGACGATAGCATGTAGTTATGTACTGGTAATGTGCCTTTAAATTTGTAAGACTTGTTTCATATAGTGTAAGCTCATCACATAATTTCAATACTCAATACTAATATGCTATATGGAACACAAGACCTTTTAAGTTGCTCGTATGTGACAAAAATTCAATGCTCAAGTTGCTTTATCTTTGTCCAAAGAAAGTTTGGATAATCAAATTTGGAAGACATTGTATATATGTACTTTTTTTTTCTGCTAATCGAAAATAAGTAACAAAAGAGACCGTTGAAAATTATGAAAGTTTAGGGGTTTAAATGGAAAAAATGAAGTATAGGGTATGAAATGTAAAAGTTTCAAAGTTTAGAAGGTGTTTTAAAACTTTAAGAAAACCTGGGGGCTAAAATAAAAATCTGTAAAAAAAAATTGGGGTACCTAACAATAGTTTACCAATAGATATTTTAAACTCCTCGATATGTTCTCTTCTCTTTCTATTGTTGACCTAAGGTTAAGGTAGGAGCAACAAGATGAGATGGCCGAAAACTTTCTTGCAAAGATGGAGATGGTGGCAGGGAATTAGCGGCAGAGATGGCAGAGGTGCTATGGCAACAAGTTGTTACTTCTCTCTCTCTCTCTCTCTCTCTCTTTTTTGTCTTCTCTCCGTTTCCTCCTCTTTTGGGTTTTTTGTTTAGAGGTAAGTTGGGGTAGTTCGATATTGGCAGAAGCTAGGGTTTTATAGTGATGGAAAAACTTGATGGGATGGGCAGCAGCTATGGTTGGAATTGGAAGATTTGAGGATTAGGGATTCTGCTTGCAACGAATTTTGTGTTGGTGGGGTAGCGGCTGGTCTAGGTTTAAAAGTTGTGTTAAGGGTTCATTTAGTTAGTGTAGGTTATAGTGCACAAGTGACGACGCTTGTTTTGGGAATTAAGTTTATGTAATGGTGGATGAAGATGACAACCAGTAGGCTAAGGTTAATGCCAATCTAAAGTTTGGTTTGGCTAGTTAGACATCTGGGTTTTGGATATAACAGGGGCTGGTACGTCGTCAAATGGTGTTTTCCGTAGGTAACAGAAGATTTGGGGGTTGCAGGTTGTTTATGGACACAATTTTGGGATGGTCAAAGATAGTGTGTACGAGGCTCTGATATGTAGGATAAGGTGGAAAGATAGAATAAAATACCTATCCCTACAAAGAATCGGTAAAAAAACATACAAGTGCAAATCTTTAATTTCAAATCAATTCATATTTCATAATTTAAAAAATAATAAAGAATTACAATGTTTAAATAGAAATATCAATACTTGAAGACCAAGTAAAAATCTTAATTTAAAAAGGAAACAATCTACTAACTAAAATTTGCTATTATATTAAAACCCTCATAATTAAAATATACTACTATAATTAAATCTTCTAGAATATCCTACTAAATAATTATATTAATAATTCAATATTTATTTCTAAATAACAATACAAAATTAATAATAAATTTTTTGAGTTTCTTCCGTACCGCTTCACTATGAGTGTAATCTACCAATTAAAGAAAGAAATGTACAATCTGTGATAATTTTTTCCATTATTGACATCAATTATATAGGAATATAAGATTTAAGCAGTTTTTGAAGGAAATAATATTAATATGTTAGCATTATTAATATATTTTTATTTAGCATTATAATTGTATTATATGTATATATAAGTATAATTATAATACAACTACTATCCATAGGGTTCATATATTGTAATTATTTTATTCAATAAAGTATCTGTAAGATTACAACAAAAACTATCAACAATATAATAATATAATAATGAATAAATATAATACAGTTCCTACAGTATGATTTATGTATTAAGTTTAAAAATAAGATCTAATTACTTCATCCAATAAATTGTTTATAAATATTACAACAAAAGTATCAATAATATAATAATCATACCTGAGGACCCTTGCAAATGTGGGGATTGAGCTTGTTTACTTGGTGAAGTATCTCACTAATGATCTAAACAACCTAATTATCCTAGACTCCTAATTAGTAAAACAATAATTACAAATAATTTATATCTAAATAATTATCAAATAATTCTTTTGTGTTCACATTCGGTTCCCCGTCAACTATCTTCATTACCTTCTTTTTTTTTCCATCTTGTTGCTATTTTTTCTACTTTTTTAAAAGAGAGTAATTCCCTTTTTATGATCAGATGATTCAACTGAAATACAGTTGTGCTTGCTTTGTCGTGTGAGTTTGGGTATCAAAGACTTGAGTGGATATAAGTGGTCAAGGTGCCGTAGAGATTTAGATGCTAGGCAAATGGGAGGCTTCAGTTTCTGTGTAGATTTCCGATTAAGGAGAGATGTAATCTAATTATATTGATATTCTAATTATAAAAATATTAAAATCAGAGATTAAGTTGAAATTCTTGGAGTTGTCAAATCACAGTGGAAAATTTGACATTTTACATGACTTTAGATTTTTCAGATTCTGACCATCAGAGAATAGTTGTCATCAGAATAAGTCTATAGAATTAACTACTTGGTAGCACATTTCAGAAATTTCGGAAAATGAATTAAAAGAAATTTGTTGAAGCCAATTGTGGTTTCTGTGGTAGCTAATAAAAAAATGTGTTAAAGGCAATTGTGGTTTCTGTGGTAGCTTCACAAGCTGCATACATTTGCCATCAAACAGAGTTTCGGTCATTCATGGAATGGAAGAATTTAGTTTTATTTAAACTTTATATAACCATGGAATCAATAGAAGTAGTTGTTGAAGGAATATGGGTCATTAAAGCTGGTGTGGGAACTCCAATAAAAAATCTATGGGCACTGAAACATATAGTAGAACCTAGAAAGAAATGCTGGTAGCCAATAAGTTTCGCTCTTAAACTTGTTTGGTGTTATTATATTAATATCACTAGAGGCTGGTATCCAAATAAAAAATGCTTACCTATTTTCAGCTATATAGTTATACCTGGATTCCATAGATTCATAGTTTTGTCCATTAATATATCTCTTTTAATTATCAAAAAACTAAAATAAAATGAATACGTGGTATATTTACATCCTTTTTTTTTTTGTTTTTGTTTTTTTGTTGTTGTGAAATTATAGTGATGTCCTTTTTTACTACATAATTAGATTATTCCATTTGGTTACTTTTCTTAGTTTGCTACTATTGATTGTACAAGATTATTTAGGTCATTTGTGGTGTAAAGCACCAGAATGGCTATTGATTGCATAAGATTATTTAGGTCATTTGTGGGGTAACATTGACACAAAAATGGTTACTTGATGTGAGGGTCTTATTTGTATGTTTTTCATTGTTAAAAATGTTGCTTTAACATAATATGCGTTTAAAAATGATGCTTTAACATACTATGTGTTTGCTGCATAGAAATATACAGTTAACTACAAAAAAGCATTTTATAGAAAAATCTGGAAACGGGCATATTTTGTCTTTTTTTACACTTTAGTTTAATATAAATTTGTTTATGTATTACATCAGGTGGTGGTATGATGAATAATTTGATTTTAATTTTCACGTGTGTGCTGATAATGCTTTATACTTAAGATGGGATATTCACCTCGTAATTATTCTAATTGTGCGGTCAGGTTGGCTCGGACTTCTATTTGAAACATTTAATCTCGTCTAAGACATGGAAAAAGTGCGTCTCTGGTCAGTTTTCTACCAGAATCAGGCTTTTTCATTCCAGGAAGTGCTTTATTGGCGTTTTTTCTTCCTTGGAGATTTCCTTCTTGTTTCCTTCGTCAACTGCACTTAGTGAACAGCTTTTATATGATCAGTACGGGAGGCGTGATGCAATTTTTTTCTGAGATAGGTGTTGGATCTTTAGCTCACATCTACAAGTAAGATGATTATCATTATTTTTAAGAGCACGGTGTGCTGTTTCTTTTAATCATACTAATATTTCTTTTTGAAATAATATTGTGGATACTAGTGCATTGCCGATAAAACTTTCATTCAAGTTCCTTCAGAAACCATCTTCTGGGGTACTGCTCTGATTTCAAATGTTTCTTTGCATTTCATGTTTCTGTCTGTTGAATTTTTGAGCTAGTGCTGATTTGTATATGTGGTGTCTCTTCTTCTGACCACAGGGCTGAAGTTTGCAAGTACATGAATAAAATCTTCGTACTTCGTTAATTATTAGACAAGCCTGTTGCACCGAATCGGTTTTGAGCAATACTTTATCTTTTCTTCTCATGTTACCAGTTAGTGTCAAGATATTGTTGACTGAAGATTTGGCATCAGATTGAAGATATTTTAATTGAGTTTGCTGTTACAAGACTGTGATAGATTTTGCTGGCTATCTTCTGAGCTAGGATCCCGAGCTACTGTCTAGAACTGAACTATATTTGGCTTTGATCAGTTCCTCAACTGGTCAAGATGCTCTGCAGTTGTAGACTTCTTTTACTTTTTGTTCCTGACCAAGACGTCGAAGCCATTGGCATGCTATATTTCGAAAATAAGGCTCTGAAGCCTGTTTATCAGAAGCATTCTGGTTTTGTGCTCATGCCTGGTGCAGGAGAAAATTAATTGCATACAGCCATAAAAGCCAGGCTGTTAGTTTATACTTTATAGGTTCCATTATAGTCATCTATTAGCGATAAACACCCTATATTTTTCTTTTATGTCCGCATTATTTCTTTGCTAAATAAGGAAGTTACGAGAAGTAGACATCTGCAAGTATGGAAAGGTGCGTTGGTGTTCTGTGATTTTTGCTTTTGGTAATGGTTGCATTCTGTTATAGGTAAATTAAGTATGTCAACTGTGGCTGATACAGGTACAAGATAATCAAGGAAGTTGGTAATGGAACATTTGGAAATGTTTGGCGAGCTTTGAATAAGCAGACTGGTGAAATTGCAAGTGTTTTTTCCCGTCTGTTAGCCCCCGTTTAAAAAACGCGATTCAGATAAATGCTTCCGTTAAATGTTCTATTATATGTCCTGCCTTCATTTAATGGTTTACATTTAAACAGGTTGCGATAAAGAAAATGAAGAGGAAATACTACTCTTGGGAAGAATGCATTAATTTGAGAGAAGTCAAGGTAACTTGTTTAGATTAATCTATTGCCTTCTGATTTTCTTATAATATGTTAATGTATAACTACAGCTTGTTTTTGCTTGGCAGTCGTTGCGTAAAATGAACCATCCAAATATTGTGAAGCTGAAGGAAGTAATTAGGGAAAATGACATCTTGTACTTCGTGTTTGAATACATGGTGTGTGTATTATCTATTTCACTTGCTTTGACATCATGCCTTAATGGTCATTTTGTTGCTACTTCTTTAATGGTGTAAGATGTTGTATTCCACTTACAGGAGTGCAACCTATACCAACTTATGAAGGACAGGGGAAAGCTTTTCTCAGAAGCTGAAGTAAGAAATTGGTGCTTCCAAGTATTTCAAGGTCTTTCATACATGCAACAGCGTGGATATTTTCATCGCGACCTCAAGCCAGGTGACTATTTTACTTGCTAGTGTGTGAACTAAATTCAGAACTGGAGTTGAGATATGAAACCATGGGCCATAGCTGTTTGAGCATTGTGGTTTTATGGATAATCTTCTGGCAGGATTTTTTTTTCTGCAATTTCTTTTGTAGCTTTTCTTATTGGGTTGTCAAAAAATACTAAAAATGGTTTCTACTAGGTTGTTGTAATTTACATGTTTTGATTTTCTTTGTTGGCAGAAAACTTGCTAGTTTCTAAAGACATAATAAAAATTGCTGATTTTGGCCTTGCTCGAGAGATCAATTCTTCCCCACCCTATACGGAATATGTCTCGACACGCTGGTACGTAATGTTTCTTAAAATTTAGTCATAGTTCTTGTTTCTCTGCTTTTTTCGGTTGCTAAGATTTAGGTTTGACAGGTATCGGGCACCTGAGGTTCTGCTTCAGTCACCGACATATGGTTCCGCAGTTGGTGAGTATAAGATAAAGCGTCTAATATATGTTAAGTTGTTAAGAAAGACGATTTTGAAGTTTTTATTTTGTTTTTTGTCGTCGTTTCCACCAGATATGTGGGCGATGGGTGCGATCATGGCTGAATTGCTGACTCTACGTCCCCTTTTTCCAGGTTCAAGGTATATTTGTTATTTCCTTTACATTGCTTTTAATCTCATGCTACTTCGTAATTGGATGTGTATCGGATCTGACATTGCTATCTCAGATTCTGACGTTAATTTATCTTCTGGTATCCTATGCAATTTTGTGCTTTTGAAGGATGTGGCCCTGCATAAACTATAGCAGGCTCGGTGTTTTTCCCCTTGTTTTTGATTTTTATATTTGTTTGTTTGTGCATGTGAAGACGAGGGGATAGTTATTATGTAGTAATTCGTGGATTCCATATCCCTTGCAATGTTGTTTTCTTACCAACATTGTAATAGTGAATTTGAGTTCTGTTTTTGTTCTCTTCTGCAGTGTAGCAGATGAAATCTACAAAATATGCAGTGTCATAGGCAGCCCAACGGAGATTGACCGGGCTGAAGGGCTTGAACTAACAAGTGCAATCAACTATCAGTTTCCACAGGTAAAATAAACTTTTGCTTGTGTTGTTGCACAGCCCTAACGCTTGCATAAATTATTAACCCCCTCAATTTGCCAAGTTTTTAATTATTAACCATTTTTTCTGCTTTCAATTTGATATGGCAGCTTCCGGGTGTTCCTCTTTCTGTATTGATACCATCTGCAAGCAAGGATGCAATTAGCCTTATTGCAGTAAGTACCAGTTTTCATTTACTATAGTCTCCTTTTTTGTCTCCCGTATCTTTTTCTGAAACTTTCGTGTCATCAGTTTGAATTTTGGTACCGTGTTTTGTTAGCATTGCTCTTTTCTTCAGCTTGATTTAGCTGTAATATTGTGTTTTACTTCCAACTTATATCTTTCCGTTGCATTTTTCTCAAAATGTAAAGTCGCTTTGTTCGTGGAATCCTTGCAAGAGGCCAACGGCTTTGGAGGCTCTTCAGCATCCTTTCTTCCAGGTAGAAATTTTCTTTGCTTGCATCATTAATCTTCATTTATATTTGGATCGTTGCATATCTTTATGGTTACTTATGGATACTGTTTCTTTGTTTTGACAGAGTTGCTATTATGTTCCGCCATCTCTTCGCCCTAAACCCGCTGTTGCAAGGACTCCTCCATCTGGTTTGTTTTCTCTCTCTTGCGTATTTTGTTATTCAAATAATTATGCAGGACCCTGATTTCTTTGTGTTGGTGCAGCTGGAATTAGAGGATCTTTGCAGCAGAAAAGTGTGAGGAGATATTCTGGGACATTGCCTAATTCGAAGCCACCAGGCATAATTTCTTCAGTCAAAGCACATGCACCTTTAAACACAGGTGAGTCTGGCCTGTGATTCTTGTAATTAATTCATGATACAGCCCTACCTTCTTTTTTTATTTTATTTTACGATGGGGTGTGAGGGGTTGGGGTAGGACTTCAAAAAGAGATTGTTCTTCATTTAGGCCCTCAAAAAAGTGGTAAAAGTTACCACTACTTATGGGGTCTCTTCGTTGAGATGCCTCCCTTCTTCCTTGTTCTTTGTACTGTAAGAAGTTTGTTTCAGTATTTTTTTTTATATGTTTGCTTAAATCTTGTGCTGAAAAGCACGTCTTGCACTTGTTGATTTTTAACCTGATCCAAACAATTGTTACAGGTGTGCAACGTAAGTTGGAAATGAATTATCAGGTAATGGTTTGATTTTCTTCAAATTAATGGTGTTTTGGATTAGAAAGACCCTGTAGTTGTGGTGGTTAAACTTTTGTTGACCCCCTGTTGAAATTCTTCTTTGGTTTTCTAGGATGCACCTAAGAATGATAAAACCTTGAAGAGCAATGTTGTGAAGCAACCAAGATATCAACCACCTGCAAGGAATAGCCCAAGTTAGTTTCTACTTGCTATTTGCTTCTCTTCTTTCATATTTTATTTTGCAATTTAAGTTTTATTTTGGGCCATGTTGAAACACAGGTTTGACTTGGCAAATGACAAGTCTATGTGTTTCCACAACCACCATGTCTTCCCCAGATCCAAATTTTTACTATTTCTATGTTCCACCCTGACCCCATCTGCACTTATACAAGACTTCTACTAGTAAACATTGAAACCCTTTTTCCATATTCATCTGTGATATGCCTTCTTTTACATTGTTTTCCTCTACTTCTACAATGCAACTAGCGGTGGAATTATCTTGCCAATGTTGTTATTCCTTGGGCTTAGAGGTTTAGTATTTCTTCTCCAGTGTGTTCCATTCCTCTAGCTGATGAATTGGACACTGAGCACACTTGCTATATATTTTGATGATATGGTTACATGAGGTTACCATAAACTTTCTATTGTATGATCTTTAGGTTTTGCTTATAACGTGTTTTATTACAGCTAACTAGGTAACTTCCTTTGGTGGCAGCAGAAACATACACTGGGAAAGCACGTGGACTTTCTGATACAGCTGAAAAGTTGGCAAACATGACAATTGGTTCCGGCAAACAGCCTCCACGGCAGCCTATGCCTCCACCTATGAAGGCAGGAGGTTGGAATGGTCAATCGGACCTGTTTCTTAGACAATCTCAAGAGATTCAGCCAGGCAGAGCCTATGCCAGGAAAGTGGCGGGATGAAGAACTGTGTAGTGGCTTTAATGTGTGAAAGATGACTCCTGTCGTGTTCTAGTAAATAACTCTGTTAGTATTGTGTGCCTGACTACTAATGTTTGTGCAACTGTGACCTTGTTGGAGATTACAGGTGATAAATAATTACAAACATAAATAAAGCTTGGAGCAATTGCAATTTTCCCATCCTTTACTATTACTGTTGGTTCATAAATAAAGTAAAAATGTTTGATTCAGCCTCTGTTGATGATATTGGTTTAAATTTATTGCGGGTAAATATTGGTTGTTTTTCCTTTTCGCGCGCCCTCTTTTAAACACTAGGCAGTCCATGACAATACTATGGGATGGTGGTTGAACTGAGATGATCATAAAGCCATTGTTTTACTGCAACTTTTTCAAGGAATTGTGTGGTGAGGTTGATGAGTGTGTAAGATTCAATCTTAATGGTTGTACAAGATTCTGCATTGCCCCAGTGAACACCAGTGACTGGATCGGTTCCCAATACAGAATGATAGCATAATTGATTGTGAAATAGACAAGACAATGGGAGCATTCGTTAGTAGGATTGTACTTGTCAACATTTGTTGCTTTGATTTTGACAGAGTGCTGGACATTATTACTAGCCTTTTAATTCTACCTGGTTTTGCACAACAGTTGATAGTCTGTATTGTTACATCAATTTTCTCTCTCATGGAATAGTTTGTTACCGTCCTTGTTAAAAAAAAAAAGGAGTTGATAATATAAGGTGACAATGTCTTCAAATTTATAACATAATTTTATTGTGTTGCCACAAACTTTTAGTTATTTTATTTACTGAAAGGAGAAACTATTAATCTTAATTTTGCGGTTTGAATATAATACCATGTCGGACAAGGTAAACTTCACGTGGGTACAAGTCGATAACAAAATCCTGCAATCTACTAACGTCCAAGTTAAAAGATGGATATGCTGACCCAAAAGGCCACCGTTTTTACTCATCTCCAAAGCAAAAGAATGAAAACATGGGACGATATTACTACAATTATGATCCAACATTAAACACATCACAAGCACAGTAAGCTTTCAGCAGTTGTATTTCTCGGCATTGCTGCAGAAGTATTGTAATTATGGTGTATTAACATTGACAATTAAATTAAGTCGGAAATGGTTGCATAACTGAAATATATTTCTTGCTACATTTGATCCAAAATTCCACCGCCAAGAACGTAGTAAATTAATTAGAATCATCACCATAAATAACTTTTTTTATAAACATGATACCATTTGGAGTGTAGGTCGATCCAGTTTGGTGATGATTTCATTCCATGGAAATTTCCAATCCTGTTCTACACCCCATTTAAAGTGCCAACAATCTACTTTGTAAGACGTACACTACGTATAGTTAAAGGTATTGAGCTTGTATTCTCTCCCTGTTTTGTTCCCACCAGAGCTTTGCGTGAACCTCCCCAAACTTTTCACGGCTGTGTATGAAAGGACAACAAATGCAATGAATCATTAGCATTTAACAATGACAAAAACTAAGTATATAGAACATCTAAAAGTTATTAATAGGCATTCATCCAAATCCTGCATTCTCTGAAGTTATATTAAGTGGGTGATGATGGATTAAGGCAAAGTCTGAATATTGAATATAGCTCACATCATGTTGTTCTTTTACAACAAATTTCAAAACTCAAAAAAGATTTGTCAAGAAGAAGACAACATGAAACCGAGGTGTTTCTTGAAATCAGACCATAAATTATTGAGTTTTGAATCATCTTCATCTTCTATGAAGTGGGCATGATCTGATAGGAAACACCCAATTCATGATCTTTCGAATGACTTGCTTTGGGTACATTTGGAGTAGGAGAACTCGAGGGAAAAAACAAGAAAAGGAAAACGAAATGAAATCTATCGGAACTTTATTAACATTTAACGCACTACATTTTAACATTGGTACCAATATTGGAATATTTAAAAGCATGGATTATTGCATTTATGAGCATTGTGATAGTTTTTCTCATTTTTATAATTATTTCTTGTTTTTCCTTTCCTTTCTTTTCCTCCATGTTTTCCAAGTTCCAAATATACTGTCAAGGGTGGTTATGGTAGACTAGGCTAACAATATCATCCTAGGAAGAAAAAACTCATTCCAAACTTTTTAAGTATGGAAAATAATTTTCTTCCACACTACAATTTCCAGGATATTAACACCAATTAAAAGATGGTAATTAAGTTGAGTGGAATTTCATTATACCTAAATCTGACACGCCGGAGCTCTCTAGTGCCGTCTGCTAATTGTCTGATAGTAATGTAAACACCAGGCTCATCTTGATCTATCCACTCTGATTCTAAGTCACTGGCATTACTAATGGAAACGGATGCCTCATCTCTGGAGGAGGTTGTTGTTCGTGATGCTTCCATAGATGATGCCTCACCCTTTGGGCCACCGGTGGCATAACCACTTGAACCAACATTGTACTGTTGGTTACCACCTTGATCTGAGAAGTCCGGTGGGAAATAACCACCTCTACTTCCAGAAGTTTTATAATTGTTTCTTGGGGTCCACTCTTTGTTTAGTGATGGAGTCATAGGTGATCCGAGCCTCGAGTAAGAAGAATCCCTCTGCAATATAAAAAGTTGGCATAGTTTATATACAGATTACTACATAGAGAAAGGTAATCAAGGAACTTATCAACATTGTTATCAATTAAGTTTGGTCTAGAGGTATAGTTGGAATTAGTAGTGGTACTAAGGGTAATACCCTTGGAGAAATTATTTAATACCCACTTTAGGTCAATTTTTTAACAAGGCACTGCCCAACTTATATTCACAAAGGTTTATTCTCATGTCTATTCATAGGATAACAATTGCTGCAAGTGATAACTATGATATTGTAACAGTTAAAATTATACTTCTCAGATGCTCAGTTACATACAACTTTTGAAGGAACAAACCATAACGTAAGGGCATGATTAAACATCTATTAGCAGCAATTTTCCAAATTTTATCAGAATAAATAATCCAGTTTAAGCTAAATCCTGAAGAGGAGCTCGCTGATAGTTTTATTAGAACAGGTCAAGACTGAAAAAAAAAAGCTTTCAAGTGATATAAAAATGGACAATACTTAAAAAGGAATGAATTGGTGATAAATTAAGAGATAATCTTTACTGCAAAATTCTCATCTTGTGGACCACTGACAGAGCTATATCACCGGTAAAAGAATGTCTAATTTTACCGATATACTAGGGTTTTATCCCAGCAAGACCGGTAGGTAAATAAGGTGATCAAGTAGGGAACAAAATTGAGGAAGCATAAGGTAATTTACCCCATCCTCAGACCTCGGGGGAGTGTTAAGTGCTTGGCGATTAAATCTCTGAACATTGTAGAGCTCCATGATTCGATCATAATTTTCACCCCACCACCTCTGAGCTTGCCATTTATTAAACATCTCTCGGCTTCAAATTGCAAACATCGTCAGTATATGGTTAGAAAGCTACTGATTTTCAACATATATTGAAGATATTTTTAGCATTTGACATCTTATTGGTCCACGTTTTCTCAATATTGAAAGAAGAAAGCTACTACATAAAATAACTTCAAGGAGGCCATTGGTCAGACAAGCTTTCTCATACATTAAATCAGTGTATGTATGAACATGGGATTGATCAATGCAGTAGTTGGTTTCAACACAAGTACTAAACATAAATATTGAACTTGATTATGCATGCAAGTTGAATTTTTCAAGCTGGGACCAGATAATTAAACAGGTCTAAGATTAATCCAAGGGTAGACCAGGGTGGGTATACATAAAGGAAACTAAGCACTATGTTCATACATAATCCGCCGCCCCACCTCCCGCGAAGTCGATCATTTTAGCGAAAAAATAAAAGGAACCAAAATAATACTAACGTAATCACTACGTATGTACAAAAACCCTGTAATCTTTTAGTGCATGTCTGGTAAGATTTTGGGTTTTTGTAGTCCAAACTCTTGTTCTCTAAACGCACTTTATTCGAAATGCAAAATTTTCTCACAAACCCAGCTTTAGGTCCCAAACTCACTGCACCATTTCTAATACGGTGAGTTTGGGGTTAAAGGCCGCCCAGACGCACTTTCCTAACGCACAAAAACGAACATGCCCCAAGTGCGTTGGGAAAAAGTCCGGGAGTTCTTCCTTTGTTATGTTACATCTAAATATATATGTCTGTTATTAAATGCTGTCTATCAATGCATGGCACATTTTACTAATGAGCACCTGAAACGAATTCGTTTGAGATCATTCCCACCATTAGGAAGAGACACAAAAGTGATTTGGACGCCAGGCTCCACCTGTGCCATCCACTCTTTGGGCTCATCATTGTTCTCCACAAGTACTTCGCCAGACTGAGTGGATACAGATTCTAATCCGCCAGGGCCCCTCAATCCTCTGGCAAACGTTGAGTCAGTTCCACGGGTTGGGTGGTTACCAGTGCTTGTAAAATCCCAAGCGGGAGTAGAACTTGAGCTTCCCGGTTGTAAGTAAGGGTATGGCACACCTTCTGAAATGGTATCAAAATCAGGGTAAGGTCTCTGTCCTTTTTTGTAGCTGGGGTAGCTTGTGCAAGGCTTGCATTGCTTATAAGCACCCGAGAATTTCAATGCTATGTCCTTGATCTGCGGGTGAATGAAAAGAAATACAAATTACATGTGTATTCAGTTTTCTATCAAGCAAGCATTGATTTATCTGCAGCTAGTTGAACATATAGTAGTTAAACTCGAAGGTATAAGGAATTATGACTTATTTTACAACTTATAAATTCAAGGCGTTATTATGAGTTTTCAAGGGTATTTCGGTTTACCGACTATTAAATTACGGCATGGTTTGTCCAAATGATTATATTGGTGATCCTAAATTAAACTTTCAGAGGCTTTTTTTTTTTGGTTGGGAGGGGGGGGGGGGGGGGGGGGATAGTTGGTATTGGGGGAGTACGTGGGTGTAACATTTCCAAATGTGTAAACCTGCAAAACAAATATCAACATGTAGCAATACTAACTGCAAGTGTCTGCAACCCTTGCTTCAATCAGAAAGCTCAAATACTAGTGCAAGGACCAACTATTTACAAAATTGAAGCACCCTTCGACAAGACATAATGTCAAGTTAACTACCTAGAAACCCCAAGGGTAGAATGGAGTTCTTATTGTATTAAGATAAGAGTACAAAATTTGTCATTGAAAATATAAAAGCCAACCAAACATCTGATACAGGTACGACCCTTACCAAAACAAAAAGATTTTGGACAAAGAAGCTCCCTCAATTTGGTTCCAGTAGTATCCGGCTCAAACAAATAATGTACCAAAACCCGGAAAGATTTGAAACCAAGGTTTTGTATTATTAGCCCACCAAACTCAAGGGTAGCTATATTGATAAAAAGGTATAGATATAATTGGTTCCATAGTCATCTTTAGGTGCTATGTTTTTTCAACTATAAATAGAAAAGCAAAAGCCCTTTACAATGGTGTATGCACGTGCAAACTTTAAGATATCTGGAATTGCAAGAAAAAAAATGATAATTTATGGCTGGTGATGATAATGCAACATTTAACGACATATTTACAATTACCATGACTTAGTTTAATGGAATTTAATCACCTTGGCTACCAAGGTTAGATCTCAAGATCTCGTACACCTAAAGTCTTATGAATAATTATTTTATCATTGAGTCATGAGAAACTTGGTTAAGTAAATTATGTTTCTTGCTTCTTTACTCCTGCTTTTGCTTTTTCCTATTATGGGGTATTTTTTTTCTTCTGCCAAAAAATAAAGAGACTATAAAACAAAACAAAGAAGCTTTATGGTTGAGTAGACCAAGAAAATACTATAGCAATCCATTTTGAAGAAACTGCCATGCTTTAATTACTGCACGAGGCAGTACAAGTACATCAACACAAGGTTCAATGCTAGTGATCTAGGCCCAGTCTGAAATCACCAATTTACTTTGCCGCTGTCCATTGACTCTTTAATTAGTCTGTCACAAATTTACTTCACTGACCATAGACGTGCTACTACTCTGCCCTTTTCTTTAAGCTAGTTTTGAATGCTTTAAAATACAGTAGATAGACAAGAATTCAATTGGTGGGTCACGTCAAGGACAGTCGGATGTGTCTTTTCTAAACATGGGGTCTTGTCTTTTTTCAGATCTACACTAGGGCATACTGTGTGTTGAATATAATGTCACTAGTCTCTCATGGAGTTGCTGAGTTGCATATTCCAGGGAAAAATTGACTACTACAGCAACTCATGCGGCCTTGCCCAATTGTTAATTTCGTAAGAACATGACAGAGATTTAGTTTTTGTTGCCGACTAAAAATCCAAAATATCTAAGCTTTGTGGCAACTTTGCAGAAATTCCTTAAGCAGCAGTGCAGCACCCATAAAGTTTACCACCCACAATATACGCAAAATGCCTATTTCTATTAAGGGCATATATAAACATACATCAATTCTACATCAATCGTACACCATTTTATAAAATATCTTTGGAAAGATGTATTGTCTAACAATTGCATTCAGTGACCTGAGTGCAGATAACAATTTAGTGTTCTCTCTCATCACCACGGAACGGCTTTATAGTTAGAATAAATATATGCATACATCCAACATACATCAATTCTACATCAACCCCCCTCTTTTGGGGAAAAAACAAGTCTGGTTGTTGTGCATAATTAAAAATAAAGTAAAAATATGAAAAATATGCCCAAAAAAATAAAATGGTATAGGATTGATGTAGAATTGATGTATTCATGTGTATATATGCCCTTTTAGTTTATATCCGGAAGGCTACTTCTATTTGCAGTTATGGAGCATGAGACTTAGTCAGTCCCGTTTAACAAACAATATTGTGCTTTGTCATCTTCAGACTGGACCAATAGTCCAATTTTAAAGTAATAACCACCAATAGTCCAATTTTAAAGTAATAACCACCGGTACGAGGGACTAATTTGAGGGGAGGGAGGTACCGGCAACTATTCGTTAGGAAAATTAATACTCCTACTTGATCCAATCCCTCAAACAAATATGCCCAAGTGCAACAAACCTCCTAGTAGAACTTAGTTATGCTGTCCGTCCCGCCTGTGAGACCCAAATGAAACAAGTCTACAAGGCTATATCAGACATGACATATCTTCATCAACTATCCTTACAACAAAAAAGAAATTTATAATATGAGACCAAATGGGTTGGCTTAATCACACTTTTCTGCTTCAATAATGCACGCTTTATGATTGATCGAATCCTATAAATTCAAATGGTTAACCACCCAAAGGCGGCCCCTTATGCCCAAAATGTTCATATTATAAATTTCTCATTCGCATCTATATGGTGGAAACATTAATGCCAAGGGTCTTAGTGAAACCCAAAATCTTAGTTACAATGAAAAGTAAATAACAAAACTAAGTGCTAAAAATTTAGAAAATAAAAAGGAAAAAACAAAATGGGTGCACGAGCTATACTCTGCAAATAGCACTGCAAGAACGGCATAGGCATTCAGCATTCTATACGCTCAAGTATGATACTTAACTATATCTACACACATAGGTGGGCCCCATCAAAAATTGCATGTCATACTTATAGCTTAGAATGGGGACGCACCGGGCTTGGTTTGTTTTTCACACAAAAGGAAAGAGCAAATATGACATTAAAGCAAAAATAGGAAGAGGAGTATTAATAGATTAGATAGGATTATTAGAACCTGCGACGTCAGGCTTTTGACGGCTTCTTTTGTATTCGGAGTCCCACGCGGGCCTTCATCCCCTCCATCCACTGTTTGTTGCTTTGAACACGTAATACATGTCAACATCCTCTATTCACTGGAGCTGTAACTGAAAAAGAAATTTAAACCAATTTTAGAACCTTTTTACTTATTAATTTATTCAATAAAACATAGTACTATTCTCCTCTATAAATCATATGGATAACGTTTTCTCAATATATGATGCCACTGTTACGTATAAATCATAAACCATATCTATAACAAAAAATATTTCCTTGCGAAATCTATCAACTAGAGGAATCTTTTAGTTGGGTTACTGAAGATAGAACCGTATTTCCTTCATTATCTTGGGGACCAAAAACAGAAGAAAAGGAAAAAAGAGAACTCGGGATCAGAGGAAGTTGTAAGTGGTCTCGTTTGTGCGTGCGTGCTTTACTCTACAATCGGGACACGAAGAAAAAAAAGAATAAAGAATAATGTTGAGCTTGAGTGAGCCGAAGTTTCTGACGGATATATTATAATAGTAACGAATCTCATACCCTCTTTTACTTTGGTTTGTACCACATTACTTCTTCATTCTTCAAAAAAATTCAAAAACTATATATAAAATATTAAAATAAAATAAATGTCGCTAATATATTAAATGTGCAACCCCGGCTGTTGGCGCAGTGGTTTAAGTGTCCTGAGACGAGTCGTAAACCCGGACGTCACTATTTAATTCATATGACATTAATAAATATTTTTTAATTTTTAATTTTTTTAGTAGATGTATTATCTCGTAAACTATAATATAAAAAAATTAAAATAATTAATAAATTCAAAAAAACTCTAATAATTCTTCCACTCTTCTATTTAAATATAATTAAAATTATAGTATATGAAATATTAAATTTTTTGATTTAGTCTTTTTGGTACTTCAAATATAGTTTCAAACTATATTTAGTCTAACTACTAAAAAGAAAAAATGAATCTTAAATTATATTTACTCTAAGATCGTGCAAGATCGTGCGGTTGGAGATGGCCTAAATATATCAATCTTTAAATTTAAAAAAAAAATTATATTACCTCACTGTCAGGGCCAGCGAAATCACATATAAGGGTGTACATATATATATATATATATATATATATATATATATATATATATATACAGAGAAAAAAAAAATAACTGGCTAGAATCTCTTATTTAGCGAAACTCCGTGGGGACTCCATGAGCGATCGGTGGAGGAATTATCAATGTGGAGTGTCGAGTGATGAAAGGTGTTGATGAGTGGACAGAGGAGACAAAAAAGAACATAAATAAATCAAATTTATTTTTTGAAAACGACTCGCGTAACCAAACAGCGACAAAAACTTAAACTCCTCTTTAATTTCTCTCTCATCCTCAAGCACAGACGCGATGAACAACGACTACTGCCTTAACTCCTTTCTTCCTCTCCAACCTTCGGTGTCCAAAAACTCCAGAAAGACTGTAATCGCAAAATACACAACATCAAACATCTCACAGAATAATCTCCTTCTCCCTCTACCTTTTTCTCATATCTCAACACATCATGTTCACATTACAATATTTTCTTAAGAAATTGCTCCTCGAATATACGAACAGAAACAACAATTGATTCCAAATACATTTTGAAAATCAGATGAAGATAAATGCTCATGATTTACAACTGCAAAAACTCGTTCTAATAAAGTAAAAATCGGAAGAATCTGATATGTAACACAGATATTCAAAATCCAGACGAAGAAGAAGAAGAAACAGAGTAAGAAAATATAAGCAGAGATTAATAAAATGGCGAAGTTACGCAGTGAATCGAATCTCTTACCTTACTCTTCACTCGTTAATTGACTCTCAAACCGCAGCTCAAAATCACAAAAAAAGTTGTTCGAGATGAAATAGCTCAAGTAGAATCACTTTTTTTCTTCTTAATTTACGCGCTTTCTAGAGATTCCGGAACAAATCAAATCAATCAGCAAGCGTAGAATCTCAGCGTATCAAACTTCCGTTATATTCGGATTTGTAGAACAAAATCTTCGACCAAATCTCAGCCTCCGGACGGCGAGTCTCCGGCGGTACTTCTGATTTAATAACGGAAAATTTCGGATTTTCGCATATATGCATATATATAGTGTATTATATAAATAGATTAGGAACACAACAAATGAGAAATAGAGACAACAAAAGTGAACATCTCTGGTATTTATAGAGGGGTGTGATTCCGTCATATTTCGTCGTTATATAACGGCAAGCGTGTATATATATATCCGAGAGGGTGAGATATATAAAAGAAGGGTCCGCTTAACGTGTGCCCTAAGGGCACACATTAGGCGCGGAAAACAAGAAATGAGACCCATTAAAAATTATTTCTTTATTTAGTTGCACTGAATTCAATACATGAGGTCCACTAGTATATAATTTTTTATACATTAAATTCAGTGCGCCTACATAAACAAATAATATTATACATCGTTTTTCGCGCTTAATGTGTGCCCTAAGGGCACACATTAAGAAAATCCATAAAAGAATATGGTCTTGATCAGTTAGAACATAGTGGACCCACATGTCTAGGCGATGCAATTAGTCTATACTTTGTATGGGCATCAGCTGATATGGCAAGTTGTGATTGGGTGGACTGGAATGAAATTTTAAGCAAAAGATTTTTTCATATCATGAACAATCAAATCATTCTTATTATTACTAGTAATTGCTGCCAATACTAATGCAATGAGCTGTGATTTGGCTATAGCATGGGGAAAAGAAGTTGACTGATTGATATTACACAACATACACATTTAAAAGTTTGATGTTGTGAAATTTTTAGAGAGAATTAATATTTTTATATAGCAAAATGATATTTTTATATAATTTTTTATTTTATTTTTTTCACGTAAATATAAATAAATTTATTATTTACGTGATAAATATTCGTGTGAACATATTATTTTAACATGTAAAAATATTAATTTTCTTTATAAATATTGATAGCAATCATAATGGATGATCTAAATTTCAAAAGGGGAATATTGATATTTTGAAATTTAATATTTTCACGAGACTTCTCACATATATTGTGTCATATTTTTTCTTTATGTGGATGGAATCTGGCACAAATATTAATTTTTAATAAAAAAAACAGATTATCTATAAATAAATAAAAAAAGTAATGAAAAATACTCACTTGGAAGAATAAAAGTACAGATGAATATGCTAATCATAGTTCAAAAAATTTCAAATTTAAATGTCATACCTATGGATGAGCATATTTACAATGCATGAGTAGAAAAGAAAAATCCACGAGGGAGCAAGAAGTCCCACAAAAAGACAACAAAAAAAAATTACAGAACAGGCAAACTTAACAATCATGCGATGACTTTTTTTTATAAATTTTGTTACGTAATGATTTATATAATGACGTATATAATGATTCGTTATTTTTATATTATAGATCTTATTATTTTTATATTTGATTATTGTACATATCATTGCATAAATTATTACTCATAATAATAAAAAATCATTTACAGAACACAAGTGAAAATCGAACTTGAACCTGAAAATGATTGGCCCCAATTTTAGTCACTGCACTTAGATTTTATCGACAGAAATATGATCTTTATACAATATTTCTCTTCAAGGAAAAAACATAATCTTTTATACGAGGAAAATAGTGCTTTTCTATATATTACATTGTATAAATTCTTGAAATACACCGGTGAATGATTTTTATGGCAATATATATATATACACACGTAGAGCCTCCAATGTAACGGTTGAATATTTTAATTTTTAGGCCTCGAAAAAGGAAAAATTATTATATATTATTATAACATAGTGAATAATTTATTCTTTCTCTCACATTCATATAAATTTCTTGTGACCACACTATAAAAAATCCCACATACATGTGAAAAGAAAGGCAGACTAGACTATTCACGAATAGTTTCTCCCAAAAAAGCCAATGAAAACATGTACAAAACCAGAAAATCCTAAGTATGGCTAAAAGTATATACATACATGTACTCAATTCTTGTAATTTGTCTTATAAACCCTCTTCAGAATTAAGCATGCATATGCAGTAATACCTATAGTACAGTACTGGTACGTAAACAGTATGGCCTGTACTGAAAACCGGCTGCGACCGGTGACAACTCAATACAGTGTTTGCTCTTACTTCATATCATGGGGGAAGATTCAGAAGAAGTACTGTACTTTTTTCCCTTCAATTTTCAGTTTTACCTGCTATGGTCGGTTGTCAGTAATTGGGTTGTGCTATTTTACTGCTGTCACGGCCAATTATGCTTTTTATTTATTTATTTTAACTACAACTTTAAACAATCTTCTTTGTCTGTCCATTGCCTTTATTCCTTGCAGCCAAACCCTTCTTTAAGCAAAGAAAAAATGCTTGGAATAACGAGACAATGAAACCCCCAACTCATCTCTCTCTTTCTCTCTTATCCGAACATGTTGAGTAATGTGATAGTTAATGAACTGGTTGAAGATTATATGGATTCACAAGTTTTATAATAATGTGTCATGTTCTGTCCAATTACATTTGTTAATTGCTATTTGATATAAACTAAGGTCATCTCCATCAGTCATCAGATGGACTATTTCATGGATTATATTTATTTCATATGACATTAACAAATGTTCTTTAGTCTTCCATCATTCCAGCAGATAGACTATCCCATGGATTATAATATAAAAATATTAAAATAATTAATAAATTCAACAAAACTTCAATTATCTTTCTACTTTTCTATTTAAATATTATTAAATTTATAGTCCATGAACTATCTAATTCCTAGATATAGTCTTTTGAGAATTTTAAATATAATCATGGACTATATTTAGTCCATCTACTGGAGAGAAAAAATAAATCTTAGACTATATTTAGTCTAAAATATTATTACTGGAGATGCTCTAACACTTAAGCCCGACTCAAATATGAGCAATCGTAACATGAAAATATGGTTGTTAAATAGTCTTGTATCCAACTACTAGGTTAGGCACATTATTTCGGGTTTGTGTAACTATAATAATAAACTATTATAAATAAACTAAATATAATAATCATCGTATTACGAAATTATTACATTGATTTAATAAGAAAAAAATAAATCGAACTTATATACATATATATATATATATATATATATATATATATATATATATGTATAGGGTAGGAACAATATTCGGTTCTTGCTAGTAAAGTTGTAATTTGCAGGGTACTTGGATCTACCTAGGCTTATATAGTAAAGCCAAAATTTCTTTTATGAGAATTTGTAGGCTTTCGTTCTTTCCTCATAGATATATAGACATTATTTTTAAGGAAAACAAGGGGTGAGCCGCCACGTGTCGGGGGACGTGAAGCAAAGCCTATTATTCTTCTTACAAGAAAAGCATATATAGTCAAGGTCCTCTTGAATCAATCAATCTCACTGGCGTTCAGTTTAAAAACCCACCCGGCCCGGCCAGTGCATGCTTTAATCTAATCACCAACTTTTCCATAAATCACCATCACTACTACTTTATCTATTGCCTATGCAGATTTTGCAAGCATGTACAAGCGTGACCAATAATGGTGAGAATCTGCTAGCTAGGCTTCTGTTTTATTTTAATATATATTAATCACGGGATTCGATGGAAATATGGGCTGGCTGTATATACAAGTCATGTTCTTGTTTGTAGCAGCAAATAAAGGACCTTTAATTTAAATAGCATCGATCTATATATAATCTAAATGTAAATCACATTATTTCATATAAATCACTTTTTTTTTTTTTGTTATTCTTAGTTAATACATGAGTGTAAAAGTAAAATGCCCTCTCTTTATTTTTGCTATTCTTAGTTAATATAGGGGGTTTTAAAGTAAAGTGCCCCTCTTAAATTAAAAATATTTGGTGACTTTAAAAAATAAAATTTTAAAAAATAATTGTTATGTATCTTTTAAATTTATTTGGTGATTTTTTTTTAATTCCTTCCCTTTCACAATAAACAAATCACGTTTGTCATTTATTTTGTTTCACAAAAGAATACTCTCTTTATTTATAGTAGTATAAAACACCACAATATTCTCAAATTTATAATCATATTTTCATTATATGTTATAACTATTAAACTGAAATTATATTTAATAGTAAATAAAAAATAAAAATACATTACTAATATTAATATATGTTAGAATTGGCTCATACTTCTGCGGGTTCGACTAATGGCTACTACGACAGGGTGGTCAAGAGTCTCCCTCTCCGATAAGCTGACTAGGGTTGTAAGGAGGCAGCGCCCCCTGAAAGCCAAGCGCAATGATGTAATTAAGTTTGAGAATTTTAGTAATAGTCCAGTCTTTAATTTACTAATGTATTGGATTTGAGCTCATATTATAGTAACTAAGATTTTTTAGTTACTATAAAAGCAATTGTTTGGTATGTGAATCATTGTAGAACGTGTGAAACATCTATTGAATACATCAGACAAGCAGGACTAACTAAATTGGTGAATCTAAGTATATCGCGTATTTTTATTTTTCTGTTCTTCATTTAATATTCTGTGTGATTGTGTTATTATTCTATCTTAAATTCTAACAGTATATATTATAAATGAAACTTTTTTTATATAGCGGAGTCGCGTAAAAAGTAATACTATTATTTTTATTTAATTATAAAAGTGTCCCCTCTTCACAAAATTCCTGCGTCCGGCCGGCCCCGAGCATAACTTAAGGTTTTACTTTAGTGTTACAAAAGGAAAGTGCGAGGATTAGACTTTGTTTAAACGTTAGGAATGTTCGTTATTGGCAGAAGGGAATGCAAGTAATCGAAGAGATTAGTACTTTAGAAAGGTGAGATTATAAAGCCAATTGGCGATCATTCTATAAAAGTAGAGATCCTCCCCCCCCCATCCCCCCCCCCCCCCCCCCCCCCCCCCCCCCCCCCCAAGTGAAGTCTTTCTCTGTTACCAAAATTTGATTATATGCTTTTCTTTTGTGTTTTCGTGTTTCAGATTTTAAAAGCCACAGTGTTTAGTGTTATTAAAAGAAGAGACCAGGTAGGCTCAAGGACTGCTTTATACACAGTAATAGTATTACTGTACAAGTGCTGTGAATAAGTCCGTACATTTTGGTTTTAATTCATGTAAAACTGTACGACTCAAATAGTAGTTTACAAAGAAATTGCTTCATGTGGTTGCTAAGCTTTTACCCTTTTCCGGTCCGGGAATCTTTGTTGGACAATTCTACAATACGCAACACAAATTTTTACATAAATTTTATTTTAATTATTAAATCTGAATGTGTAAGATGTCTTAATAAATTATATCATTTGAATGAAATAACATATGAATCTAAAAAATTATTTAATAACTAAAAAATGAACTGCCTCTTAATGACATTATTTTACCATTTTAAAGGGTAAAATTTTATTTAATAATTTTAAATATTTAATTTAATAAAAATGAGTGAATAATATTATTGAATGTATTTATCTAAAAAAAAACTTGCCAAATAAATTTTATTAAGTAACGACTCTTAATGATTTAGATTTAATTTTAACAAATAACTTTCCCTTTTATCAATTCAGACATGAGTTTATTAAAAGGCATTAATATATAAACAAACACCACCTTCTCTGGTTGTAATGCTTGTGTTAAGGCCTCTCTCACTTGTGTCTCTGGCCCAAATCCCATTCAGCCTATAACTAGTATCCCCTCCCCTCACTTTTCTTTCTCTCAAACATGCAATACAGAGAGAGAGAGAGAGGAGTAATTCTTAGAATTTGATCCTACATTATTTCGTTAAACATATTACTCTATTTTTTCAATTCTAAAAAAATGTTTTTCCGAATAAAAAGTTATTTTCTTTGACGATGCACAATGCCAACAAGGTGATCATCACCGAGCCATCACTACTGAACTAAAATTTTAGGGATATAAGGGAAATAAAAATGTATTTTTACAAAAAAATTATATAAAAGAGATGGAACAAAAAATAAACATACAATTGAAAAGACAATTAGAAACTAACATTTGAAATTATACCTTATCTATTATTATATATAATAAGATAATTGAAAATTTTATCTAAATTAATTTAACAGGTCATTTCAAGGGTAATTTGGTCATTAACTTATAATTCTCAAATACAAATTACATAATTATAATAATACATGTTCAAATTCAATGAATATAATTATAATTTGTTATATATTCTATATATACAGGCATGCATAAATTTAACAATAATTTTTTTTTATAAAAAGTATTAATGTCATATATATACATACATGCATAAATAATAATTTTAAAAAAAAACCCTTATAATTGAATTAATTTGATAAATAAAAAAATTATAAGAAAGATAGTTCGTGTGAGAAACGGGTACATATATATAAAAGGAAAACAAAGTACATATAAAAGGAAAATTAAACTCGGCAAAAGTAAATATTAAGAATAACAAAAGTTCTCAGTACAGAAAATGAAAAAGAAAATAATAATGGACCAAAAGTGTTATAGAGGGCAATTGCTTAAAAACCCCTACTCCTGCTCAACATAAAGAATTTGGACAGTCTTGGATTACTATTTGTTCTGAATATTGGGCTTGGGCTCCTTGGGTCCCTAACAAGAAATATAATTCATTCTGTTTCAAAATTAAAGATATAATTTAACTTTTAAATAAAGTACATATAAATGAAAAAAATTAAACTCGGCAAAAGTACATATTAGGAATTACAAAAGTTCTCGGTACAAAGAGTGAAAATAAGGTATTAATGGACCCGTATCATCGAGAGGCAATCGCAAAAAACTCCTACTCCTGCTCAACATGGAGAATTTGGACAGTCTTGGATTACTACTTATTCCGAAGATTGGGCTTGGTATCCTAACGGGAAGTATTACTCCCTCCGTTTTAAAATTAAATATACAATTTAACTTTTAAGGTGATTTATTAAATTTTAAATTGATATGAATTTGTTAAATTTTAATTGATACAATTATTATAATTGTATATTATATAACAAAATTTATTAATCGCAAAATTTATTTCACTCTAAACTTCTATGAGTCAAGTTAATTTTAAAATTTAATATACCGTTGTTTAATTTAAAAAATTAAATTATATCTCTAATTTTAAAACTATTTACAGCGTGTCAACTCAATTCTAAATCCGGGACACAACCAGGGCCGTACTTTTAGGAATTCTTTTATAGGCCGCGGAAGAATGAGAGATTATAGTTGAACACAATTCGCTATTCAATTTCAAACCAGGTGGAATATCAATAAGCACCGAAAGGTGTTGAAAGGACCCTTCAACCCTTTCAATCGCATCGCCCCAAAAGTGATATGAAGGGCAAAAGAATCCTTTTGGCACCTTTCGCGCCTATTCCGTGCTCCACTTCAGTGGACACAACACTAGTGATTCAATTAAGACCAGTTCATCTATTTCTTTTTTCTACAAAGGAAAATGCTCAAGATCATTATTATTATTATTATTATTATTATTATTATTAGTATTATCTTATGCTCTCTGGACCAAGACTACATACTACTTCGGCTGATACCTTGGGCCATAGACTTTGCCACGTTGAGCTGGACTTTTGGCATAGCCTGTCCAAACTCCAAAGCAAGACTCCTACTATTTATATTCTCCTATTGCGGAAACATATACAAAGGTGAGAGGAAAGGAATATATGTAGCACTTCATTGCCATATTTGCTAGGCCATAGCCCAATCCAAAGTTGAAAATTGTATCACCTATCTAAATTATATAAAGATGTATTTGCAACGCAAACCTTACATTTCCAGCTAAAATATATTCCAATATAAAAGGAAATATAAAGCATGTATTAGCCAAATTTAGTTACAACGCAATTTTAAAATGACACAATGACAGGCACCCAACAGGGCACATCTACCTTTAACCCAACCTTGAGATAGTAAAAGAATGGGAAGAAGAATAGCCCTATAAACAGTGGAATCCCCACTGAGAACCCCATTCTGCTTATCATCCTATTTGTCACTATCTCTGGTATTACACCTTCCTCCACCTCTTCTTCTTTCTCATCTTCATCTTCATTATCATAACCTTTTTTGGGTCTTCTTGGGTTTCTTTGGAGAAGGTCCAAAGCCTTTCGCAGAATTCAAAGTTGCTGACAAGCGAGTTTGTTTTTGAATTTGAAATAATTTTGGTGTGGATTTTATGAACTGGCTTGAGTGTTTGGTTTAGGTTATTGAAGGTGGAGACGTTAATGATGGTGCTCTAGAAAATAAACAGGTTTCCATTATTTCCCCCCTTCCCTGGCCTCCCTTTACACGTCTGTCAAATGCTTGCTCGGGATTTCATTCAGTTTTAAGAGGAAAAAGGTTATCTGCTACTTTATTGGATAAAAAGGTCATCTGCTTCAACTCTCAAGCTGTCACCGAATTACTATAACACCCCCATACCAAAAGATGATGGCTAGTATTGGCCCACCCAAATAAACTACAGATTGTTAAATTGGTATTACCAGGCCCAATTTGTGGTTGGATACTTGGATTGAATCTATAGATGCTTTAATATCAATAACTATATATAACAAAATATTAAGAGGTATTATTTAATAATTTTATTAAATTATTTAATACTTAATGCGGAATTAATACTAAATCAATCATTTAAGATTTTTCATATTTTTGATTCAATATATAAATTTTTTATATACTATAAAATATATATAATTATTTTTAATATTATATATGTATTATGTCAAATAATAAATAAATTGATAAAAATTATCAAAAAATTATTTAAAAAATGGTATAAAATAACCCGTGCCGGGCAATCAAACATATACTATAAAAGAGACGGATCTTGGATATTGGTATTGGATCTTGATTAAAAATTTTGACGAAATCATATTCCACTTGTACCATTGCTTCAAACACAAGGGACTTGTACATTGACCCAAGTGTAAAGCAATAACCAAAATCAAGCTCTGATTGGGGTGATTATTAAATGGCACCACGGTAAACCACAAATAATGCTTTTTTAAAACAAGAATAATGGAAAGTAACTGGATAATATTTGTCTAGACACATCTAAAAATACTCCCAAGGATGATGTTTGTCCAGACGTGTCTAGAAAAGAATTATATATATTACTCTTTAAACAATTGTTTTACTGAAAATAACAAATGTAGATACTGAAAATTAATCACTTAGTAGAGTCATTCAATTTCAATGAGGCGCGGGGGAAGTAATCTAATATACTCTATTATGGACTTATGGTTCTGAAGGAACATATATGTTGAGGCAGCAGACGAAGTTTAATGCAAACAATCTTTCTAATTGAACTTGTTTTATCTTATAAAGATGTCACTTGTGAACGTAGTAGGAAAGGCACAAGTAGGTGAAACAGTAACTTGTAAAATTGCATCACCTCTGCTGCTGCACGGACAAGAGTTCTGAGAATGTGTTTCTTTTGTGCCCACGATTCCTGAAACACACAATTCAAGACCATCGCTTAAAAAACAAATTGCTCAGCACAGCAGACTTGATCTCATATTGACAAAGCCACATGCAACCAAATGATAAAAGCTGCGAGCCAGGATGTGTGTATTTCTATTCTTGTCTCTTTAAGAAAGAAAACCGTTAGTTACGAACTACAAATGGCAGTAGAACAACTCTAAATTTTGTAATTTGACATATGAATATAATGCATTGAACACTTGATCCAGAAAAAGTTGGGAAAGGTTATTCAAGTTAAAGAAAAGAGAATACATTCCTGTACTTGGGAAGAGAATGTGATAAAGACTAGGTATGAGGTTTATGGTTATACTTTTGTCAAAGCAAATTGTGTACTGCATGCAGACATCGGAGGTTCATTATACAACAGAAGGTTTCGGCTTCAAAGAAGGCATAATCTGGCACTTCGGTGCTTAGGAACTTTAATATTTGATGCTGATGGCATCAAAATTATGCCTTTTCTTTTTCTAGGTATTTTAGCTAGATAGCAGACAAAGGTTTATTAGTAGATAATTGTGTTTTCGTCAAGGGAATATGCTAGTTGTAAAAGGTTCCCAATCACACGTGTGCCCCCCACCTACACCTCATTTGTGAGAGGGGACATTGGGGAACTATCATATTTCTTTATAGAATTACTAATTTTTTCCCTGTTATTAAAGTCCACTGCCACACCTCATTTGTGAGGGGACATTGGGGAACTATCATATTTCTTTATAGAATTACTTAGTTTTACCCTGTTACTAAAGTCCGCTGTAAACCCAAGTAATTCTTATGTGAACTTGCCTCACCAAGTTTCAGAAAGGTCATAAAACTTCTCACTACTACTGCTTATTTTAAAGGCTGCTCAAACTTTTATACTACTGTGTTCTTCTTTTCAGTCATTTAACTCTCCAGAACACATAGTTCCTGAAGACGTGCATAAAATCCACAATGAATGACACTACGCAAGTATAATTTATTACATCACATTGACAACTAACTAAAGTGCTTTCTGAAGCCTGGCATTTAACTGGGTTCTGTGCCTTTCTTCTCTAAAAGCACAGACAAATATTTTGGGGAAATATGCTTTCAGGGCTGTCTCCAGAAAACTGGACGAGTTCTCCTAATAAATGGGGTGAGAACCCTTTACAGAAATTTTCAACCTCTTCAAGTAAACCCTATTCCTTTGTTGTTTTACTCCTCTCACAATCATGTTAACCTGAAATGCTCATCTTGAATTAAACATTTGTTACTAAAAGCATTTCGTTTCAGATGCGTGGTTTGAATTGCATGGGGTCTAGAAGACCCTTTTTTTCTGCGATATCTCAATACAGCGAACTAGTACAATTTGACACTGAGCTATTGTTATTTTTTTATAGAGCATATTGGAGTTCTAATAGTTCTACAGCTAGTGTTTTTATATTATTAAGTTGTTCATATTTCCTAGGCATGCCCCATGGCAATTTAGAGTATATTTCCTGCTTGGTTGATACAGAAAGTATACACCACAAATAATCTTTTTTTACCAATTTCTGAATCCAGAAAGATAAAATTAGCTACTAAAAGGGGTATTGGATATGTATAGCCTATAAGAAAGAGCCTAAAAGCATAGAAACTTGACTAATAGGTACGAGGATGTGATCAAAATTGAAAATGATTACACACCTGAAATTCTTGTCACACTCAAAAAGGCAAGTTATCCAGAAGTTGATGCATTCCCATAACGGCTTCGAAGAACATCTACGGACTTATCAAAGGATTGTGCAAGCTCAGGGATAAATGTTCTACACACTGAAATATATCGCAAATAAAGAGTTCAGTTTTCGTTATAAGATGTCTATACATATAGTTAGAATCTAATCACAGTCAATGTCATCAATCCCCAGGGGAAAAAAAACTGTCATAGGTTAAGCTAACTGTTGCTACTATACTACTAATATAGTTTTAAAATGGAGTGATAGTCTACCTTATCATCAGTTTGCCCAATAATTTGATTAATAAAATAAAAATAAAACGAAGACAAAAACAAAAACATCAGGCATCTACAGATGAAGGAATAGATTATTGTTTCTGGACTATAACAATACTTGCATCCAGTTCAGCAGCTAGAAATTCCTATCTCACAACTCAAATGAACTTCTGAAGTTAGGTTTGTATAACGTAAGACAAATGTAGAATAAAGTTGTATCCTCCTTGCATCACCCTAAAATCAAAGTCAAAAATATGTACCACGAGATGCACTGGCCTGTGCTTCAGCTATTGACTCCAAGTATGAAACCTGAAAATAAATTCTCTTGTCATAAAACTGTAACTACTGAAGGAATTAATAGGAAATCTGACTGGTTTTGCACATATGATGATGACTGCAAAATCACCTTCATTGCTTCTTGGCTTTCACTTATTTGCTCAGTCATTTTCTTATATTCTTTCTCAGCCTCATCCATCACCTGCTGACTTGCTTGTGTCTGAATCTATTTACATGCCAAAAGAAATAGACAGCCAAAATTAGTTTGTTAAGGAAAGGTAGACTACTAACATAATCATCTCCAGTAATAGCAGCATTCAAAAATTAACTGAATTATCCCAGTGTCTTAACACTTTTCAGCTAATAAATTTCTAAAAGAAGCAACAAAGTATTCATAAGTACTATGGTTGCTGAAAAACAAAGAATTCATAAAATTTACTGAAGAAAATATATTCATTTTACTTGCAGTTCTCATGAAATTTTAATTATATCTCTTTTAAGAAAATATGTTGACTGAAATAACTAGCAATTTAAGTTGCACTATTTTGAAACAACGTTAATTGGAAAAACAACTTTGAATTCCTGAACATCAACTTGATCCGTACAAAGTAGTAGAAACGTTGAGCTTCAACCACTCAAAATGTGGGCTAATTCTGATATAATATCAAGAAATAATATTCATGGCATAAACAATTGCGCTAAAATATATTGAACTCAATAGAAGTCATAAATCCCTAATCACAGCACGTAAGATCATTACGCGGAAGCAACCTAGACGTGCCAGCAACTCCTGAAATGGCTGTGTGATGCAAATTAGCATGTTACTGTTTATTTGGTTCAGAAGTTTTTTTAGGTGGAAATCCAATCAATCTTCCAGATGTACCTTGCATATGACTCCAGCATGTGAAGCTTAATTAGCTGAAGTACTC
Source organism: Hedera helix (assembly GCA_947179155.2). Lineage (NCBI taxonomy): Eukaryota > Viridiplantae > Streptophyta > Magnoliopsida > Apiales > Araliaceae > Hedera > Hedera helix. Next base: position 12,680,256 of record OX359274.1, read on the forward strand.
AAAGAAATATGATCTTTCCGTTTTTATTCCATAACCAGCCACTGGCTTCTAATCAATCATGGAGTTAACTTGAGTGACAATAGAGTAACAATGAGGTTAGAGTTTCAAAAAACTGAGAATCTTTGCAGATCAGAGAAACTAAATGACACTATATAATGAATTAACCTTTTATGAGATTAGACGAATGATGAATGTCCAACATGACAATATCACGTTGAAACCGTTAAATTAAACAAATAGTTATTAATTAATCAAATAAGGTATTAGAAGAAAATACTTGATGTAAACCAATCATAATCTAGCAGATTGTAGAGCTCGACTAGGGCTACCATCAAAGCAACCTGCCTTTCAAACTATATATCAACTCAACAAAATGATTTCTAGTCAGAACACTCGACACTTGGACATTATTACGAATTCTGCTTCTACAGAGACGATGAAATACAGATCACATCACATCAATGAACAATTCTGATTCTAAAGAGGGAAAAGTGAATTGATAAAGATAATATTTAGGAATTCAGAATCAAACGATCGGCGCGCAGACATAAGCATATACAACTATACACATATACATAGTTATGTAGTTATGTGTGTGTGTATATATATTATCAACAAAGAGTAATAGAGACCTTGAATCGTTTATGGAGACGAGATTGAAAAGCCTCAATATCCTTGAGAAACTCAGAATGTGAGCGATCCAACTGGAGATTGACGGAGTCCAAGCGAGAAGAGGCGAGATCCTTCAGATCGGAAATCGAGCTTAGGTTTTTCAGCGGTGATGACGAACCAGTAGGCACCGAAGCTGCGGCGGCGGCGGCGCTCCTCTTGTTCTTGATGTTGCTGTTCTTCTTCTTCAAAGATGAGGTTGTTACATTGAAACCATCCAGATTGAAATCGAATTTCTTCGGAGGTGATTCACTCGCCGATTGATTCGGACTCGCCGCCGTCTGTAGAGGCGATACCAGAAAATCCGCGGCTGAAGGCTTCCTTGATATTCTGGTTTTCATCTCTCTCTCTCTCTCTCTCTCTCTCTCTCTCTCTCTCTCTCTCTCTCTCTCTCTCTCTCTCTCTCTCTCTCTCCCCTGTGTTTCTCTTCTCAATGGTTGCAGAGTTGGAATGGAAATGAGGGTGATATTCGTGTTTCAGGATATTTATAGTGGCGGGGTTTTCGTAATTTTGAAATTTAAAAATTGTTTCGTCTTTGGTAACCGCCAACGTCACGGGGACTTCATGTTACCTGCTCATAATGATGCCACGTGTTTCAATGATTTTCTTCCATGAAATTTTCATATATTTCAAGGCCTGACACAAATTCAATTTGGTCAAAAGAGCAAGGGATGTTAATATTTGAGTAGTAATTTTTACTGTTACAATTTTTAAATACTGAAACCAATTTGCTACAAGTCCTTTCAAACCAATTTTGTTTGTGTTTTTGGTTTAGGCCTTTTGATGCAAAGGAACTTGAAATAGATATTGGTAGTGAATTTGTAATTACCCAACATTTGTAATATAAAAGACAACTTATGTCAATAATAAGTCTAACATGATGCGTGGCTCTCATAAAAATAAAATAAATATAAACACTATTATTATTGTGTTAAGTCTAATACAACGTGTGAATGTGTTAATATCGTTGCAAGCACCTTACACAACTTATGTTATGGACTTCCTAAGCAAATGAGGCTATACTAACCCCATGTAATAATCACGAATTCCATTATACATTATAATTATAATTATTAAATAATTAATAATAAATTAAAATTTTTATACTAATTAATTATGCATTAGATAATTGAATAAATATACTTGTTTATGTATATATTATTTAAAGCAATGAAACAAGATGTTATAATTAATTAAAGTAAATCTAATTGGATTATATTTTAAATCCAAATGAATTGTTAAACTAGGACAATTAAATTTATCTAGTAGCCCAAGTAATTAAATTAAACCTTAATCCATATAATTAATTAAACAAGCTCAATACTTATTTTAATTAAAGGTAACATAATTTATTAAATGTTAGCCCAATGTGTTAAATAAATTGAGTTCAAACAATTTAATTGAATGAGCCCAATAGAATGTATTTCCAAGTCCAATGTGGAGCCCAAGTGAAGTCAAAACTTTGGTCAATATATATATATATATATATATATATATATATATATATATATAGATGTATATATGCACAATTAAAGCATGAAAAATAAAGGAAAAATGGAGCCAAAATGGCCCATTTGGTCGGCCAAAGTGGTCCCCACTTGGGGGTTGCTTGATTTGCTTGGTTGCTTCAATTTCACTCCTTGTCATAGTAGCTTAACTACTCTAGTCATTCACATTGTCAATCAAATGGTCATTCACTCCAATAATAATCCTAATTAAGCATTAAATTGACTGTGTTGGTGAATTAGGAAAGTTGATGATAAATTAGTAGAGTGCTATAAAAGAAGTACTCCACACATGTATTATGTTGGTTAGTTCATTTGCAAGCTTTTCAAGAGAGAAAATAGAGAACATTTGAGAGAGAAACACTTGTGAGTTGTGAGAAATTGCTAGAAGAAGTGCTTGGTGGATGTCCAATAGTCTCATATCATATTTTGGTAGGAGAAGAAGAAGAGCACACAAGTCATTAAGGTTTAAACGTACTCCAACCCTTCTATATTTTATTTTTTGTAGCTTAGATATGATTTAATCGGTTAAAATGTATTTTAACCGATCAAAAGTTATTTTGATGGTCTAGAAGTCTTAAGTCATGTTATATATGTATATTCATGGTTTGATGTGTTTAAATCATATTTTGGTATGAGTGGTATGCATAAAAAAATGGAAGAAAAGCTTTTATTGAACTTTACCGATAAAACCTTAGGTGTATATGTGATAGTTAATGTGTAATTTGAAATATACAAGTTGAAAAATAATTTCTATGACTAGAAAGTTATATTGATAAACATATGATGTATGTGGAGTCATAAAACATGATGGTCTAGCAAATAATGCTTGTAGCATCATGTTTGAACCAATCGAATCAAGGATTTATGAAACTAGTTTTTATTCTGTCCTTGTAAGTGATTTTACACCTATTTACGTTTAGAATTTGGATTTTTGATCTAAAGAGAAATTGTAAAGGGGGAAATTTTGATGTGAATAGACTCAAGAATCACCCAAAAATATTTTAAAATGAATAAGTTATATCAATTTTAGTAAAGGAGGTTCGGGCAGTCCACAAATTAGGGTTTTGAAATTTTTGTACTACCGCCGCAGCGGTGGAAACCACCACCGCAACGGTCAAACATTCTGCCAAAGACGTGTTTTTGATGTCCGGGTCGGGTCGGTCCGGGTCAAGTTTTCTTTGGAAATTTAAGTTGAAATAAGTGTAAAATGAATGTATTTGTGTAATAAACCAATATATGGAGTTTATTGGTAACTAATTGATAACTAAATATTTAAAATAAAGCACAAGGTTAACACAAATACAAAGTTAACTATTGGTATTGTTTGAAATAAAATATTATTAAGTGTTGAATAATATTATTATGTAATTAATGTTAAAGTTTATGCCCTAAAGGCTAATTATTTGATGTAATTGCTTAACATTTTTGATATTGTATTTGATTGAATAAATGGATTATTTTATTATGATTTTTATTTACTGCGTTATATAAATGTTAACATAATAAAAGCCCTTAGAATAATGATACGAATTATATAACTTTAAGTATGTGACTTGAACATAAGATTATATAATTACAATAAGTATCATTGCTCTTAAATGTCCCTAGTCGAGTATCATTGTTAATGGGACAACAATGATGCATTGACACTAGTGTGTGGATTGACTGATGGCCAAATCTCATTGGTCATAAATATATGAGATATTTGAGTCAATTCATAGGTACATATTAGAGAACAATGTACTGAACTGACCCACTATGAGAATTCAACATGGAATATTATGCAAAGTGTCATAAGAAATTCTTATAGTGACAATGATGTAATGATCCTCCGACCTGAAGTCACTATATTATTACACGAGAATTTGTGTATTTTGATATCATCAAATGTCACCTTTAATAGGGTGGACAATAAAGGTGATTATTGGGTACATCATGAATCGTGTGAGGAATATGAGTGATCTAGATGAAATTTTACCCTCCTATATATTAGGGGTGATATCCACAGGCCTCTTGATTGAGTAGGACTATGAAATGCATGGTCATGCTCAAATATTGATTTGTTTCATATAGTCTACTCATTTATCAAGAAAACTCAGATTAAATTATGAAGAGTATGACACATTTCATGCCTCGAGTTTAATCTAGGATATAAAGTTAAAATGATTAAATTACATTGAAACATTGGTCACGAAAAGGTTGTATCGAATCACCAATCTTATTATTATTTGGGTAGCAGTGATGCATTACTAGATGCCGCTCACTGTTTATAATTTTATAATATGATTTTAAAATTATTGTCAACATAATAATAACCTATAGGGTCACACACTTAGAACGTATTTAAAAATGAATTAATTTAAATTGTAAGTATTTAAATATGTTAATATGATTGATAGTATTTAAAATTACGAATTTAAATTAATAGGATAATATATATATATATGTATATTAATTAAGTTAGACTTAATTAAGATATAATATATATAAATTCGGATTTTATTTTTCTAATTAAATTAGATTTTGGTTAATTCCTATTAACTACTATATATACGATATATCAGTAGTCTTAATCACGTAAGGAACAAAAAACTAAAACCCTAGTCGCTTTCAGAAAGAGGCTAGAGAGAAAAATAATTCGAAAATTCAGATATTGGTAGTTAGTACCGCGGTTCCTTTTGCTGCAGATCGTGGGACGATTCGCGGAGCGTTCGTGTGGATACCTTAGAGACGCAGTCGCTAGATTGCGTTGAAAATTCGAAGCCGTTCCAGAATTCCATCGTCTCTTGTCCATCTCGGATAATCGGTAAAATAATCTAAACATCTGATTAATCTGTTTTCTCATGGATCCTGTCTTAGGGTTTCAGAAAAAAAAATTAAATTCTGCTACGTTCACTATGTCGAAACCCTAACAATTAAAAGGTTATTAAATAATTAATAACATTTGTGGATGATTTAGATATTATTACATGATTAATAATATATTAGATAATAAATAAAATATTATTAAATGATTAATAATATTAGATAATAAATAAAATATTATTAAATGATTAATAATATTAGATAATGAATAAAATATTATTAAATAATTAATAATATTAATAAGATAATAAAATATTATTAAATGATTAATAATATTAGATAATGAAAAAAATATTATTAAATAATTAATTATATTAATAAGATAATAAAATATTATTAAATGATTAATAATATTAGATAATGAATAAAATATTATTAAATAATTAATAATATTAATAAGGTAATAAAATATTATTAAATGATTAATAATATTAGATAATAAATAAAATATTATTAAATGATTAATAATATTAGAAGATTAATAAAATATTATTAGATGATTAATAATATTAGAAGATTAATAAAATATTATTAGATGATTAATAATATTATAAGTCTAATAAAATATTATTAAATTGTTAATAATATTATATAAGAGTTTGAATTATATTAAAGAATTAATAGAGATGTTATGTGATTGAAATATTATTAAGTGATAATATTTCCTAAGTGTTAATATATCCTTAATTATGTAATTACGTGGTTAAGTGTTAGAGATGTAAGAGTTTTAAAAGTTATCTTATGAATGTGTATATGATACTAATTTAAGATCAAACTAATTAATTGTTAAGTCTATTCAAAGAGAATTAATTGAATTGGTTAGCAGTAGACTACGCACGAGACAAGTTTTTCTTAACCTTAACTTGTATTTATTGTTGCAAGTTCTATTCAACCTTATTTACATTGAGCAATTCAATTATTGTTGAGCAAGTACCTACTTCCGTAGATATTTTACAGAACTTTAAGTGGGTTAATTATCTAAAATTATTCCACATCATTACTGTTATTGTATTCGGACATAGTGCTTTTACAAATGTTTTAGTTCATTAATTTAAGAATTGTTTAAGAATGTCTACGCTAATTGTTTCGGCTAAATAATGTATGTTTAAATTCATCAAATTGAATATTTTAAAAGTTTATCCAAACCATTGGTTGATGCGAATTCTTATAATAAGACTGAGAATGAACAACCATAAATAAAATGGGATTTTATTTGTCGAGAAATCGAATTTGCGCAAGAAGTCTGAATGTTATACATATACATAGGGTACAAGAGGTTGATCCCCTCGCGTACCCTGTTTTTCGAGGTTTCAAATATATATGTATGTTCTACTTTAGTAGCAGTTTATGGTCCTTAAAGACCACTCAGCATTAAAGAGTCAATCCATTCTTATATTGAAAAATTGATTCTTGATTTCTTTCACAATTATTATCTATTGTTGAAAACCCTGATGTTAATTTACTTTTCATCATGATATATCTTATGCTATTGTTCTTAAACTTGCTGAGTCATTTAGTTGCTCATTCTTGCTATATCATGACTTATTTTTAGCTAAGCCCGAAAGTTCTAGACAAGACAAAGGCAAGGAAAAAGTCAAAGCTTAGATTAGCTTAATGCATGCTAGTTAAATTACTTGTTATGTAAACTTCATTTGTAAATCTTTTGTATTCTGTTAAGATATGTAATGTTTATGTTAAGGTTAATCGACCTTGGGAAGTATAGCCTTTTTATAAGGAGCTTATTGTATTATTCCGCGAAGTTTAAATGCAATTTATGTATTTAATTGTTAATAAGTATTGTACAGTGGAGAATCAAACCCGAGATTATGGAACCCGAATTTGGGATCGTAACCCCCCCTCCAACCCCAACCCCAACCCCAAAACGCCATATCATGATAAATAAAATTAAAAAGATGCAACATTAAGCATTTTTTGAGATTTTGTTTCTAAATTATAATAAACTTTAAATTTTTGGTGCTCCAAAACATATCATATTTGAAATATTCATGAAGAATTTCAAAAGATCCACCGATAATAAGGTGATCTCTTGCTTGTTTGCTTCTTGTGGGTGTCAGACATAATAAAGTGACACGCCTCTTGAGAGAGACTAATAAGTGAGAGTCCTACATGTAGAGGATCAAAGTAGTAGAGATTGCAACAGCTCTCAAAGATATCAATTTGATTGATTTCTAATGATATATGCATGCATGCATGCATGCATCTCAATCATCAAAACAAGTTCTAGTACATTCCTTCCACCCCTTTCTTAAAAGCCAATTTCTCCAAAAAATAAAATTAAAAATCATGCATTTCCAGCAAATATATACATAGTAGTATAATGAAACAATTGACTCGAGGCCTCATAGAGAGCCTACAGGTTCATCGCCATACAACACATTTATACGTCCTTTAATTACGAATATCTCAGAAGTATAGAAGCAAAATAGAAACACAATCATACAGCTCGTACAAAGTACATTTATTGTACATGGAGAAGGTGAGCATAATTTTGGTGTCAAAGCAACAAGTTTGGTTCAACTGAATGTTATAAAACCAACTCAAACTTCCAGCAGCATATAAAAGGCACATTACTCTGGAATTACACTGAAAAAAAAAAAACAAGCAGCATCTAGGACTCTAATAATAATCAGTAGGGTTACTGGGGTGCATCTTGGACAGCTTGATGTTATTTGATCGTCTTCTTCTCTTAAGCATCTGCACCAAACAAAAAACAACAGAGAAAATAAAATTTTCAAGAATTCTTAGAAATACTAATATATTTCTACTTTGAACCCAACACGGAAGGGAGATTGAGTAAATAGCCAAATAAGAGAAGCATAGTGCACAGGCAACTTTAACTTACCATCTGGGGAGCAAGCACTCCTTGAAGAATATTCAGAGGGGGCCACTGGAGTGGAGATGGATAGCTGAGTGGTGCAGAATGCGTTCTTGTTACCGTCCAAATTGGACCATGATTCTCTAGTTTTTGGCCACTCGTCAAAAAAAGGACGCATCGAATGTTGCTCTTGTTTCACTGGGCCTGACGAGCCAATATCGCTGCCAAAGAAGTAATGTTGCTGCCGCTGCTTTGACATTGCAGCATCAAGCTCATAAGCTTGGGGAAAGTGCAGTTGTGTGGACTTCCTTTGCAAATGAAAATCATTTCTTGGTTTCAAAAAGGAGCTTGAGTGAAGTTGGGATGGCATCAAACGCCATGTGCTATCTATATTATTGTCCATTCCAAGACCCCTCTCGCTGCCTGAAGCTTCTTGAGAGAAATTGTGCTCATCTGCATCAGAGGTCAGACCCTGGAGATACCTGCATATTCCATCGTGTAACAAACCTGGATGTTAACTGAAATTGTTTCTTAAACAGTTAGTTTTAGTGGTATGATAGGTAGTGGAAGACACCAAATGGTGGGCACCGGATTAGGTTTTGGATTGAAAGGTGATTTTGGGAAAGAATAAGAGAAAACAAGAACTCGCATTCAATTTCTCTCAAAATAAGTTCTGCAGAATAATTATATGTCATCAAAGAGTAAAGTACATCCCTATTTATAATAACGTAATTAACTTCCCTAATTGCTTTAGGGATTCTAATAAACTAAATAATAAATAACTTAACAAATCATTTAGGAATTAGGATTGTAATATGATAACAACTAAAATTACAAATCAAAAAAAACTAAATTAAATTAAATTCTAGAATCTTCTGTTTTTTGGACTAATGGCATGAGCTTCCAATATTCGGCCAACCATGTCTCGTGGGTTCGTCCCGCATAACTAAGCTCAATAACACTACACAAGATAAATGCTACTCAAAAGAAGTTGATCTACCTAATATCAGAGTATTTAATCCCCCGACCCCACCCAAAAGAGCCCCTCTCAGGCACAATGGCTTTGAAGGAAGTGAAATCCCATCATAAATAAGACCCCTCAACAAAGTGATTCACATAAAGTTCAAGTGTTGTCTGATTTCGGTTATATGCTCCTAATATCTTCTTGCCATCTCTCTACTTGTTAGTGAACACCATGACTAGTACGGAATGAGACTCACAGGGATTCATTTTCATCCTCGAGGAAGTAGCTAGTTTCAGTGTGTTCCCCAAGACCTGTATTTAGAAAGTTCTGATTGTACAAGATCAATTAAAACTGATAAGCTTCTTACGCTGCTTGGCAAGGGATTTCAAAGTTTTACATATTGGTTTGATTTTAACTACCACTTTCTGCTCCCTTCTAAGTTTATGCTTTCACCTAGACATCTCAACCAACCAATACAGCATTTGTCATCAATGTTCAATTTATAGCTTTCTACCTTTTCGGAATAACCATCCACTTGCCATTTTGGCAAGGTAAAAGTCCAACTGATTGGGAATAAAACCAGCTAACAGGCATATTAATAGACGGAAGGAGGATCAGAGACTCATATGCGAAATATAATCACATACGAGTTGATATTATCTTATGAATTTTATGAACATATCTTAGAGCAAATGGCAATTCAAGTTTGTTAGCGTATTGAGTAGGCAAGAAGTCATCATATTCGTATAATCTCCTTCTTTTTGATAAAAACTAATCCTTTAGATAAGTGAAAATAACTTCATTGAAGGTCCAAGTCCCAACCCACTTACGAAGGAAGTGCACTGAAGTTAGCCATCCTACATATACTAATCAATGGTGACTAACCACTTAGGTTCAGGTATTAACCACTCAGGTTAAGATTCACGCCACTATATGGGTGGATCGTGAGTCTGGCCTCAAGTTGACTGAACTTGATTATTAACAACTCCTAAATCATAGGATAGTGTTGATGCTGTCATGGAAATGAAACTTTGGGAACGAGACATCCTGGAAAGAATTGTTGTGACGTTATGGCATATAAATTTCTTGCCTTTTTTCTCCCCCTTTATTTATTCTCCTACCTTTCCATACCGGAGGCAGAGTACAGTGTTCCACCTTTTGTTGCGTATTATGTGCCTCCCTTTTTCCCCCTATGTTCTCATTTTAGCTTTATATATATTATGTCTATATTTTTACATATGTAGGTGTAATTTTATTTTACTTTTCTCCAGTTGGTTTTATTTTTATTTAATTTGCCTCGTCTTTTTGATTTTCTTCGTGTCTTTCTATTTTACGCTTTCAATGGGATCCTTTACAGCCTATCCCAACTAGTATGGGATAGAAGGCTTGTTGAGTTGAGTTTAATCCACCACGACATGTCATCTGTCAAACATGTAGAGTGTAGCCAACACACACATAAGTTGGAGACTAATACAAAAACTACTTGCAGATGCTACATGAATACATGATGGCTCTGTAACTGATAACATGAGTAAAGATGAGAGACATTCCCATCTCCAGAAGAAGCTCCATCTAGTTAACATATTAACAAAAACAATTTCAAAGAAGTACTATATGTACAAGAGGAAATCATGACAAATATGCGCATTAAAAAGATACAATCTCTCTGGGTAAAGAAGTGAGGTACCTGTACTCTTTATTATTAATGCCATAAGGGGAAGGCTCCACCTGCAACTTTGATGCATTGCTTCCATAACATAGACTTTCTGAATTAACAATTGAATAGGGCTGATTTTGGAATCTTCCACTGCAACTACTCTGAAAGCTTACGCCACCACTGCTGCTCCCAGTCGGTATGTGGGACATCGCAGTCGACAAGGACTGAGAAGTAGTTTGAGATTCCACAGGCTTTCTTGAACGGTTGCGGCCACGGTGCATGTGTCGCTCACAGTATTTGGAATCCGGATAGGCATCTTTGGAGCACCTCCACTTTTTTCCATCCGTCCTCCGACACCTACCCGGCTCAGGGTCGAATTTTTTCCCATAATAGGAACAATATCCCACTGCAAATGAGAAGTCGTATTCTAGGAATCATTCCAATAGAAGGCACATAGAAAGAAACGGAAAACCTAATATCATATGGACAAAAAGTGAAAATGCCACAAAAGCTGTTGAAGAAAACACTATTGGCAATAACACCACATTACAGTGGTCAAGATCCTAACCATTTAATCTAAATTTGAATTCTTCAATTAAGGAAATTTGTCCAATGATACTGTTGAGTATCCACTTTTTTAATTTACATATGAGGTTTAGCTGTTAGCAATATCCCAAGAAAGCCATGGGTGTTTTTGTAGTACTTACATAACCAATACTTCTTTATTCCACGAAAAGAGTCACATTTGCAAAATTTGCAACCATTAACGATGTATTTCTGTTCCATTTTTACCCTTAATAATAATAACATGATAATGAAATTTATCTAGAATACTCTAGAAGATGTCCGAGGCGGTTGGAATTTTTTGCACCCCCACCAAGGGAATATTGTATCAATCTAGTAAGTAGGACCTTCAAATAGCGTACCCGTGGAGACATCCTGTAGATGGATATTTTTACCCACATCAGTATACATACATAAGCTACAAATGATCACACTCCAATACTCCATACTCAGGGGTGGACCTATTCAGGGGCAGCATAGGCAGCTGCCTATGCTGGGTTTTTATTTTTTTGTAGATATGGACTTAAGGTTTGAAATTACAGTACTGTGGTGCCCAAGCGTTAAATAACAAGTTTCTTTTTAAAACAAAGAAAGTTTTCTTTTTAGAACAAACAAGAAAGAAGTCTCTTTTTTTTCTAAAACGAAGCAGCAACAAGTTTAATATAATTTATTTTTATTATTATTCCATTTTAGTGTTAATGTTAATTAAATTATTAATGTTAATTTAATTATTTTAACTAAAACAAAAATATATCATAATTAAAAACATTTTTTTTAATTTACGTATTTCTATAAACTTGAACGTGTATATGTATAGGAAAACAGGTTTTAAAATGTTTTCTTTTTTGGATTATGAAGAATGTAGATGAATCGTGTGCTGATGATGCATGTTGGAGATGTTTCTTGCTTCTAATATTTATTGCTTCTAAATAGTACATAATTCAATTGTGTTAATTTGTGAGTTTCGTTTGTGAGTTGATTTTAATGTATTTTGCCTTGATTTTGTTTGAATATAAAAAACAAATTTGGTTTGAGATTTTGAGAAGACATTTAACAAATATCAATATTGAACGGTTGAAATTATATTTCTTCAAAGAATCGTTAAAATTTAACTATGACAAGTAAGTTTCTAAGTCATCTCTTGAGTCGTAAATCATGTTTTTATTTTGAATTTTTTTTTAGTTTGGGTTATGAGTATTTATTTTTTGTGTGTTTTAAAATTTTATTTATGTTGCAATTTGCATAAATTAGTTGTTCGTTTGAGGGTTGTTAAATGTTTGTTAATTGATTTAGACATTCATAATATGTTTGCAAAACTCAAATGTTCTAAAACCAAATTATAACATTATAATCCATTCGAGTCGATAAGACTACTCAAAATCTCTCAAATAAAATTTCTATCCAAGAATCGTCTCAAAATACCATTTCTCAATATGAAGTTGAATCCGATATAGAAGAGGTACTTGTTGTTAATTCAGGATTAAGACCATTTATACTAGAAAATAATGCTAACAAGAGAAAGAATATTTGCCGCCCTCATCAACCGATGCTTTCCAAATTACCTCATTATTTACGGAGACAAATGTAGATTTAACCCCGAACGGTATAAAAAGTATGCCGGTTGGAATATAGTGAGAAAGATGCAGTATTTTGCTTATATTGTTATTTATTTTTAAAGCTGTTATTGGTGGTCAAGGAGGTGGGAATACATTTGTTAAAATTCGCCCATGCTGGAACAAAATCCTGAATCCCCTGTCCATACTCAACTAATCCATATAAATGTTATGGCGAGGGTAACCAGTAATCAAGCTGAAATCATATGCAAAGCACAACATATGACCAAATGATGAAACAACCCCAAATTCACAAATCAAATTAAACTCATCAATTTAAAGATAAAGGGTAGCATTTTTTTAATTCTTACAGGCGGGATGGTGAAAAAACCTGGCCGACAAGGCCTCCAAGCTCCTCCGAATCTGTAAAAGAAGATCAGGAGGCACGGGCAGCCCCGCCATCAAGTATTTATATATCAGAGCTTGCTGTTCCAGTTCCTGCCACTGCACCGCCGTGAACGGCGACCGGAACCCATCTCCAGCCGCCGCCACCGACGACGAACTGCCACTCATCTCACCTTACTTACCCTTCTCTCTCTTCCTTTCTCACCGATCTCTGCTCCCTCAAACCTTGAACCTGTAAATGATCCTTGTACTTCTTTAAAAAAAAGCTGCAAAAACAAATACATCACCAGCAGCTCAGTTTCAGACATAAATAAGTTATATAAATATATATACATATATAGATATTAGATATATAGAGAGAAATATAAGAAGGGAAGATGGGTTACCTTTGGGGGGACAGATCTAGGGTTTGGCCATACTAGGTAATGGGGGGCATAAGTGAGAGAAGGGAGGAGCAGTAGATATGAATAAAGCTGAGACAAAATGAAAGCTTAAGTACAGAGTTAGTTAAACTGTAAGTGGGTTTGTAATTAATCTTTGATATTAGTTGTTTTTTAAGATAAAATAGTTGGTTTTGAATTAATCAAAGGTTTATGATTTGTCATTTTGGAGGCGGTGGAGTTACAAGGTACAAGGAGAGATGGACGTGCCATCATTTGTGGACAAAACTCTGGCCCATTGATGTTACACCTCCTTCAGTTTAGTACTTCGAAGGATAGATGTTGGAATTTTATGCAATTCTTATCTTGTTTGATATGTCCAATTTGTGGTATTTTTCAAATGCCAAGCGCATCATTTATTTTTTGTACTCTACTTAGTTGTCTCAGTTTGTCCCTGTACTTTGAATTTGTTTAATTTATTCCCTTTACTTCATTTTTCATTATGATTTAGTCCATCAATAAATGTGTTCTCCCTTTTAACCTTGTTTCAAGCATTATTAGGGACTCGTACTTATTAATGTGCTCGTATAGATCCACTCTTCCTTTTTACACCAAGAGTTTGGGCATAGTATGCTCAGTTTGTCACAGCTGCCCTTAAGCTCTTAAGTTGATGATAAATTTGTAATAAAAAGGAAAATTATGAATTCAATTTATTATTATTATTATTATTTATTTTAATGAAAAAATATGATGTGTAAATTATTGTTATATATATATATATATGTATTGGTGTATATATATATAATTGTATATATGATTATATATGATATAAAAAGAAAAGGAAAAATGCTAGAAAAAAGGGCCATTTAGCCGGATTTTAGGGGTCCCACTTGGGGTGCCTTGTAGCTTAGATATTGAGTGTAAATTATTTTAGTGATTGCTTTATTTCAAGTCTTGAAAAAATTGCAAGCAACATGTCTTTTATTGTGATCATTTAAGCTTGTCAATCCATCAAATAGTAAGTGTAATTAGGATCTTAATCAACCAATGTTGGATGATTAAGAGCACTAATGAAGGTCTCCTAAGATTCTATAAATAGAAGTGAGTGATGGAGAGCAAATGTTGGTTTATTTGTTTCATTCACTAAGTTGTATAAAGAGAAAGTTCTAGAGAGAAGCTAGAGCATTAGAGATGATACTTGAGAGTTGAAAGTTAAATTACTAAGTGTGTTAGTTATTTTTTGGTAAACAAAAAGAACAAGGAAGAGTTTTAACTCTAGCAAAGAGGAGATCTCCATTAAATGTTTAAAAGTTTCTTAAAATCTTAGCTTGTATTTATTTAGTTTAGTATGTTTTGTCATGTTGGTTGGAGAGTTTTCTTTGTGATTGAGCTATGGTAAGCTTAAAGGTATAAGAATGGAGATTTAATAGTGAATATATGTATTTATGTGTCCATGTATGCTCAATGTATTTTTCATGGTCAAGATGTAGTTTACATGGTCAAAATATATATATGATGGTTCAAAATCTATTTTTAAACTCAATGATGATAGATCTAAATGATTTATGAAGATCTATGATTAAATATGCTAAAAAGATATTCTAAAATGTTTTGTATGAAAAATGATGGAAGAAAAGGTTGTATGCGCATGTTTGGTTTTAAACCCCTAGTTGAATGTTTAGGTTGGTTAGGTGTGATTTTTGACATATAAGTTATTTATGTGATTTTTGTGTCTTGTATGTTATATGAGTGAGCTTTGAGCGTAACGTAAATTGAATCGATGAAAATAAGTTAAAATGAAGAAATTATGTGATTTTTAGTAAAAATGATTGATCTTGATTTTTGTTTTCAAAAATAATTTTGAAAGTTAATTGATTCTTGAAAACTTAAAGAATACTAAGTTGTGAACCTAACAAAATAGAATTGAGATCATTTGATCATGTGTTGTATATTTTATAATAGATTGAACCAAAGTAATCAAAGTTGAAAAAATTTAAAAACTAAAGTTGAAAATTTTGAACTACTGCCGCAGCGGTGAAACATTCTGCAGCGGACTACCACAGAGCTGGTAAGACCGCCGCAGCGGTGGTCCTAAATTTTTGAAAAATTAAGATAAATCAAGAGGGTCGTGTCAAATCTTTTAAGTATAAAATGGGTCAGAAAATATAGTTTAATATAATAATATTAATATTATATAAAATTTAAAATATTACTAAATGAATAATAATATTAGTAAATGTATAAAATATTATTAAATAAATAATAATATTAGTAAATGAATAAAATATTATTAAATGATTAATAATATTAAAAAATAAATAAATTATTATTAAATTATTAATAATATTAATAAAGAATTAAAATATTATTAAATGATTAATAATATTAGTAAGTGAATACAATATTATTAAATTATTAATAATATTAATAACGGATTAAAATATTATTAAAGGGTTAATAATATTAATAAGTGAATTAAATATTATTAAATGATTAATAATATTAATAAAAGATTAAAATATTATTAAATGATTAATAATATTAGTAAGTGAATAAAATATTATTAAATAATTAATAATATTAACAAATAGTTAAAATATTATTAAATGATTAATAATATTATTAAGAAGATAAAATATTATTAAATTGTTAATAATATATGCAAATGATTAAGATATTATTTATTGAATAATATTATTATAAAGAGAATAAGACATTATTAAATGGGTAATAATATTAGTAAATGGTTAAAATATTATTAAATGATTAATAATATTTGTTGGTAGTTAATATATTGTCAAAGGTAATAATACTATGAAGTGATTTATATTCTTATATGATAATTATGTGATTTAAATATTATCAAAAGTTGATAATATTATTAAGTGATTAGAAATTGCGATTAAGTGTTGGATGATTTAAGACATGTATAATAAGGTTATTGTTGTAAAATAAACTTGTATGTGATATGTTGATTGGTAGATCAATGTTGTTAGGTCATCCAAAGAAAATTATTTTAAGTTAAGTAGCAGTAGTCAGCGGAACAGACAAATTTTTTGAATCTTAACTTGTATTTATTTGGCAAGTTCTTTTGAAACCCAAACTCGTTTCATTATGCAAATTTCATATACTTGTTTTTATTATGTTAAGTATCTAGAAGTTGAAATTAGTTTCGTAGTACATGATGAAATAAACATTAAGAATTATTTCATATCTATACTGTTATTAATATTCGCACCTATGTACATTTGCATGAGTGTTCTCGTTATAAAATATTTAAAGAGAAAGATCTATGCCAATTATTTTGGCTAGATAGTACATGAATTATAATAATTGATTCTCAAAATGAACTATTTAAAGAGGTATATCTATGTCATTTGTTTCAGCTATATATTGCATGTGTTAATATGATTGCTTTTATTATGAACTATTTAAAGAAGTAAATTTATGTCAATTGTTTCGGTTAGACCATATATGTATAAATTCATTAACTTGAATATTATTGAAGTTAGTCCAAATCATATTGTTGTGTTGCAGAATCCAAGGTAATAGCTGTAATAAACAACCCTCATAGTATGAGAAAATTAGGTCGGATATTGTTATTTCGGTCAAAACGAAATATAAAATTGGATGGTTATAATGTACACAATATATACGTACAATAGGCCGATCACCTAGAGTACCCATCTTCGACTATTGCAATTGAAATGATTGTTAGTATTCAAAACGAAAGATAGTATTATGTCTTCAGGGTATTATAAATACTCAAAACGTATATTCACGGTCTTGTGATATTTCAGCATGAAAAAAACAGTATGTTAAATCAATTGAAAGTTGTTATTCAAAGTTGCATGTCTTCACAATTATTGAATAGTGTTGAAGTTTCAACAGTTAATTCTTTTTCATTAATGATATATCCTTTATTGTTTATTTAAACTTGATGAGCAAAGTAGTTGCTCACCTTTTCTATACCATGAACTATTTTTCAGTTAAACCCGAATGATATAAGAAGTACAAAGGCAAAGAAAAGACGAATGGGTAGAAGTAATTAGTTTTTATTTTTATGTTGTAAACCTTTTATGTTATAAGGTAATTGTGATATATTTAAGGTTAGTAGAACCTGAGATTGATGGTACGTTTTGTTATGAATCTATGTATATTTTTCGCTAGTTATTAAAGATTTAATTTATAAATATTTGTCAAGTGATGAATAGTGAATATCGAACCCGAGGTTCAAGGAACCCGAATTTAGGGGCGTCACAAAATCTATATTGTAGTTTTCTGACTGCTTGTGTAATTTTCAATTACTTCTCTAACTTTGTTATAGTTTTTATGTGCACGTCTTCTCGAACATTTGTTACTTATGGGACATTAGCATTATCAACAAGAAGTTCGATAAGTGATTCAACGCAATTATTAAGTTGTTGACTTTCCAGGGTCGACTCTCAAACTCCCTATTCGACATGAACGTCCTCAATTGCCACCATTTTGTTATCATTGCTTTTCATTACTTGCTCAATTGAGCAAGTCGAGAATCCTCTCTCTCCGCACAATCAATCAAATTAATCGGACATTGGTTAAAGCAGTTTGAGGACTACCTTTTGCTAGTTCGACACTCGTTCAACTCCGTCCTCAGATTTGTCTCATATGCCTCTTTTATGTCAAGGAAAACATTCTTTTGGAAGTAATGATCATTCAAACCAGGTTACTTGCCCAAGTTTTTAACAAGAGTTTGGGCGCGCTTATTTTCTAGAGTATAATGATCATCGAGTCTTGCTATTGGTGAAACATAATCAAAACTTTAATTTAAAGATAATTATAAAGTTACTCAAACTATAACTGGGTCCGTTCTTGGAGTTGAGGGCCAGTAAGAACTTTTGAGGGATATTTTTGTACTTTTGAGTGAATTATTGTTATTTATATTGTGTTATATAAGGAGGGAGTCCTATAATTGTATGATGTATAAATTTTTTAGTGAAACTGTCAGTCGCCGAATGTGAACTAACCCAAACGTTTTTGGTAAATCACGTAAATTTTGTGAGTTGTACAATTGTTTTTCTTTTATTTTCTCTTTATTATTATTTTTTGTTGCGTTGTTATTCTCTAACAAGCCCGAAGTTCAAGAAATCGAAACCTCCCAGGGTATAGGTCTAAGGCGATGAAATACAAAATGCATCGCCCATTGTTGTTGTTGGAGATGGAAAAGAATTGCAATCCAATCATTTTCTCAAAAAGAATGCGATTTTTCTACTAAACTAAAAAATGCGATCCTCCCCATAGCGCTAAATAATAATGTTGATATTTATCTACGTTCAACCTAATAAATACACAGTGTCTAAAGTACTTAAAAATAATAAATACATACAGTGGAGATGCTTTTAAATCCATCTCCAATAGTAAAGTTCAAGTGACTTGAATAAAACAGGAGTAGTTAGAATCTATAGATAATTCTCTTTTGTATTTTTTGATTGTTAAACCTCTATACTTTTGGAAACTTTCCCATATATTACCCCTCATGATAAAAATAGATCAAGGTGCTTGATGTCCGCCCGAGTAAAACTTGGACACCAGATCTTTGTTGGCAGTCTTTCCGCTAGTCACTTTTTTGTGCATATTAAAATAAAGATAAATTTATATATATTTTTTATTTAATATTTGAACACAAAATTAAATAAAGGTTTCAGCCCTTATTTAATGTTGAAAAATGTCAGAGCGAGTGAATAATAATATTTTTATTATTATTTTAAATAATTTTAAGTTAAATATTTACTTATTTTAAATAATTTATTTTTTACAATAATTTATCTATAACATCCTTAATATTAATTGCCATATTTTTATGTTGACGCCTGATTCTGTCGGGCAGTCCTGCTGGCCGTCCTGTAAGAATACCTGCACAAAAGTCCGAACGGCTTGGGCCGTTGGTGGACTCCTCCGGTGTGAGTGTTAGTGAAGGTATCGGAATAGTCAACAATGAAGGTCTGAGTATCTAGTATTACCAAAATGTACGTTACCCCCCTCCCCATTATCAACTGGGAATTTATACTATGTACCTGAATAACGGTCACCTGTGTAATGGTTCTGTCCATTATGCTAGGTAGTTATGATGTATGTCCGTTTCGTCCTTCACCCACGTGCTGTAAGCCCATTAGGAAGGTTGCCAGGCTGACGGTATATTGGGCCTAGCCCAATGTGAGTTCCTGGATTAGGCCTGGTTAAATATTCATCCTAACATTGCCACCCACTCTTCTAGTATATGAATGTGCTGGGGGAGTAGAATGAAACCTTCCGAAGAGAAAAGCTCCATCGGGAGCCCGAAGGCATCAGACCGATGTAAAATGTCATTCGGGAACCCGGAGGTATCAGACCGAGGAGGAACTCCATCGGGAGCCTGGAGGCATCAGACCGATGGGAAAAGCTCCATCAGGAGCCCGGAGGCATCAGACCGATGGGAAATGTTATTCGGGAACCCGGAGATATCAAACCGAAGAGGAACTCCATCGGGAGCCCGGAGGCATCAGATCGATGGGAAAGCTTTTTTGGATAAGACCTTGGGCCTTTATAATATGGGCTTCAAGTTTTGGATAAGGCCCTGGGCCTTTATAATCTGGGCTTCAAATTTTGGAAACTATGTGTCAATCAAGCCCAAAGTTTTGCTTTTTCAACCCAACAAATCTGGCCCAATAGCTTGCATGGCCGTTTCGTATAACAATTTATTTTTGAGTTTCGAAATCCGCGTCCATTTAGCTAACGAAGCGTGAGCGGGAAGAAGCATTTATTACGCTGCAGTAAATAATGCGCGTGCGCCCCATCCGTCAGATCATTTCCATCCGAACCGTTGCCACGCTTGAATCAAGATAAAAGGGGTCATTTCCAACAGATCATCTTTTTATCAGAAGCAACTTATCACGAGAGAAAGGACGTTTGAGAGAGAATAATTTCATTCCCAGATCAAATTCCATCGTTCCTGCTTCGTTGTTTTTCAATCGATCTCCTTTCTGAAATCAAGTAAGTTCTTTACCCCTTTTCTTTAATACCCCATAATGGTTGGAAGTACCCAAGATATAAGGGCACAAGCTTCGTCTTCCCGGGTTGAAGACGAAGTTACTGTTGCCGAAACGGGGATCCCAGAGGGACAACCATGGAAACCCGTGGTAATCACCAGAATAAGGGATGTAGAGGAGTACAATAGGAAGAAGTATTTTAATATCATGTATAGAGTAGCCAACATCCCTTCTTCAATCCAGAACCAATACTTCGATTTAGCCCCCACAGAATTCTATATCCCCGAAACATATGAAATCAAGAGACCCGGGGCTGGGGAGAGGATGTACTACCAGCTCGAGGGGGGATGGATTCCAATCCATAGGCAATCACTGATCTATGGGGTCCGATTCCCTCTTCGCCCCTTCGTATTGGAGTTACTTCATACGACGGGGCTCAGTTTGAACCAACTATCCCCCAATTCCTTCATTCATATAAACAGTTTCATTGTCTTCTGTTTCTCTGAATCGACCCTCCCAGCCATAGATTTCTTTTTTCAATTCTTTTCCATTACCAATAATAAAGAAAAAGGGTTTTTCACGGTGATGAAGAACCCTGGAAGGGATACCCTGATGGAGACCCCATCGAGTAATAAAGGGTGGCACGTGGATTGGTTTTTCATTAAGGGGTCGGACACTGAGATGGTCGGACCTTGGTCAGACCCGAACAAAGACCAGCTAAATCCGAAGAGAATCTCTCGGGCAAGGTTAGAAGAGTTCGAGGTCTTATATTCCAAGAGACCATCCGTGAAGTGGGACCGAGGTCTCCTTAATGACCAAGACTGGTTATATTCCTTCAGTTGTAAGTTCTCTGTCATGCTTGCTCCTTTATCTTGAACATTTTTTGATATACTCATTCTTTTGTTCTGATTGCCTTGCAGTGGCTGACCAAGGAAAGCATCCCGATAATGAAGCCATAATAGAGGCAGCTGGAGTCCCGAGGGTCAGGATGAGTGCCGCCGATAAGCTGAAGGCGAGCCGAAGCTTGAGGACTGCAAAGCCCAAGGACTCTACCCAGGCCGTTGCCAATCCCGAGATGGCCACGGGATCTTCTTAGGTAGGTGATATTATCAAACCCACCGAAGGAGAGAAGTCTGCTGCCAAAGTCTCGAGGGCCGGCAGACCGAAAATAAAGAGGAGAAGGCTGGTTCTAACATCAGTTCTGGAGGCAAGATCCAAGCAAACTTCTGCTCCTCAAGGGAGTTCATCAACTCCTCCCGCCGAGCGAAGCGTCGTAAGGCAGTCAGAGGAATGCCTTGCTCCCCCTCTTCAGAATAAAGGGAAAAGACCCGCCGAAGGTCAAGAGCCCCCAAGCACCCAAGGCGGGCCAATGGATCCCCCAATACCGACCGGGGATTCAAGACCCGAGGAGGGGATCAATATGCAGGCCTTGGGTACCTCGATGATCCCGTTTGCCGAAGATGGTACCGAGGGGGCCGATCTGAAGACGCTCATGGAGATGCTGTTCTCCTGCCATGCAAAGGTAAGGATCTGCCTGCAAAATTTTCTTATTTGAATTGGTTAACTTTCTGACTCATTCATCGTTCAACCGTTTCTTTTCACGGAAATGCAATTCTCCTTAGGGTTTCTGATGAGCAGAAGGTTCTGGAAAGAAGAGCCGAGGAAAGCAGCAAAGGGCATGTTGAGGCTCTAAAGAACCACCAGAAGACCAAAGACCAGCTTAAGATCATGCATGACTCCTTCCAGATAATGAAACAGGAGTATGAATCGGTCCGGGAGGCTCGTCTGGAGAAAGACAAGGAGATCGATCGCCTGCAGGCCCGGGTTATCGATCTGGAGAAGGCGAATGCCCACACTATGGATTTGGTGCAGGCCAAAGAGCTCAAGAAAATCCAGCTTGAGAAAGATAAGAATGAGCTCGAAGCCCAAGTTCAGAGTCAGAAGATTCTCTTGGCCCAATCGGAAAACATCATCCAACTTCAGACTGATCAGATGAAGAATCTCAAGGATAATGTTGAACTGATCGTCGAAGGTTGGGCTTCTAAAGAAGCCGATTGGCTAAGAGGACCGATTGCCTCCGCCTCCCCGAGTGTCTTGATTCCCGAGCTCAAACAGAAGGTGATATATGAATATAAGGCCTCGAATCAGTTTCAGGCCGATATCTTATCATCTGTCGTGAATGAATTCAGCGATGGGTTCGAATACGCTCGGGAGCTTGCTAAGGAGAAGGGTCATGACCCCGATCAGCTGGGAATTGTATTTCCCGAGGACTGATTTGTAAAGATTTTGCTGTTTTTTTTTTTTTTTTTTTACATCTTGTAAACCTTTTAATATTTATGAATTCAATGATTATGACTTATCTTTTCTCATGAGTTTTGTTCTATCATCTGTATGTACAACTGTTCACTTATACGACTTCACCCCCCACTAGCCTAATCGAATGTAAATCCGATGAGGCTAGCAGATTAATTTTAAAGTGTGTAGCAAAACAGTAATACACAGACCAAATGATAAAAAATATTCTCATTAATATCGAAAAGATAACATGTGATCGGCTAAAAATATAGCCTCAAAATTTGACTATGTACAAAATTCTATCGACTTCCATGATAGCCTCAAAATTTGAGTAAGTACAAATTGTGAATTACTGATAATGCCAAGTATTTGGAATATTTTTCCCATCTATGCCCTGAAGCTTGTAAGTTCCAGCCCTCAACACTTCGATTACTAAGTATGGACCTTTCCATGTTGGCATCAGTTTACCAGTTTCCCGAGGAGTGGATGCCTCGGCTTGCCGAAGAACTAGATCGCCCACATTGAATGACCTACTTTTGACATTTTTGTTGAAGTGCCGAGCAGTTCGTTGTTGATAAGCAGCCAATCTGAGGACTACTGAATCACGTTCCTCTTCCAATAAGTCGAGGTTTAACCGAAGACCTTCGCTATTGAGGATTTCATCAAAGTTTAAGACTCTCGGAGAAGGTACTCCGATCTCAATAGGTATTAGGGCTTCAGAACCATAGGCCATCTTAAAAGGCGTCTCCCCAGTAGTAGTCCGAGGAGTTGTTCGGTAGGCCCAAAGAACATGCAAAAGCTCCTCGGGCCAGGCACCCTTCGCCTCTTCCAATCTTCTTTTAATGCCATGAAGAAGTGTCCTGTTTGTAACTTCTACTTGACCATTTGCTTGTGGATGGGCTACTGAAGTTCGACGATGCTGGATATTAAGTTCTGATAGGAACCCTTCGAAAGTTTTACCAACAAACTGAAGCCCGTTGTCAGAAACTAAGATCATCGGGATGCCGAACCGGTAGACTACTTGTTCTTTGAAGAATTGGAGACATGTATGCTCGGTGATCTTGGCAAGTGGTTTGGCTTCTACCCACTTGGTGAAATAATCGATGACGACGATTACAAATTTCACTTGTCCCTTACCCTGTGGAAGAGGGCCCAATATGTCTATTCCCCATACAGAAAAGGGGATCGAAGAGAGTATCGGAGATAACTCCTCGGGAGGTTGGTGTGGTACGGATGCAAATATCTGACACTTATGACATTTTTTGACGAAGTCTTTGGCATCTTCAAGCATTGTCGGCCAAAAATATCCTTGTCGCAAAATTTATGGGCCAGTGCCTTTGCTCCCACATGGTCACCGCAGATACCTTCATGAACTTTTCGAAGAGCATAATCAGATTCCCTAGGGTCGAGACATCAGAGCAGTGGGGAAGAATAAGATCTTCGGTATAGATGGTCATTATGAATACAGTACTTGGTGGATTTGTACTTTATTCTTCGGGCCTGAGACTTATCTTCGGGCAATTCACCAGTCAAAAGAAATTTGAAGATGGGGGTCATCCACGAATCCCCCTGTTCAATATCCATTACTGTCTGAACGAGGGTGCTCGGATGTTGAAGATTTTCTAAGTATACTGCTCCATCTAACTCCCCTTCATCGGTGGTCGCCAATTTGGAAAGAGCATCGGCCATTATGTTTTCCGATCTGACCACGCCTAATATCTGATATTTCGGGAAAAATGTCAATAATGATCGAACCAGATGGAGATAGGCTTGCAAATGAACTTCCCGTGCTTCGTATTCTCCCAGCACTTGCTTCACAACCAGTTGGGAGTCGCTGTAAATTGTTAAGCTTTTTACTTCCAGACTTCGGGCCAATTTCAATCCTGCCACTAATACTTCGTATTCGTCTATGTTGTTAGTGACCATGAACCCGAACCGGATAGATTGCTGTACCTTGAAACCTTCCGGAGAAGTGAGGATTACCCCTGCACCGCTTCTTGTCCCGGTAGAGGATCCATCGACGTATAAAATCCATGCAGTCTCCTCGGGGGTTACTGTCACTTCCTAGGACTCAGATTCTTTCTCTTTGGTATCCTCGGGGAATGAACATTCGATGATAAAATCGATGAGAGCCTGAGCTTTTATAGCCGTTCGAGGACGGAACTCAATATTAAACTGACTTAGCTCGATAGCCCATGCTGCCAACCTTCCCAAGGACTCTGGTCTGTAAAGGACTTTCCGTAATGGCTGGTCAGTGAGGACGATAATAGTCCGCCCCTGGAAGTAATGCCTCAGTTTCCGACTGGAGATAACCAGTGCGTAAGTCAACTTCTCTAAATTTGGGTACCTTGTTTCAGCATCCCGAAGAGCATGACTTACGTAATAGACTGACTTTTGCCCTTGTGAATCTTCTCTGATCAAAGCTGACCCGACTGCCAAGGACGTGGCAGATAAGTATATTTGTAGATCCTCCTCGGGCAGTGCTTTACTCAAAATTGGAGGTGAAGAGATATATCTCTTAATTTGTTCAAAAGCCTCCTGGCAATCTTCGGTCCATTGAAAAGTTTTCTGATTCTGGGCTCCCTTCAAAGTCCCGAAGAATGGGAAACATTTCTCTGCTAGTCGTGCCACAAACCGCCGAAGAGCTGCCAGCCTCCTAGTCAGCCGTTGAATTTCTTTGAAGTTCTTCGGCGGTTGCATTTCAAGGATAGCCGATATCTTTTCGGGATTTGCCTCAATCCCTCTTCGGCTAACCATATATCCCAAAAATTTGCCTGACCCGAGGCCAAATGTGCATTTAGTTGGGTTAAGTCTCATGTTGTTCACTCTGACATTCTCGAAGCATTCTTTTAGATCGGACAAGTGATTATCTTCCTTCATGCTCCGAACGATCATGTCATCAACATAGACTTCCATGTTTCTCCCGATCTGGCTACTGAACACCTTGTTCATCATCCTTTGATAAGTAGCCCCCGCATTAATTAACCCGAAGGACATGACCTTGTAGGCATATATGGCTCGATGAGTGATGAAAGCCGTCTTCGGTATATCGCTTTCAAGCATGGCTATTTGATTATACCCCGAGAAAGCATCTAAGAAACTCATTATGGTATGTCCCGAGGTAGAATCGATCAATTGATCTATGCTCGGGAGAGGGTAGTAGTCTTTCGGACATGCTTTGTTGAGATCTGTGTAATCCACGCACATCCTCCACTTCCCATTATGTTTTTTGACCAACACCACATTGGCGAGCCATTCTGGGTAATTGATTTCAAAGATAAAGTCAGCAGCTAAAAGTTTATCAATTTCATTATCAATTACCTGTTGCCTCTCGGGAGCTATGTTCCTCCGTTTTTGCTTTACGGGTTTGGAGTTCGGGTTAACGCTCAGCTGATGTACGGCCACAGTTTTGTCAATGCCAAGCACATCGGCTGGGACCCATACAAAGATGTCGGCATATTCCCGAAGAAGCGTGATCAACCGAGTTTTTGTTTCATCTTGAAGTTTTGTGTCAATCTGTACAGTTTTCTGATCATCATTTTGAAACAGTGGCACCTCAACCGTATCTTCGGCTGGTGTTGCTAATGGTTCAGTACATCCCTCAGTGAAAGGTTCAAGCTCGATCTTCATTGTAGCTTTCTGTTTGCTATCACTGGTAGAGTGATAGGGTTAAATTATACGCTATTTTTATTCCCTAATACTTAGTTTTTATATTTATTGTATGCTTAAATGTTTAATTATTTAGCTTATTTTGGTTTTAATAGGTTTTATAGGATTTTAGTTAATTTATGTTAATTTAGGTAATTTTATTGTATTTTTATATTTATTTTTATTTATGTGTTTTTATTTATTTTTAGTATTTTAGGTGTTTTATTTATTATTATGTGTTTTTAGGATTTTTAGTATTTTTATATTATTTTTATTTATTTTATATTAGATTTTGTAGGGAAATAAAAGTCTAATGGCATTTTTGTAATTTCAGCAAAGCTTGAGGGACAAAACTGTCAAAACAGCAAAATCGGAGGGCAAAAGTGCAAATTCCGCAAGAATCTGAGGCTAAATTGGTAATTAACCAGCACCGGTGGCATTTCTGTAATTATCGGAAAAGAGTCGACCGCGCGCATTGCGCGGATGGATTTGCCGATCGTGGGAAACGACGCCGTTTCATTCCAGTGACCGCGCCACGCGCGCTGTAGCGGAACAGTAGTGGGAAAAGGAGAAGAAACGACGTCGTTTTAGACTCAAGCGCGCGCAATGCGCGCGGTAGCGAGCGTTGACTGAGTCAACCGACCGAAGGGCTTGTTTGGCTGGAGCATTAATTCGCGGAAACGGGATTATTCGCGATTTTAGCATTAATTTGATTCCAAATTGGATTTTAATTCCAATTAGGGTTAGGAAAATAATTATTTTCTTTTTCTTTTATTTTTAATTGTAAATCCTACTAGGGTTAGGAGGATTTTGGAGCCTATAAATAGAGGGCTTGAGACACATTGTAAGACACAACTTTTCTTAGAATAAAATTCTCTCTTCTATTATTTAGTGTTCTTTATATTTATGAGTAGTTAATTTATTTTTCTTGGTTTAAGTGATTGAAGCTATCAAGATTTATACATTGTGAGATCTAATTTATTTTAATTGTTCAATTTATATTTTGATTATTGAATATTCTTCTATGCTTAATTTTATGATTAATTTGTTTAATTGCTAGGAGTACTACTAGTTTATTATTCATATTAATCTACTGCTATTAATGAAGCAACTAAGTTTAATAATTGTTTTGCAGATCAAAAGATTATTTTATCTTAGGAAGAATATTCATCTAAATTAAATGCAAACACGTGGCTTGTGTTGTTTAGTTCAACGATCTCTCTAATTCTTTATGCTGCTATTAAATTAAATCTTTAGCACGTGCCGGGGGTTGTTTAATAGTAAGAGTATTTAGACCACGTGGCTCTACTTATCTAAAATTAAGGAGAGAGGAGAAAAATTATTCCACCTGCGAGTAGTTCTTTCTACGGTGAATCTTCAAAATATTAATTGATTTATTTTTGCATCAGTGATCAGTTGTAAATTCTTGATGGTGGATATTAACTTAAACCAAGGCTTTTTATTTATATTTAATTCTTGCATAATTATTTTAATTAGTTTATTTTAAATTATTTCTTTAATTACAAAACCCCCCAATTCTTATTTACAAAACATAAAATTAGATAATCATTCTCTGTGGGATCGACTCTTACTTGCACTACTACATATTTATTTTTCCAAAGTAAGACTTTATTTTTGGGTGCTTGCGACATCACACCAAATTTTGGCGCCGTTGCCGGGGAATGATTTTAATTTAATTTTGTGCTTTTGTAAATATGTATCTAATTTAGTAATTTTTTTTTATTTTTTAGATTTTTTTTTTTTTTAGATTTTCATAATTTAATTTAGTTGTGCAGGTTAAGGATGGAAGTGAGGCATGATTATGTCGATGAGGTCACTATTTCTTCTCTTGAGCAACAAATTGATACCTTAACTTCTCTTGTTTATCAAATGGTTGCAGATCGTACACAACGAATGGAAGCTTGTAGGATTTGTGCGGTGGTAGGACATCCGACTAATATGTGCCCCATTCTTCGAGAGGAGTCCTATGAGCAAGCCAATATAGCAAGTGGTTTCCCTGGTCAACCCCAATGGAGATATGATCCATATTCAAACGCGTATAATTCAAGATGGAGGGATCATTCTAATTTTGGCTACGAGAATCCACCAATGAATCCGGCCACAAATCAGAATTTTTCAAGCTATCAACAATATATACAACCGTATCCCCAACAACAACATGGCCAATCACTTTATTCTGATATGTCTTTAGAAGATATGCTTAAATTAATGGAGGCTAACACTTTACAATTACGACAGGATAATTTGCAATTTCAACAAGACATGCAGGCACGAATCAAGAAAATAATGCAATTATTCAGCGTTTGGGTACTCCAATGGGACAAACGACAATCGATCAATTGGAGGAGCAAAGTTTTGAGCAAGTACCTTCTCAAACGATGGATAATCCAATGGAGAATACAAGTGCACTAGTGTTAAGCAGTGAAGATCCAGAAAAGACAGTTCCTCCATTGTCACAGCAAGAGAAAGAAAACAACATCAATGAAGCAGACAGTGTTTCTATAGACAATGATGTTATTGTTTATGATGACATGCCTAAGGTGGAGGAAATTGTTGAGGAGATAAACAAGGAAAAGTTAGACATTGCAATTACCAACAATTTGGAGTTGGAAGAAGAAACAATTGAGCTGAAATCAGATTTGAAGGAGGCTGAAGCTCCATTAAATTCTTTGCCAATGATTTTTGATAATAATGCAATAATTTCCATTCCATTGCCTGTTACTCATAATAAATTTTCATCTTTTGTTTTGCAGGATCCCATTCCGAATATAAAGACTCTCTCCAATCATCTTAAATGTCTATTCATTGAAGAGGGAGTAAAACGTTTATGTCACATACAAGGGAGACTGAATCTACCGATGAAGAATAACGTAATGGATGGGGTACTCAAAATTCATGAAGTTGGAGTAACGTAGTACTTTGGCCTGCTGTCAAGCCAATGACGATAAACAAAGGCGCTGCTTGGGAGGCAACCCAAGAAATCAGATTTGCATTTCTTTTCCCTTTTTCTTTTTATATTTATTTGTGCCTATTTCTTTGCATTATAGTTTACATTGGGGACAATGTAAATTTTAAGTGTGGGGGAAGGGATTTAGGATTTTTGTTATTATTTTTATTATTTTTAGGTCATATTTTTTTTAAAAAAAAAAAAAAATTAGGAAATTTTAAAATTTTAAAATTTTGAATTTTTGAATTTTGTGGGTAAATTCACTGCAAACCCTCACGAGACAAAACTCGTCCACTTGGGGTAACCTTGGGTTTAAAGGCTTGTTACACATGCTAAGTGTAACCGTGTTTCCTACGAAAATGGGGTAGTTTTTTATTTTTATTTTTAGGATGTGTCACTTGAGCAATGAGTTAATTAGATTTTAATTTTTAGCCAATGATAAAAATCTTGATTTTTGTTTTAATAACTCTTGGAAAAATAATAAACTTTTGCTTAGTTTGAATTTTGACTTTTTATTGATTATTACTTTGTTTGAGATCTTTAAAATTTTTATGCACTTATATCCATTTGTTTGAGCTAGTTTTAATTTAGAAAAAGTTTAAATGGTTAAATGCTTATGAAAGATATTTTTGAGCTCTATATCTTATTTGATCATTATTTGAAGTGAAATATAAGGCAAAATATAATTGGGAGGAGATGATTTAGGTAATTTTTCTAGGATTATTATTGGAAAAAAAATCTTGTGGTGGATTGAGATGGAGCGTAAAATGCACTCACTCATAAACACATAAAAAAGCGAGATGGAGCGTAAAACGCACTCGTTGGTGAGATGGAGCATAAAATGCACTCACCGTGAAAAAAAAAAAAAAAAAAAAGAGAGAAAGAAAAAAATGGGATGGAGCATAAAATGCACCCATAAAAAGGGAAAAAAAAAATGAATGAGAAAAAAATATTTGAAAAAATGTATATTAATAATCCTAGTGTGTATAATTGTTAAAAACCTTTTGATCTTCTAGTTATATGTGTCTATATTAATGAAAAATGATGAGGAAAGTAAGACTATAGAGTATTGTTGTTACACTAACCATTTTTGATATCATTTATGAGACATTTAATTATGTGAATGGATCTAAGTTTTTTGCTAATTCGATACATTTGGATTCACACACACACAAAAGATCTTGAGTAAAGTAGAATTGATAAATATGTAAAGTTCTAGATTTTGCATGGTTTTGAAATTTTCTTTGAGTTATCATTCAAAAAACTTTGAGGCTGATGTTGAAATTTATATTGCTCTGTTGCTCAAGTAAGTTGTTTGGTTATTAATTTTATAGTTTTTATTTTTTGTTTTGCCCGAGGACGAGGAAAAAGCTAAGTGTGGGGGTATTTGATAGGGTTAAATTATATGCTATTTTTATTCCCTAATACTTAGTTTTTATATTTATTGTATGCTTAAATGTTTAATTATTTAGCTTATTTTGGTTTTAATAGGTTTTATAGGATTTTAGTTAATTTATGTTAATTTAGGTAATTTTATTGTATTTTTATATTTATTTTTATTTATGTGTTTTTATTTATTTTTAGTATTTTAGGTGTTTTATTTATTATTATGTGTTTTTAGGATTTTTAGTATTTTTATATTATTTTTATTTATTTTATATTAGATTTTGTAGGGAAATAAAAGTCTAATGGCATTTTTGTAATTTCAACAAAGCTTGAGGGACAAAACTGTCAAAACAGCAAAATCGGAGGGCAAAAGTGCAAATTCCGCAAGAATCTGAGGCTAAATTGGTAATTAACCAGCACCGGTGGCATTTCTGTAATTATCGGAAAAGAGTCGACCGCGCGCATTGCGCGGATGGATTTGCCGATCGTGGGAAACGACGCCGTTTCATTCCAGTGACCGCGCCACGCGCGCTGTAGCGGAACAGTAGTGGGAAAAGGAGAAGAAACGACGTCGTTTTAGACTCAAGCGCGCGCAATGCGCGCGGTAGCGAGCGTTGACTGAGTCAACCGACCGAAGGGCTTGTTTGGCTGGAGCATTAATTCGCGGAAACGGGATTATTCGCGATTTTAGCATTAATTTGATTCCAAATTGGATTTTAATTCCAATTAGGGTTAGGAAAATAATTATTTTCTTTTTCTTTTATTTTTAATTGTAAATCCTACTAGGGTTAGGAGGATTTTGGAGCCTATAAATAGAGGGCTTGAGACACATTGTAAGACACAACTTTTCTTAGAATAAAATTCTCTCTTCTATTATTTAGTGTTCTTTATATTTATGAGTAGTTAATTTATTTTTCTTGGTTTAAGTGATTGAAGCTATCAAGATTTATACATTGTGAGATCTAATTTATTTTAATTGTTCAATTTATATTTTGATTATTGAATATTCTTCTATGCTTAATTTTATGATTAATTTGTTTAATTGCTAGGAGTACTACTAGTTTATTATTCATATTAATCTACTGCTATTAATGAAGCAACTAAGTTTAATAATTGTTTTGCAGATCAAAAGATTATTTTATCTTAGGAAGAATATTCATCTAAATTAAATGCAAACACGTGGCTTGTGTTGTTTAGTTCAACGATCTCTCTAATTCTTTATGCTGCTATTAAATTAAATCTTTAGCACGTGCCGGGGGTTGTTTAATAGTAAGGGTATTTAGACCACGTGGCTCTACTTATCTAAAATTAAGGAGAGAGGAGAAAAATTATTCCACCTGCGAGTAGTTCTTTCTACGGTGAATCTTCAAAATATTAATTGATTTATTTTTGCATCAGTGATCAGTTGTAAATTCTTGATGGTGGATATTAACTTAAACCAAGGCTTTTTATTTATATTTAATTCTTGCATAATTATTTTAATTAGTTTATTTTAAATTATTTCTTTAATTACAAAACCCCCCAATTCTTATTTACAAAACATAAAATTAGATAATCATTCTCTGTGGGATCGACTCTTACTTGCACTACTACATATTTATTTTTCCAAAGTAAGACTTTATTTTTGGGTGCTTGCGACATCACACCATAGAGGATGTCTGTATGGTCTGCAAATAACATCTTCGGGAAAGATCCTGATCTCCTACAGATTCCCCGATCCCATTTTTGGTTGGAAATTTCATTTTTAAATGTGGGATGGAAGTAATTGCTTTCAATGCCGATAGAGTGGTTTTTCCCAAGATGGCATTGTAGTTGCTTTCCACTTGGACCACGTAGAAGCGGACCATAATGGAAGCTTGTTTCGGGGCAGTCCCGAAGATCACAGGCAACTCGATCGTCCCCGTTATACGAACTGGGTTATTCCCGAACCCATATAAAGGGGACTCGTTGCAGATCTCCAGCTTCCTTCCCCCCAAGTCCAGCCGATTGTATGCTTGGCTATAGAGTACGTCGACTGAACTCCCATTATCAACAAGCATCCTCTTCATATCCATAGTACCGACCTGAGCGGTTATGACCAGTGCATCCTGATGGGGAGTAACCATCCCTGATGGGTAATCATCATCGGAGAAAGTGATGGGGTCGGTTTTGGTGTTATGTGGTTTCCCAGACACTTGATGGACTTCTCTGCCGAAAGCTTTTCTCTTGCGGTTGGACAGAGCGGAGATTGATCCTCCGGAGATAACGTCAACCACACCTCTTGCTTCAGTAATGGGTAGAGGTGGCTCGAGGCGATCAAACGCCGATGGTCGATAGGAATCGGCGACATAACAGTCCAGGTTGTCACTCCGTACTTGTTTTTCGAGGAAGTCTTTGAGATGGTAGCACTCCTCAGTATCATGCCCTTTGGCTTCATGGTAAGTGCAGTACCGATCTCCTTCCTTTTGTCTTGCAAAAACCCGAATCTTCGGGGGCTTCTCATAGAAGGGTTTATTTTTTATCGCCTTCACGATATTGCTCTTGCTGGTGTTCAGGGGTGTATAATCCTTGTCGGCACCTCTTCGATCCCTCGGGAGATCGTTCTTTTGTTGCCGATCCTTGTTGGAATCTCTTCGTTCATTCCCCTTTTTACCATTGCCGTTGGATTTCTTTTCGGCACTAACGCCTCTGGGGTCTCTCTGGTGAAAATCACCGGTGTTTTTCGAAGATCCCCGAAGATTGGCGAGAGCCTCTTCCAACTCTACAAACTTGTCCACCTTCTCATAAGTCTCCGATAAAGTCTCGGGAGACTTCGAGATAAGCTCCTCAATTAACCTGCTGGATTTATCAACATTTAAACCCATGGTTAAAAACTGGATTACCTGCTTCGGGTCAATCCCGTTGATTTCTGACACAGCCTCCCTGAATCTTTTGACATACTGCCGAAGAGTTTCATTCGGCCTCTGTTTTACTTGTAGGAGGGATGTCATCATTCGGGCTCGTCGCTTGTTGCTTCCGAAGCGGTTGTGGAATTGTTCTTGTAGCTCCTCCCATGATTTGATTGATCCGGATGGAAGGGAGATGACCCATTCTCTGGCAGTTTTCTTCAGAGTGGATAAAAACAAGTGGCACATCGCCACTGCATTGTGACCATGAAAGTGCATGGCCTGCTCGAAGGAATAAGTGTGATCATGTGGATCTCCCGTCCCGTCGTACATCTCCAAAGTAGGGACTTTTCGGGATCGGTCGATCTTGGCTTCTTCCAGATCCTTCGAGAATGATGAGAATCGGGCCTTTTTAGACCCATAATATTTATCCGAAGCCTTGTTGAGGGAAGATTCGCCAGTGTGGCTCCCATAACTATGTCGGTCTTCCCGATCTTTCCTCATCGGCGATCTGACTCGTTTTCTCAAATCTGCGGTCCAAATCGACTTAGAGCGAGCCGGTTCCTTCTCGCGGTTTCGGTTTCCTTCCCCTTGGAGGTCAGTGTGATTATCATCCCGTCTGGTATAGCGGGTTGAGCGGGAGGCCGAGCCTCTCTGGCTCAAAAGTTCATTACCCGCCTCGATTAACTTCTCATACTGTTTATCAAGCTCCTTCTGCTGGAGGTCCAGAGCCTTTTTCCTGTCGAGGATTATCTGGAGGCGGCGGTCTTTATCTGCCGCTGTCTCCTGGTGAGACCGAGGGGGAGGTGGTCGTCGCGGATGACTCTGCGACTGTGAAGTTTCCATGTTAATGATGGTTGATGGAAGTTTTACTAGAAAGCCCTCCTTCTAGCGCCAATGTTGACGCCTGATTCTGTCGGGCAGTCCTGCTGGCCGTCCGGTAAGAATACCTGCACAAAAGTCCGAATGGCTTGGGCCGTTGGTGGACTCCTCCGGTGTGAGTGTTAGTGAAGGTATCGGAATAGTCAACAATGGAGGTCTGAGTATCTAGTATTACCAAAATGTGCGTTACCCCCCTCCTTCTTATCAACTGAGAATTTATACTATGTACCTGAATAACGGTCACCTGTGTAACGGTTCTGTCCATTATGCTAGGTAGTTATGATGTATGTCCGTTTCGTCCTTCACCCACGTGCTGTAAGCCCACTAGGAAGGTTGCCAGACTGACAGTATATTGGGCCTAGTCCAATGTGAGTTCCTGGATCAGGCCTGGTTAAATATTCATCCTAACATTTTATTTTCTATTTATATTTATAGAACATCACTAGTATATACAAAAAATTATGTAATTAAATGATAATTTAAATATAGACAAATTTGTCATTTTTTTCTATTTTTTAAAAGTAAGTATAAGTACATAATATCTAAACACTATATCTATTTTAATTATTAAAAAGTAAAATATAATATTAAAATTTATGTCATATTCTATTTTTTAATAATTAAGATAAATATAATATTTAATTTTATGTTTAAATATTAGTCCCTTTTCGACGTTTTGTAATGGTTAATAATATTGAACCTTTTTTAATGGTCAGAGCGAATGAAAGACGGGTTTTTTCAACGTTTATGGCAAGTCTGCCCGCGAATAAGGTCCCAGGCTCCAAGTCCTTTCTCCCGACCGCGGTCAGATCCCTTCTCCACTGCCCGTGTTGTCCCTCCTCCCTCTTCCTCCTCACTTTCACTCTTCCACTCTCTCTCTCTAGCGATGAACCTGTTCGGGCTGGGCAGGTAAGCGAAAATACTTGAATTCTTCTATATGAACTTGTTACTTGATGTTATTTCACTTATCAGAAAATTTGAATATCTATCAGATCTGTTGTTTTTTGATTTATATGTTTAATGCGCATGATTCTGGCATAATCTGTACTCAGAAACATGAATTGAAAAAATTCTGGATTCAAGTTGGATTTTATGCATTAGATTTTAGAATCGAAGCATGAAAAGTTTTAGATTGCAAGATGATAAGTTGATTAAACTTCAATACTATTATGTTTATTTTCTTTGCTTAGAATGATATGAAAGCATTTCAAGCACACGGGAGATCAAATAATAAAAAATGAAATTCTAGTAAATTTAGTTAGGATATAAGATTTGTTTACATACTCAAATTGCAGATGTCTTAATTCTCAACCTATGTTATTTTAATTTATTATTTTTGCTACTTCCATGTATGTCTACACTCTACCGTCCAAAATTCTACTTATCCTTGATGTTTCAGTAGTATTGGTTTTGGTTATGACGGATGTTTGATACGTCCTTTATCGAATTATCTAAGGATGTAATATGCCTAAGCTTTCTCTTTTTGCAAACAGGAACCAAAGGACATTTCGACCCAAAAAGAGCGCACCCTCTGGGAGTAAGGTTGTGTTCTTTGTAGTACTTAGAATTTTTATTATGTGCGCTCTCTCCCTCCCTCCCTCTTCGTGCCGGTTGATTTAATGTGGTATGTTTTTATTTTAATGTTTGGGGATTTAACTTTGTAATGGTAATATCTTTATATGGAATGTAGTACCGTATTTTTTTAAATATGGAATGTAATACCATTGTTATATAAAAGACAGTATCTTTTTGAGATTTTGAGAATTCTTGAACTGCTGTCCTGGACGAGTAAAACTATGTATTCTATCTTTTAGTAAAATGAATATACATGATACTTTTATCTCATCTATAGCTCACAAAATTAGGGGCTGGCAATTTGGGTTGTTGTGGGCCTTGTGGCTCAATGCTTAAAGGATAGTAAGCCCGCGTATATGCTCTTGGGGTCAGTATGATCAGAGAAAGTGGTGACGGGACTTATGCATTCGTGTTAGTGGCATCAAAAGTAGGGTTTATTAAGGTTAAGAATTGGTCAAAGTAAATTATTGTTCATTGATTGCATATCCATCACATGAAATTTGCACTTGAAAAATGTTATTTTATGTTATCTCAAAGGTTTTTTCCAAGCTATCTTGAATTCTCGATCTTCATTTGCTATGGTAAGATGTATTTTCTTCCTACTTTATGGGATTTGGCCATTGTTGTATTTAGTGTTTCTTTTGGTCTCGGATATTCATAGGGATTGAAGGGATGTCCTGCATTAAGGGTTCAGTTCTCTTCTAGATTCTGTATCTCTTTTGAGAACCTGGAGTTTTACTCTTTCTAATAAAATTTCTTCTTTTATCTAACAAATAAGTGTTTCCAAGCTTGGTTTTGGGTCCTGTACAGTCCTGAGATTTTCTCCTGTAATTCTCGAGGTATAGCTGTTTATTTGCAGCAATAAATAAAAAATTATGGTATGTACACGGAATAAAGAATTTTCTGAAAACACACGGTGAAAATTTATTTCTTCTATAAGGAGACATGTCATCTAATTCTATATTTATGCTTCTGGTTTCATATGCATGTTTTGTTTGAAAAAGTGACATTAAATTTTGTAATGCAGGGTGCGCAGCTAAGAAAGCACATAGATGCCACTTTAGGTAGCGGAAACTTGAGAGAAGCTGTAAGACTTCCTCCAGGGGAGGATATGAATGAATGGCTTGCTGTCAACTGTAATACTTTCTCTCCCTCTCTCTCTCTGAATTTATGATTTTGTTCTCCAATAGGACTTTTTCCTTATTCCTCTTGTAGGTGAGGTTTAGTATCCAATGCTGCTAACATTTTCTGTTCTAACTTTTATGTGATTATGTGGAATACGAATTGGAAATTATATTGGATTGTCTACATAATGACTTCTTGTAAAATAGAGCTCTAAGGGGGCTAGGATTGTCTCCATGTAATGCTAATCTGTGCATGAAAACCATAAAAGTTCATCTGGCTGCAGTATGCAGTATCATTTCCAATTTAAGTTATAATTGATTCTATTAAGCCGCAAAGCTTCTTAATTTTTTTAGGAACACCCTGTTATTCTTCAGTCAGGTGCATTATGCTCCTCTTACAACCTTTGGATCAGTTTAGAAGCTAATAGGCTTTTTGTCTTCGAGAATTCCATGTCCTCCAACTGACGTATTTGATATTTATACGACTTTATGTGCAAATTTTGAGTAGTAAATCAGTATTAATGGGGGCAGCAGGGCTATTTGCAAATGGATAGAATTTCCCATGTACTCGCCTGTGTATTTGGGAAATGTTAAGGGGGTGTGAGTTAGTATTTCCAAGGAGTGTCCTTGTCCAACACATAACCTACATAAAATGGCTCCTCTGTTAAGTATTAACGCTACATATGTGCTGAATTTTCTTAAGAAGCCTATTTACTGATCCACATAACGTATCTGTATCGTATCCTCATCTTTTGTTCATTTTCTACATTAAACTTCTCTTTGAGAACCAATGCTGAATGAAGATTATTTGACATTTCAATTTTCAGCTGTGGATTTCTTCAACCAGGTGAATTTGCTTTTTGGCACCCTAACTGAATTCTGTACAGCGGAGAACTGCCCTACCATGACTGCAGGCCCAAAGTATGTTTTAGTGAATCAAGTGGTATAATGTAATTTTCATAATAAGCTTGCAGGAAAGTGACATTTTTTTATGTAATAATTTTTTTCTTGAAATTTGGATTGTTGAATAGGCAGTTTCTCTAGAGTCTGTAGGCAATAGTCACTCTCTTATGGATTTTGTCAATTATATTTGTTTTTCTTTTTAAATACTTTTCTTGGCCTTCATCATTGTTCTACTACATCCTACATTCAATTTTCTCAGTTATCCTCGTTGCAACTAAAAATTTAGTTGGTTAGAATTATTAGTATAAGAATTAGATGATTTTGTTTATACATTTGAGCAATCTCACTTATCATAACCACACTTTCCAAAAATATCTTGAAAACCATAATCATGATCAAGTGTATGTGTACTTGTGAAAGATTTGTGGATAGAAGCAGTAGTGTTGTTGCAATCTTTCTACCTTTAGATATCTTTGGAATTTCTATGATATGAAATTATAGCTGAACCAAAGTTGTCAAATCGTGAATTGTATAGTGTATCGAAAACCCCACATCGTATTTCATGTATCGTATTGTGAATTGTATCATATGCTATGAAAGTGAAATGAAAAATGTGCTAATATATATTTAAACATATAAAATATACAATCTATTGGACAATCAAGCATATTAGCTTTGACTATATATAAAAGTAGTTAAGTAAATATTATTATAGACTAAGAATTTTTTTTAAAGTTAAATATTAGCCAAAATACTTTGAATTGATTTATTTTATGTTATTTTAGTAATCTTTAAAGTAACAAGAGAAAATAAAAATTCATATTCAGTTTTAAACTATAAAACAAAATATAATAATTCAAATTAAAAGTGGAGATTTATGTATTTACTTATGAAAAGTGATGTGAGAAAAATAAAGTGACATTTTGAAGAAGATATGAAACTCTAAAAAGTGATGAAAGACTCATCAAGCATATAGAATATTTGTACTAATAAACCTCTTCATTTGAAATGGTAGAATGCTTAAACATTTTTTGGATTTACATAAAAAAAAAAAATCAAGTCGGTCGCTAACTTTAAAAAGTATCATGTATTATATCGTATCCTCATAATCGTATCGAATCGTAACTGAACCGTATGATACAGTATCATTTTCGATTAACCTTGTGATACGTATTGAATTGTCTCCATATCATATCATACGATACGTATCGTGTATAGTACGATTTTGATAACTATGAGTTGTACCACAATAGTGAATTTGGAGGGAATTTAATTGTAAAGTTATCATGATATGTATGTACTGTTTTTTTTAATACTTATATAGGTTTTTGGGAACATGATTATCATCTATTTGGTTCCATATGATAGTGTAGCAGCTTCTAATTTATTCGTTAGCATTTGGGGCTTGTCTTGACATTTGTGTCATAGTTGATATTTTGAGTATGTGCACAATTCTCTATGCTACATGGATACTATCACATATTTTTTTAGACAAGGAAGATTCAGAGACGAGAAAGGGAATTACGATGTAGTTGTCTACAGAGGACAAGAAGGCCTCCAGGATACTAATTGTTTCCACAATTTTCAGAGTGTTCATGATATGATTGTTATCTTTTGAACATAACTTGGAATCATGAACTTCCCTGCAAAATCCTAGCCTGTTTTCAAGTGCTGAATGGAAGAGTTAATTGATTGATATACTACCAATATATGCCTTGTCCATATTATGCTATTACCCAAAAAGTTCTTCCATTTTAAGATTATAATGTGTATAGTATTTGATATTATGGAGATGATAAATTTCAATTTTCAGGTACGAGTATAGATGGGCAGATGGTGTACAGATCAAGAAACCTATTGAAGTTTCAGCTCCAAAATATGTTGAGTACTTGATGGACTGGATTGAGTCTCAGTTGGATGATGAATCCTTATTTCCTCAAAGGCTTGGTAATAGCTAATTTTTACCTTGTATCTTTATTAATCCATTCCTTTGTGTCGAAGTGAGAAGATCCTCTTGAAAGTGTTTGGTTCTGCAAATATTTATCTATATTTTTCCTTTTGGGTAAAGTTCAGAGGGTATGTTCCTTTCAGTTCATAATATGTTCGTTTTATATTTTATAGGTTCACCATTTCCTCCCAACTTCAGGGATGTTGTGAAAACGATATTCAAGCGCCTATTCCGTGTATATGCTCATATATATCACTCCCATTTTCAGAAGATTGTCAGTCTTAAGGAGGAGGCCCATCTAAGTACTTGTTTCAAGCATTTCATACTGTTTACCTGTGTAAGTGTTCATATAATAATGCTATCAATTTTCTTAATGCTATTTAAAAAAGCAATTTCTTTGAACTTGCTGAATTTGTATAGTAAGCATGTCCACCCAAAGTCCTAGCCTCCTAGCTTAATTTGGTTCTTAGAAGTCATAAAAGATTGTAAAGTAGCAGTCCGTAGAAGGTTTTTCTGTTTGTTAATATTTTTCTCTTTTGTGCACCAACTTTATAATTAGACAAAGCAATGTTACCTTGTTTGGAGCTATATATAATATTTTTTATGGCTTCAAATCTTTTGTAACAAAATTCTCTTGTATTTCTGTTGCGAGACCTATAGCGACGGTTTTTAGGGTCTATAGCGACAGTTTGTCCTGTCGCCAGAGTAAGGCTACTGCGATGGGACAAACCGTCGCTATAGACCCTAAAAAATGTTGTTATAAATCTTATAACAGAGATACAGAGAAATTTTGTTATAAAGAATTTGGTCCCATTTTTTACCCCCAAGAAACTATTAGGTTATTTAACTGGAGTACTATTTGTATAACAAAAATGTGTTTTAGTCATTAGTATTTTCACCTAGCTATATAACAACTTATCATATCGTCATACTTCAACAGTTGGTAAAAGTTGCATAGAGGCCGACCTTCTAAATAGTCATTTTGACTTGTATATAATTCTTTATATACCTTTTTTGGCTCATAAAATCTTTAAGAATATTGTTTGTTCTTTTTTCCTTGCAGGAATTTGCTCTAATCGACAAGAAGGAACTAGCACCACTGGAAGAGCTTATAGAATCCATTTTTGTCCCTTACTAAAGCACACTACATTTTCCTGTACAAAATTCACTCACTACATGGATGCAGGAAGGTTATAAAACAAGTGTAAAATTATCTCAGGTATAATTTTCCCGGCATCTTTTTATGCAATTTTAATGGTTTTTGTGTGCCGTGTTATTTCTCAAGCTTCACCTTTCATCTTATATCAAGATTGATCAAGTGTATATTGTCAAAACTGCATAATGGAGCAGCCTCGTGATGCTAGAAACATCAATTGTATAACAACTGGGGATGTAAATTTGTCTATGAACCTCGTGTAACACTGAAAATGTTATTGATGTGGTGAACACACTCATAATGGTTGAGCGTATTCGTATCATATTCGTATTCGTTTGTCGGTGATTCTGAATGTCTTAATTTATTTAATTAAGCATGTTATCCGCATGAAGTATTTTACCGAATTGATTGGTGGAGGCATATTAGAGCAATTATTCGCAAAGGGTTTTTACAATTTAAGATGTGCAGGCGTGTCTACAAGGTCGCAGAAATTGCCTCTATTCCAGAATGGCTTCTTTTTTATTTTTGTGCGTCTTGCAATAAACGGTGCCGTTTTAACAAAAAGAAGTATCTTTCAAGGTTCTGCTTTATACTAAAAAGCCCTCTTTAGTATATATTTAACTTTTATGAAATATTAAAATGTCACCTCATTTGATCTTCAACTTTTTTTTCTCATTTTTTAATTAATAGGTGATTATTACTCAAAATAAATTTTATTATTTTAAAATTTAACTCATAAGATAGATAAATAAATAAATTTTAGTTACATATTATAAAAATACATTATAAATTTTCTAGTATCTTTTTTAAAAATATTAAGATTGAGTTTTCAATAATAAATATATGATCACTATATTACTTTTGTGACTCATGAATTTCAATTTTTTATTTTTTATTTTCGTTTTCAGTACATATATTTCACCGATATATATGTATTAAGAAAATTAAATTTATCAACAAATTTTTTTTATATCAAAATGAGTAGTTAGATTTTGAAATTCATTCATTCTTTCCTTCTATAGAGAATCTGTTGTTCTCATTTCCTATGAAATGGGTATTTTTATAGTTTATATGTCTCATTGGCTTAATGTATGGTTAAAACTGTGGGAAAGAAAATTAATTCTCCGATTCTACAATTCATGTTGTTTGATTTTTCAAATTATATGATATTTATGACCTTTTTTAAACAGAAATGCTGTATAATTGGCTTAGTTATGTGTAATGACATTAATAAAAACATGTTGTCATTATTCATCCTTAATAATACATGTCAATACTTTTTTTAATATATATTCTATCCGTTTCAAATTATAAAATTATTATTAATTTTTAAAAATATTTTTTAACTCAAAATTGAAAGTTATTGCACCGTAAAACTTATGCTTAATACTAATTTTTAATAGTGTACAATAATTACTTTTTAAAACTTGTATTAAGTATTATAAATATGTTATGCTCTGCTAATTGTTGTTATTACAAGATGCATTCACTTTCTGTGGTTTTAATTTGGGTTTGTTTATTGAATTTAACATTCGTGGTATTATGTTTAATTTTAAGTTTTTTGAAATGACTGTATAATATTTATATTTTAATAGTTGTATATTTTTCTCATAATATTATAGTTGTTGCTTTTTTAATATTTTTTACAATTATTTATTTTAAAAATAGTTTTTCAACTTTATTTTATAACTAAACAATTTAATAATTTTATTTATAATATAACTAAAGAGTTTTATAAATTAAATTAAAGACTTTTATTCTCTTCGAATATAAGTATGTTGATAAATATTGATC
Source organism: Hedera helix (assembly GCA_947179155.2). Taxonomy (NCBI): domain Eukaryota; kingdom Viridiplantae; phylum Streptophyta; class Magnoliopsida; order Apiales; family Araliaceae; genus Hedera; species Hedera helix. Next base: position 12,723,204 of record OX359274.1, read on the forward strand.
TATATAAATATTTAAATACATTATAAACTATTAAAAGAGAGTAAATACTTTAAAATATGGTCAAAAGAATTATGAAGGGCAAAATAGATATTAGCCACATTCCTTTTAACACTGTCAAGACTTAAAATTGAATAAGAGATGGCGTGCAATGAAAGTTTAAATATGGATGATAATTTAAATATTTTATGATCACAGACAATCAAGTGCAAAAATATATAAATTATAAGTAGTAAATATTATTTTACCCTTTTTTTTATACAAGGTGGATAAGAACCAAAACTTCAAAAATGCCGAATTGTGAATCATGTGTTTCAGTGGGCCCATGCACTGCCATAAATCATTCTCAAACTTATAGTAGCTCTGGGCTACCCTTGAAAATAAATCCCATGCTCAATAAAAGGTCTTTTTGGGACTTAAATGGGTAACAGAAAAAGGTAATGAATATTAAAGTAAATGATGTGGCAATGAATATTTAATACTATTTTATAATATGCTCAACCACAAGACATTTACCAAATTAATGTAATGATAAAATGTCACTTGAGACAATTGGTAAGACCAAAAATTTTAAGAAAACATAATCAAAAGCATTGTTTGTTCACCATACAAGCTCTCAAGATGTCAAATACATTCCAGATATAGGGTGTCTGCTAAGAAGCCCAACCAATATTGATTGACATATCATATGACAATGGAACACATTATTGACATGGGGGGTTAAAGGTAATTTACCCAATAAAAGAAGGCATAACAGAGAAAATGTCACAGTAACAAAATAAAATTAAAAAAACAGTAAACTATCTTCTTGTTAGAAGCTAGAAACTTCATGTAGCAGCTTCCTAAAAAAATTGCAATCAATGCATATGATTTATCCAATACACACCTTAAGGTGACTAGTTGTGGGTGGCACCATCATACAAAATAATAATGTAAAATAAAATAAAACTAAAAACAGTAAAAACAGAAAATAATCATCTTCTTAGAGCATTATGGCTGCATGCTCTCTTAAAAAAAATTCCATTCATTCCTTCAAGAAACTGTTAAACAGTAATCTCCACTCTTCTGCAACATCAAAGCTGACTATAAATATTCTGAATGTGTTTATTAGAATCCTTGAGATAAAGGAAAGGAAAACTAAAATCTTCATTTGCAGCATAAATGCTGCAGCTGTTGTTATTCACCAGGCACAATCATGCATTTCTAAGATTTTCCTTCGAAAGAATATCTATGGACTTTTGGTTTTTTTGCTATACAGTATACTGCACAAAAGAAAACATACTGAAAAGGTTAGTATACACTATCATTCTGATGTTCAAGAAGTAGTTCTCCTAAAGCTCACTAAAAATAGGAACAAAAAAAACAACAGTTGTTCATTTAACAATCAATGCGAAAAGACAGATTAAATGGAAAAAAGAAAATGAATTCCATACCACATGAATTCTGATTTTTCATGATGTAATCACACAAGGCCCTCATGATAGGGCCAAAATAAATGAGCTTAATCATCATTTTAAGTAATAAAACTCTCATCTGATGCGCGCAAGGTTAGGAAATGGCTCCTCCGCCTTTGTTTTGCTTGCAGGTTTAACCAATTCAGGGGTCCCAAGAATGTTCCATATTCTTATAGTCTCATCAGCTGCCGCAGATGCAACAGTATAACCATCTGGACTCTGAAATGTAAAATGCAGAACAAAACTTAGAAAATTGGCAAGTTACTGATTCAGATGACAACAAAAGTGTATTAAAAGGTTGTCCAAATCCCAAGGAAAAAACATAGCTTTATTGGTAAATTGTTAATACCTGAGTCATATAGAGCACTCTTGACGTATGCCCATAAAGCTCCGTTATCTTCAACATAGAAGGGTACTTCCACAGGATGAGTTGGTTATCGTTGAAGCCGTGGGAGCTCAAAATTTCGCGCTCATGTTTGTTCCAGAGCAGGCAACAGACCTGTGAACCTGTGTTAACCGAGTTCAAGCATGCTCCAGTGTTGCTATTCCAAAATTTAATGCACTGATCTCCTATACCACCACCAGAGGCGAGCAAATTACTCTGGAATGGACACCAGGAGAGGGCTTTTACAGCTGCAGAGTGGTCTGCGAGGCGATGAAGCCACTGGGTGGCAGAATTTGTAGAGGCCGTCGACATGTTCCATATGTGAAGGAGATTGTCATTTCCTCCACTTGCTAATTGCTGTCCTGATGCAGACCATTTTAATCCACAAACCTCCTGACTATGTCCTCTATATGTTCCGACATTGTGGGATCTTATTCTTACATCATGGTTAATAATCAAACAGTCCATTCCCCCAGTTGTCAGAATGTTATTGTTCCAATCGAGTGCTCCCACCCTTAATCTATGTCCTTCTCTCAGAGTCCTCAGCTATTTAAAAAATAAAAACATGTGAAAGAAGATCAGATAGGGGGAAACATTGAACATGAAGATCAACAAGTGATAGATCACATTAAGAAATTTTTATTGCTTCTAGACCACATATAAATAAATATAAATAAAAACTCCTTCTGTTGTATAAAAGAGTCTCATTTGCTATTTTGTCCTAGTCGATTTTCAAAATCCTAAAATTCAAAATCAAATTTGATTAATGCAATATTCAATATTGGAAAATACTTAGTTTAAGAGAGAATCCTTACCAGCCTACTTGTTGAAGAATCCCAAAGCTGGACATCAGAATTATTCAAGCCAACAGCAATGTGTCTTCCATCTGGTGCCCATCTAACACTAGTCACAGGCCCAATCTCATCATCAATCGCGAGAAGTTCAGAAGTAGACCCATCAGCAGCATACCACAGATAAACTGAATTCCCAAGGGCAACAGCCAGAATATTGCTGCAACCCCAGTCCAGCAAATTCAGATAAAAATCATCTAATAGGTCAGGAGCATCCAAAGTTCTCTCAGAAGACTGTTGCAATTAAATAAATCAGACATCACTTTGAAAGCCTTATGTATAAAAATGAAACATCTAATTCAAATGGAATTAAGGAACACTCACGTTGGGAATGTGTCTCCTTTTCTTAGAAGGTGTCAATAACTGTACAGGTGAAAAAGATTCTTGAAAAGCATCTATTGAAGGGGGTGGCTTATTTTTGAAAGCAAGGATCCTTGTCCTGTTGACATTGAAGATTTCAGCAAGTTGCTTCCTGTAAGCTTCTTTAGACGGAGAGCATGGAGCAGGACTTCCCTTCTCTACCTTCCCACCGTTAAGCATGTAATGAGCAAAGTCAAAATCCATTGCAGACCGATTAGGGATGAACCTATCCAACTGCCATTTTGAAACAAGGAAAATCCCAGGATGAGGACTGAAAATAATCACCAAGGCAATAAACTAATAGATACAGCATACACAACAAACAACTACTAGGATTTAGGTTTAGCCAAACATGGTTAAAAAACCATTAAAACCAATTAAAAATCGGAACTATAGTGAGCAAGTACTCGAGTGAAAGACCGCTCACCGAGAACTCGCCCAAAAAATTAATCAAACAAATGGGTATTATCAATTACAAAAAATAAAAATGACTTAAAAATATCATGGAATAAATTACTTCAACCCAGAAATACACCGTCATCTTATATACAATATAATTTTAAATTAATTCACAGATAAGGATTTCCAGCTTACATTTAAAAGGGATTAAATGTGTCTGATTAACATACAAACTAGGCATACCACAGAATAGCACATACACCAGAAATCTACAAATTTGTGGTTTAATTCACCAAAACATCAAATTGTAGAAATCAAGTACTCTTTAATCAATAAAAAAAAAATGGAAAACAGCACACTCAGTTGAACTAAAATGCCTAAAACACCAGAAACTCCGATTAAACATATAAACCAAGAAACCACCCAATTCAAATCAACCAAAACAATTCATCTTCGTTTTCTTGATTATTTTCTCATACAAAAATATTTAGATAACACAAAATTAACACCCACAACATATATATATATATATATATATATATATATATATATATATATATATATATATATATTTGTGTAGGTATACAGATATAGGGATAAAGAGAAGAACAGAAAAAGGGTATACATACATCATCACTAGAATTTTTTCTACGGGGCATCCGATCGGTGAGAGGAAATCGCGACATCTTGTATGGAATTCCTGCATCCATTACATTAAAATGATGAAATTGGGTATTAAAAAAAAATAGTGTAGAACAAGTGAGAAAAACAGTGAATCAAAAAGGAGTAGATGAGAGAGAGAATGAATGGATTTTCGCGACAGAGAGATCTTCTCAGATAGTCTTAAGAGCGCAGATTTGTCAACGTATGCAAGTAGAGAATTGAGATAGAGAAGGGAATTTTGCGTATGAAATTGAGTTCAGGGAATTCCCCCAACGGCTATATTTATAGAGTTGAGACTAGCTCGGCCGTCTTCAGAGCCGGTTGAACCGCTTTGCGCCGGTTCAGATGCTACTTTCTTTTTCTTTTCTTTTTTTGTTTTTACACAAGGGACAAATAAATTAAACGAGTTTTGATATTTTTTACAATTTTTCTCCTCACAAATTAAGCGTCTTGCAAATTGCAATGAAAATGAAAAAAATAATTGTTTAAGTGACGCCCGTGATGTAAGATCTCGAATTTTATGAAATATAATTTTTTTTTCCGTATATATTTTCAGGAAACAGTAAATGGTTAAATTGACAAAGTTGAAAGTTAAGGATATTATGTGTAAATTATATTATGTCGGACAATATTCGTTTGATTGGAGAATATTCGTTCTGTCGGGGAATATTCGTACGACGGCGCCGTACGAACCAATCATTGGTGGACCCCACAAAAAATAATTGTCGGATATAGAAAATGACATAAACAATTTTTAAATGGTCAATGGTACTATCACTTTTAATTGTTAAAATATCCGGTGGTAAAAGAATAGTAATATACGGTATTACAAGTAACATACGGTATTGCACAGTAGCACACGGTATTGCACAGTAGCACACGGCATTGCACAGTGTTTCGTATTATTAAACTGATAAAGTGGTTATCGTACAATATTTGACTTTATTGTCACATGCACAATAATTCATATTATTAAACTGATAATTGTCACAGTAGCATATGCACAGTAATTCACATTATTGAATCAATAATTGTCATGACACAGTAACGTATTCTTTCTTTTACATACTTTCTGCATTATTGTTATCTCTATTATGGTGTTATTTAAACAGTTGCATTTCATTAATTAATTGTCTTGATATCTAACTCAGAAAACCAACTACACTGTATTTATAACAATTAGTCATAATAATGAATAAGTGTGAATTATTATTGAATAATTGAATTGATAAAGTTATTTGTTTATAATATAAAGTTAGGTGATATAAAATGAATGGTATAGATTAAAGATAATATAGAATTTAAAATGGATGGTGTAGATTAAAAAATGATCTTTAAATGAATGGTTTAGATTAAGAAAATCTTAAAAGATGAAATGAATGGTATAGATTAAAGATAATATAGAATTTGAAATGGATGGTGTAGATTAAAAGATGATCTTTAAATGAATGGTTTAGATTAAAGAAATCTTAAAAGATACAAATGAATGGTATGGATTAAACATTATCTTGACATGAACGGTTTGGATTAAATTAGGAAATCTTAGTTATGATAAGATTTTTGGCTATAAATAGAGGCCTTAACTTAAGGATTTTTCATAAACTTCCTTACTTGTTCTTTCTTTCACTCTCTAAATACTTTTTGTGTAAGTTCTCTCTAAGTGTGCTTAAGTCATATTGAGTATTTGTGAAGATCTATAAGTGTATGTGTATTGTTCAAGTTAATCAACCTCATTTAAATCAATATTCAGTCACGTGTTAAGATAAGGGATTATCATTATTTGATTCTCAAAAATAATATCGTTTATTTCTTACTCATAAGATGTGCCATTTATTTTCATCTATTAATTTGTGGGAATAACCTTACGGCGCGGATTACCGCCTGTTGGTGAATAACCTTTCGTATTCATTCCTTATTAATCTCTGAGAATAACCTTACTGCGCAGATTACCGCCTGTTTGGTGAATAACTCTTCGTATTTAATTTTTATTAAATTGTGGGAATAACCTTACGGCGCGGATTACCGCATGTTGGTGAATAACCTTTCGTATTCATTCCTTATTAATCTCTGAGAATAATCTGACTACGCGGATTATCGCATGTTTGGTGAATTACTCTTTGTATTCATTTCTTATTTGTCTCTTGTGGAAATAATTTGTTTACACGAATTATCACATGACACTTTTATTCCATATTCATTTGTAATATCATTTTCTTTCATATTCGTAAGTGATATTATTTTCCTTTATACTCATAAGGGATACCATCTTTTTTATCTTCCATTATTCAAACTTACTATGGTAAGGGATATTAATTTCCTTCACATTTTGTTAATTAATCCTGCTACGGTAAGGGATATTATTTTCTTTCATACACCTAAATCGAAACTTATTATGGAATTATTGCTTCTATAATTCCTGAAAATATTATATGTTCCATAATAGTTGCACTTCATCATTTCAATTGAACCATCCTATTTACGTGAACCTTTCTATTGAACTGTAACCGTTATTCTGAACTGTGGATCTTGAATATCATTTTTGAATTTCACTTCACATCATGTTGACAATTTGGACATTATTTGAATCTGCACAAAGTAAACTTCTGATACTTATTGTTTATCTTGTTTCTTCTGTTCATCATTTATATCATTATAATCATCCAAAATCAAGTTGTTGTGAATATTTGTGGCCGGGGGCACAAATGCGATATAATTGTTGAACAGATGATAGGTTAAAGGCGATATAATAGGTTAAAGGCGATACATCTGTTCGGTGTCTTTTATGGCATGTGGTGAATGTTCTCTTTGGCCCGTAGTGCAAAGATGAACTGTTGATCTGCATGATTATGATCAGGAACTGTGAAATTGTATTATCTTAACTAATATGGTATTTCAGATGATAAAAGTTAATGATGTTTTTCCTAAAAAGAGAACCGAGTGGACATTATAGTCTGCATTATTTTTCTAATAGATTGCTCATTCCGCTGCTATTATTGATCTGAACATTGTTCAAGAATTTAACTGCAGTTTTTGATATAAACCATGTAGTCTATTGTATTCTATCAATAACTCAACTGTTGAAGGCTAACGATAACTTATTTGTCATTATCTTAGTCATGATATTCTTTACTGGGCTATTTGAGCTCACCCTTTGTTTTGTTCCATTACTTTTCAATAGGAGATGAGAACTTAGCTGGGTCTAGCCAGGGAATGGAGTGAGAGTCTGAGGGATAGCTATTGTAGTCTTCACGTATTGTAAAATAGTGTGTTAATAATAGTGAATACTTAGTTGTGTATTATTATATACACTGTATTGTTGAACGTTGTTCTACTTTGTAATAATTTTGTTGTAATCTTTTGACAACTCAAGTGTGGGCTGTGTGGGACCAGATTTGGGGGTGTCACACGTGATATGTACGGTTCAACACTTTCGTCAATTTTTTAGATAAAATATTAAGTAATGATTAATTTGTAATATTTTTTTGAGTGTAGTAATGTTTTTCTAACAAAAAAAAAAGATTTAACCCTCCACGTAATATGATCCCACCAGTCACATAATCAAGTGCCCTACATAATAGTTGTTAAACGTTAATTTATTCGGTATTTTCGTTAATTTTTTGGATCGAATGTTAAGTATGACTTGGCTGTAATATTTTTTTTGAGTATAATAACATCTTTGTAACAAAAATAATTAAAACAAAAATTGACCCTTAGTATAGTAATAAAAAGAAAATTGATATTTTCACGGCTAAAAATAATATTTTTACAGTCAAACTGTCGCTATAGATGTATAACGACGGTATAGCGATTGTTTTGACCGTCGTTATATATCTATAACGATAATTTGACTATGAAAATATAAAAAATAACTGTAAAATTAAAGTATCAGTTTCCTAATCAAAATATTAATTAACCCATTATTTTTGTTTAGTGAAAATTCATGCAAGTGTGCAATGCTATAAACCTGAAACTTTACTTGGTCATGCATATTAACCGAGTTTCTTTGAATTGTTTGGGTCCAATTGTCCTTGGCCATTCTAATCCACGAGGGTCGTTCTACTGCTTTACTTAACTACCAATGTAAAAATAATTTAAGGGATACAAATATTCAATGTTTGCTTATCTCCATCTCTTGTAAATTTCAATGTTTAGAAAATCGGACCGGTGATCGAATCAAAAAAGTTATCGGGTAGATGGGTCACTGGTTCAACCAGTAGTCGAACCGTTATTGAACCAGTGACGTCATCAATACATAAAAATATATATTATTAATAATTAATAAAATTTTAAAATATATAATTTTTTATAAGCTAAAATATAGTAAAATAATGTTATAATATTATTAAAAATATTTTTGTAAAAAAAAAAAAAAACTTGAAAACCGGGTCACCGGTTTAACTACCGGTTTTTGACCGGGTCGTTGATTTTCGATTTTTTGGCCAGAACGGACCGGAAAGTCGACCGGTTCCGGTCAAACCGCGGTTCGATCGCCAGTCCGGTCCGGTACGATTTTTTAAACATTGGTAAATTCCCTAGTTATTTTGAGGGGCTTATGATTCATAATTTTATCACAAGAAAAAAGTAAATATCTAGAGACAAAAGGCACTTTCGACAACTGGTAGGGATATGCAAGAACAAATTATTTATTTTGAAAACATTCCTCTAATAAATTCTTTGGAACCTCTATAGTAAATAAAATATATAGAATTGTGATCAATCAAGTATTGCAAAGCCCCAGTATTAATTACCGGTCAAAATTGGACCATAACGGAACGGTCATAATGTTTGTTTACAAAAATAATGAGTGAGATAAAAATTTATTATCCTATGATTAATCCGTAATTGATCATACAAAGTATATTTTATCATTTGTAAGTTAAGACCATTTGACGATATATTAAATCTTAAGTGAAAATATGGTATTAATAATCCCTTTTAGAATATCAAATCAATTTAATTTAAAATAAAAGTTAAATTAGTACAAATAATTATATTTCATCCATTATTTTTACAAACTCACGCGCGTATACTTCACTCAATTTACTGGCTACAAATCTTTGGATAACAAAAATACATCACATATAAAAGCAATGCCACCTTAGGAAAACTCTATAAATGCATAAAGTATAAAAGAAAAAGGTCAAATTTAATTGCCCTTTCAGGAGGAAGACGCTGAATGAATGATTTTAAAGGCAAAAAATGACGTACACTATTGTTAACCATGTAAACTTCTAATCAACATGCCCTATCGCTTAGCTGCAAAACCATACGAGCCCACAACTCCGACCATGACACCAAAAACAATGGAGAACAACTGGAAGTTGGCAAGCAACTGCCCTCGGATCTCATGGTCTGGTGAATTACACGAGATCATATTACTTTTGAGCCTGCAACCATCTGGCATCAATGTCCCATACAGTGTGAATGCAGTCTGATAGAACCAGAGGCCTTGTAGTGCTATAGCAATGCCGCTGGACAAATCAGCTGGGAAGCTCGTGGGCATGAGCGCTCCTGCAATAGTGGATAACATGCAGAATGCTACTAGGAGGACGAGGAGGAGATGGTAGTGCCCCTCAAGGCCTTTATGTGTAGTCGAGTGGAAATAGAATAATAGATACTCTGCACAAAATGCTGTCGCAGCAATGAAGCACAAAGCTCCTTCTGGCAAGGGAAGAAAAACTGAACAAGGGATGATAAAGAATAAGCAATGTACTGAAACAGTATACTTTGTCTTTCACGATATTCTAACGCATGCAATATTAACCACCGATTCTTTCGAAAAGTTACATGCGAGTATTATCAGCCTTGATGCACTAGATTTGCATTAGTCATTTTTGCACAGGTCCTAACCATTATTATAGTTTAATCTTTTATGCACTGTATTAGTAAGGGTGCAGCATATATAATAAGAAACTAACAAAATAAAAACAGAGAAATATTTGAATAGTAAAATGGATCCAATAATTAAAGCCCTGAAGCACATTCAGGAGGTAGTAGTCATGAAAAGGCAGGATCCTGAGCCATTTTTACAAGAAGGTCGATGCTAAAATGCGTGAAACAATAATGCTGTAGCTAATGGAAACTCCTGTTAGCTAAATGTCAAGTAAATTATAGGAAATGCTAAGGGGCAGTTAGGGAATGACTTTTTTTTTTTACTTAAAGTTAAAATTTTAGTAAATTTATAAGTAAAAGTGTTAGGCATCACTTTTACTTATAAGTCCGGAATTATAATTAATAGTTGGGGATATGTTCGGCTAATAATGACTTATAAGTTAAGTAAAATGTAAAGATTACTAAAATGACCTTTAGTAAGAAGAACATTAGAAAAATAAAAAGAGGGTATTTTTGTCATTTTATTTGGGTTGACCAACTTAAAAAAAATGACTAAAATTTACTCTCTTTTTTTGACTTTTTTCTTAACTTATAAATAAATAAAAAAATCATTTTCGAACAGCTTATTTAACTTATGTACTTATAAGTTGGGTTGACCAATTTATAAATAGGAGCCGAACAGGCTCTAAGTGGTTAATGGAGACACCGGTGGGTATACTTTTAAAGTTCCTACATAAATTTCTTCCCAGGGCTTTCACGCTAGGCAGCCGCTATGACCACTGTAAGCCATAATGTTTTCCTATTGGGCATTTAAGATCCCAATAGAATCTCCAATGGCCTATTTTATATATATAACACACAAGCATCAGACAACATCCAAAACAAAAGGTATTAGATGGTCGACAGAGCTGCTAAATAATTAAGTCTCCGTGTATTTTGATTATAAATTATCAGTAATGAACTTCCAGGCTTCATGAGCATCTTTTACAAAACTCAACTATGAAGCACGCATTTATAATTGTCCTTCTAAAGGCAGATAGATTCTGACGAAGAAATAAGTATCCAGTATATCTTAATATATAGACAGTGACTAAAAAGAACAAGGAATCTTAATGTGTTTTAAGTGCTGTTTGAACCAAATATCTACAGTTTTCAAATGGTTGCATATACAGAAAATCAGGACGACAATTTCCTGACCTGGTTTTTTCGGACAGCAGAATGATGACACTGTAGACAAAGAACATTAGAAGCATCCCACGATGCTCAAAATCGTTCATGTGAGATGGGTCAGCTCTCCATTAACAAAGAACTTAAAGTGAGTTGAATACAAAAGCTCTATACACATATCGATAAAAGCACCAATTGCCACAACATACAGCTCCAAGTACTTGAGCCTCCCATCAAAACCAGGAACAGGGTTCCAAACCCTAGCCCGAAATGATGTAGGATTCGACGTATACCTTATCATAGAGCACCATATATGCCATTGATGCTGAACTTTAAAGTCCTCAGCTAGACTAACAGAAATGAAGAAGAAGACTAAGAAAGGAAACAATATTTTTCATTCATCCCCAAATCTGTTAACAATCTAATTCTAGAAGCCTTCTGGAAGCAATGCAAGCAATGCTGCCTTAGTGCCTTACACGCCTAACTGATATAGAAATAACAGAATTCATGACCAAAGACATTAATACCCAGACTAGCATTAATAAAAGGACTACACTGCCCTGGACTAACAATACTCTAATCCTAACCTTTTATTTATATTTATATATATATATATTTTACTTTATATTCGTAACAATACCATCCCCTCAAAATTCACCTTGTCCTCAAGGTGGATAAAAATGAAAGTACATCATGTGAATATTCTGATTATGATATTCAACATCCCATTCACTTAATGATTTTGTGAAACACCAAAACCTGGAACCAATCTCTACAATCCTTTTTTCAGCTTCGAAGTATTGAGCTAAGTCAACAACCACAACAAGTTCCTTAACCGAACTTGGGAAGTCTGAAAGGTACTCAAATGCAAGCCCAAGAATTTTCTGAGACAGATAAAAGTAGTCATTGTGAATGAAAACAACAACCTGGTTGATGCCATCAAACTGCCTTTCTACCTTAACAGGAATAACAACTTCAAATAGTAGTAAAGCATCTCTAACAGTATGATAGAACTTCCTTAGATTATCTTCCATGCTTGCCACTTTAGTGAGTTCCACACAACAAAGAGCACATGGCTCAGTGTCGAAAGTGAAAATTGAACAACCATCATACATCTTAAGAGCCTTGTGAAGTAAGTTAAGTGCCTGGTCTAGTTCATTAATAGATTCGTAGATAGCAAAAACTTCAACTAAACTAGTAGCTCCAAGTGTAGTTATGACCAGTCCTTTATCTACATAAAGCTGAACATGAGGTATCATATTCTCACCCCTAGCAGTCCATTTAGCCATGAATTCGAGAGCATAATAAACAAGCTCACTATAATCAGTTTGCATAGCTACTGTGACACCCCCAAATTCAGGTACTTGTACCTTGAACTTGGTGTTCACGAATCCGTACATCCATACACCTCTAAACAATATAATATACTAATGCGGAATGAAATAAACATATATTGTTTATAGAAAGGTTCACTACATATCCCAAGGTTCGTAACCTTAATAAAATACATCACGAATTTAAATATATAAAAGATGGTTCGCGTTACATGTCATCAGAGATAAACAAAAATATATTCTTAGGCATTAAATCCCAAAGCATCTAGGGTTTCAGCTTTCCTTTGCCTTTATCAGCCTTCGAACTCTCAGGTTTAACTGCAATATATTTCATGACATTGCAAGATTGAGCAACTAGTTTGCTCAGCAAGTTTTAATGGAATAAATATAAGGAATGTCATGAGTGAATAAAAATGAATAATTCAAAGGATTTAGAAACAATAATATCATTGGTATAATCAAGGCTCAAATGCTAAAAGACAAATGATTATTTAAATGCTGAGTGGTCAAACAGACCATGAACATCTATTTGAGGGATCAATCACTTGATATACCCCCTTAGGTTATAATCTCAGAACTGTACTTGAGGGGATCAGTCTCTCGTACACTATGTATATGCATAACATTTAATTCTATTTGTATCATGTATCTGATACTTAGGTTACTCCCCATTCAGGGTTGTTCTTCTCAGTCTAGAAATCCGTACCACTATGGTTTGGATAGCTTTTAAAATTCAACATGTATATGTCTAGCCGAACAAAGGCATAGACTTTATCTCTAAACAGATCATGAGGTCAAACACTTTGAGTATTTCATGATTTAATAATAAAACATGTAATTCAACTGCACTATGTGCTAATGACAATAATCTCGATGTGGAATAATTTACAACATTAAACCACTTAGCATATAGTAAAGAAAGATAACTCGAGTTTGAGTTAGAGAACTTGCCTGGTTGTCGAATTACGGCTAAATGCTTAATATAATTCTCTTTCGGAAGACCTAACATTGATAAGTCAGTCTACCGATTAGTATAACACATAATTGCTCACTTAAACATTTAAGTTTATTATTTAATTCTCGTTTAATTGCCTAAAATTATCACATAACACAAACATCTTATTGACTCGGTTAATCTACTTAATTTGATTTTTAAATAATTGACTTAATTATCAAATATTACTTCTCTCTAAGTAATATTAATTAAAACATCCCTCGCTTAACTATTTAAACTATTAAACAATTTATTTCAATTATTTTAGTACCTCAATTATCATTGTTATAATAAATGATAACTATTATTAATTGTTATTACACAATAAATAATTATTCACGTGTTAATAATTCTCCTTATTTATCATTAATTGATAATTAAATGATAAATAATTAACTTACTTATTTTAATCTTCTCTAATTATTATTTAACATCAATTAAATAATAATAAATCAATCAATTATCCTATAATAAATAATTTATTAACTTAATCCTCATTTAATTATTATTTAATGTTAATTAAATAATAATTTAATTATTCAATTACCCTTACTTATTATTAAATAATAATTAATTAATTTATTAATTTAATCCTCATTTAATTATTATTTAATATTAATTAAATAATAATTAATTAATCAATTACCCTTACATACTATTTAATCTTAATTAAATAATAAATAATTAATTCTTTAATGTAATCCTCATTTAATTATTATTTAATGTTAATTAAATAATAATTAATTACTAAATTATCTTTATTTATTATTTAAATAATAAATAATTAATTTATAAATTTTATCTTCCTTTAATTATTATTTAATATTAATTAAATAATAATTAGTTAATTACTTATCTTTATTTACTATTTAATTCTCAATTAAATAATAAAAATTTAATTTATTCACTTTATCTTTCTTATATTATTATTAAATACTTAAATCACATATTTATTATTTAATAATAATTTATTAGTAATTTTATCTAATTACTAACTAATAAATAGTTAATTAGTGTACTCTTTACACCTTAAATACTATTAAAAATAATTAATTTCTTAATTAATCATACTTATTATTTAATATTACTTAAATAATAAGTAATTAGTAGTTTTATGATTTTTCAGAAATTAAAAATATTAATTTAGCATTTTTCGTTTAATTAGTAAGGTTTAATCAACCATTAATTCAAATAAATACCAAATGACATAAAATTTCAGATTTAAATTTTTTATAATATTCTTTATAAAATTACAAGCATTTTCTCTTTTGGAACCAACTCAAGAACCGGCCTAGAAATGCCTGAACCGGCCCCACCCAAGAAAATGGAAAAATCGAAAAAAACCGAACCGGCCGGTTATTTTCCAAAAATAGGCAGAATGTTTTTTAACTTTTTCTGATTTGGGGTCCTTTATGAAAACTTGAATATCTTGAGTTTTATAACTCCGATTGAGGCCTATTAGGTATCGATGGATTCGTATCTTTTCGAACTACAAGATTCCATTATTAAACATCAAATTTGGATTTGTTTTGGTCACTGAAATTAGCTCCAAACCGGACTGTTACGCACAGCCCTAAAATCAGTGGGGTGTTTTGGTAGAAAATCCATATCTTGCTCATTTTAAATCGGATTTAAGTCATTCAACTTGGAGAATCTTCATATCTTATAGATCTAACACCAAAAATTGACGGATCATAAATCCGACTTACGGATCGTGCACAGTAAATCCGGTAAGGGGCTGCTCTGTTTTTAGTTATTTTGTTTTCGTCGGTAAAAATGATTCCTAAGGTTTTTGTCAAACTTTTTGTCATAAACGCATACAAATACATGATCCAAACCCATGAAGCTCTACTCTAGCGTGTCAAGCATGTTTCTAACCAACAAGAGTTTCAAAATTATTTTCCTAGCATAAAAATCACATTGTTGACATAAAGAGTACAAGATTAGGGTTTTTAAGTTAAGGTTTTTACCTCTTGCTCTTGGATGCTTGTTTTCTAATCTTTCCAAAGTAGAATATGAAACTTGATGGCATCAAGACCCTCACTCCTGCTGATGTGGCCCTTCTTGAAGGTGTTCTTGGTATATTTATGATACTAAGCTTACAAGAAAGGAAGGAAAATGAAAACACTTTGCTCTCTAACTTTTCTCTTTTGGTTCCCTCTCTCTCTAGCTCTACAAATCTGATTTCTACAATGATGCTAACCTTTGAAAAGTGTTGGGGGAGTATTATATTTATAGAAGAAGACTAATTGAGCTTAGTTCCTTAATTAAACCAACTTTGACCACATTTAGGCTAATCAAGGAAACAAAGACCCTTAAAATAGGGAGAGATCTAGGAGACTTGCTCCCAATGCAACATTGAGCCTTGAACCACTCTTGGGAGCTCCCCCCAACCAGCTATGCACATATATTATATATATATGTATATATTTTTCTTTTTATTTTCACATTTGTAGCAATGTTGACCAATTTTGACTTTTATTTAAATTCCTCAATTTGGACCAACATGTTGGGCTACTAGATGGAAGAACTTGGGCTTCTATCAAGAGTTCTATTGGATCACCAACATGGTTGCAAAAATAATTTAATGTTGGGCCAATTTAATTAAGTACACAATATAATTCACAAGTCCACTATTAAATAACCTAGTGGCCTTGTTTAAATAATTAAATGAGCTAGTCCATTAGTTATTTACCTAATATGGATTATGAATATAAATTTTAAATATTCCTTATATTTCCATTAATTAATAACTATATTAATTAATTTATCTAATTCATTTCATCATACAATATTCAAAATTAATTGAATATTTAATTTATTCATTAACTTATCGATTTCTCAATTTTAAAAAAAACTCTAGGTTAGTCCACTAATTAATTTTAGTTTATTAGTGGGTCACCTTTAATTTAATTTCTACCGCGTGTCGCGTATTTATGTGAATTTAATAATCGTGCGTCGGTTTAAATTTATTCGCAAACATACGAAACACACAAATAAATAATTACCGATTTTATTTATAATGGGGTTAAAATTCTCGGTCCTTACATTCTCCCCCCCTTATAAGAATTCCGTCCCCGGAATTACAAACATAAGGTTATTTAAAAAGATGTGGGTAGTTCTCTTTTATCTTTTCTTCAAGTTCCCACGTAGCCTCCTCGACTGCGTGATTCCTCCATAACACTTTGACGGAATGAATGACTTTATTCCTCAGCGTTTGCTTTTTTCTATCGAGTATCTGGACAGGAACTTCTTCGTACGTTAAGTCTTTCTCTACCTGAATCGGTTCATAGGATATCACATGCTTGTAGTCGGGTTTATAGGGTCGCAGCACTGAAACATGAAACACGTTGTGAATGTGCTCCAATTCAGGAGGCAAAGCTACCTCATACGCTACTTCACCTACCCTTTGAAGGATTTTGAATGGTCCTATAAACCTGGGACTTAATTTTCCCTTCTTTCCGAATCTGATCTTCCCCTTCCAAGGAGATACCTTTAAAAATACAAAGCTGCTAACATCAAAATCTCTCTTCTGACGATGCATGTCAGCATACTTTTTCTGACGGTCCTGAGCTGCAACTAGACGAGTTCTTATTACCTTAATCACCTCTACGGTTTGTTGCACCAATTCAGGCCCCAACAGTCTCCGTTCGCCAACTTCATCCCAACACAGTGGTGTTCGACATTTTCTTCCATATAATGCTTCGTATGGCGGCATGCCAATACTAGCGTGGTAACTGTTGTTGTATGCGAACTCCACCAAAGGGAGATGATCATCCCAACTGCCCTTCAAGTCCATGACAACTGCTCTCAACATATCTTCTAGTGTCTGGATCGTCCTCTCACTCTGTCCATCTGTCTGCGGGTGATACGCAGTACTCAATCTCAGCTGTGTCCCCAATCTTTCTTGTAACCTTCTCCAAAATCTCGACGTGAAACGCGGATCCCTATCGGACACAATGGACACCGGCACACCATGTCGTGATATTATTTCTTTTACATATAACTTTGCTAACTGCTCCAGAGTATATCTTATTTTTATTGGCAGGAAATGTGCAGACTTTGTCAGACGGTCGACGATCACCCAGATCGCATCGTATCCCTTGTGAGTTGTTGGAAGACCCACCACAAAGTCCATCGTGATGTGCTCCCACTTCCATTCTGGAATTTCTAATGGTTGTAGCAGTCCACCCGGCTTTTGATGTTCAGCTTTAATCCTCTGACAAGTCAAACATCGGCTGACACACTCAGCCACCTCCTTTTTCATATTCGGCCACCAAAAATGTCGCCGTAAATCTTGGTACATCTTTGTACTCGGGGTGTACCGAATACCTTGTACTATGAGCTTCTTGGAGAATTTCCTCCCTTATTTCCGGAATCGGTGGTACCCAAACTCTTTCCTCAAATCGTAGCAATCCGGTGCTGTCGACTCTGTACTTCAAATGTTCCCCTTCGGAAAGTCTCTCTCTGATATTGACACATTCTTCATCCTGCTCTTGAGCCTCCTTTACTTTGTCTAGCAAGGTTGGGCTCGCCTCTATTGCAAATAACATCTCATCGATCTCTTTAGGATATCTAACCTCCAACTCTAACCTCTCCATTTCTTTAATCAGTTCATCTTGAGCTGTCAACATCATTAATTTCTCTCTTCCCTTCCTGCTTAGAGCATCTGCTACCACATTCGCCTTACCGGGATGGTATAGAATCTCACAATCGTAATCTTTGATTAACTCCAACCATCGTCGTTGCCTCATGTTTAGCTCCTTCTGAGTGAAGATATACTTCAGACTTTTGTGGTCTGTGTATATCTCGCACTTCTCACCATAAAGGTAGTGCCTCCAAATCTTCAAGGCAAATACTACTGCTGCTAACTCCAAATCATGGGTCGGATACCCCTTCTCGTAGTCTTTTAACTGCCTTGATGCGTACGCAATGACTCTTCCGTGTTGCATCAACACACAGCCCAGCCCCTTGTGTGATGCATCACTATACACGACAAACCCCCCTGTATCGTCTGGTAAGGCCAACACAGGTGCTTCACTTAACCTCTTCTTTAGTTCCAAGAAACTCGCTTCACACTTTTCTGTCCATACAAATTTTACCGTCTTCCTCGTCAAATTGGTTAGCGGAGTCGCTATCTTCGAAAAGTCCTGGATGAACCTCCTATAGTACCCTGCTAACCCCAGGAAACTCCTGATTTCTGTTGGTGTCTTCGGTTGTTCCCAATTTATAACTGCTTCCACCTTTGCTGGATCTACTGAAACTCCATCTTTGTCGATTACGTGTCCCAAAAACTGCACTCTCTGCAACCAAAATTCACACTTTGAGAACTTCGCATATAACTTCTCTTTCCTGAGTGTCTCCAACACTATCCTTAGATGTTTCTTGTGTTCCTCCTCCGTCTTTGAATATACCAGTATATCATCAATGAACACGACAACGAATTTGTCCAAGCACTGCTTGAAGACCCGGTTCATCATATCCATAAATGCTGCTGGTGCATTCGTTAACCCAAACGACATTACCAGAAATTCAAAGTGTCCGTATCTGGTTCTAAAGGCCGTCTTAGGTATATCTTCTTTCCTCACCTTCAGCTGGTGATAACCCGTTCTCAAATCTATTTTCGAAAAGTACCTTGCTCCCTTAAGTTGATCAAATAAATCATCAATTCTAGGTAGCGGGTATCTATTCTTAATTGTTACCTTGTTCAACTCTCGATAGTCGATACAAAGTCTTAGGGATCCATCTTTTTTCTTCACAAATAATACTGGTGCTCCCCATGGAGAAACGCTCGGCTGAATATATCCCTTATCTAATAACTCCTGCAGTTGTAACATCAACTCCTTCAATTCCACCGGTGCCATTCTGTACGGTGCCTTCGAGATCGGTGCTGTTCCTGGCGCCAAATCGATCACGAACTCTACATCTCTATCTGGTGGCATACCCGGTAATTCATCTGGAAATACGTCTGGGAATTCCTGTACGACAGGTATCTGACCCATCTCGCCCTCTACTCTACGAGTGTCTACCACATGAGCCAGATATCCCGTACACCCTCTCTTTAACAATCTCCTTGCCTGCATCATTGTCAGACAACGAGACTGTCTCGACAATTTAGTCCCATAAAACACTACCTTTGACTTACTCGGAGTCTTCAGGCTTACACTTTTCTTTTGGCAGTCAATCACTGCCCCGTGATGTGATAGCCAGTCCATTCCAAGAATGACATCAAACTCTCCCAACTGAATCGGGATTAAATTCACCCCAAGGTTATAACCCCCCAATTCAACCCAGCAATTCCTATGAACGTATTTTACGGGAATGATTTCTTTGTTAGCTACTTCTACATTCAAAAGATTCTCTAGTCTTTCTCGGGGCAGTTCTAACCTTTTAGCAAAGTCTTCAGATATAAAGGAACATGTAGCGCCCGAATCAAATAATACATAGGCATTAATATTATTGACCGGAAGAATACCTGACACCACGTCTTTGGAGTCCACGGCATCTTGAGCTGTCATGTTGAACGTGCGTGCTGTTGGTCTGTTCGGTTGAAAGGCTGGACCTCCAATAGTCAATTTGTTGTTGTTTCCAATCTTGTTGGCGCTTGTTGCATCGCTCTTCCTCTTCGGACAGTCCTTAATCTGATGATCTGGCGATCCGCATGAAAAACAACCGTTTCTCTTCCCCTTCGGACAATTTGGAGCAATGTGCCCGGCTTGACCACAGTTATAGCAGACCCCTCTGCCCTTCATACACTCCCCCGAATGGTTCTTACCACACTTCTCACAGCGGTTACCTTTCTTGATCGGTCCTCCAGACTTGTTACCTCCAGACGATTGGCTGTCCACCCACTTCCTCTTGTTCGGATTGGTGTTAATTCCACTACCTCCTTCCCTTGTTCCTTCATGATTTTTCTTCTTCTTATCTTGGTTGAATCTTACCAGAGCATCATTTCCACCCTCGGCAATGATTGCTCTTTCCAGAAGTGTTGCAAAATTATCAAGTCTTAAAACAGCCACCCTGCTGTATACCCATGGCTTCAAACCTTGCTCGAACCTTCTCGCCTTCCTAGCTTCAGTGTCCACTTGGTGTGGAGCAAATCGAGCCAGCTCGTTGAATTTAGAAGCATATTCGGCTACCGACATGTTACCCTGTTTTAGATCCAAGAATTTCATCTCCATTTGATTTTGCATGCTGTCTGGAAAATAGTTTTCCAGAAACAGCTCCTTAAAACGAGCCCATGGCACAACCCCTTCTCCTGCTCTGGTTTTGGTGGCCTTCCACCAATAGTTGGCCTCGCCCTTCATCATGAATGTGGCAAAAGACGTCTTCTGCTCTTCAGCCACTCGAGCAACCTCAAATACTTTCTCTATCTCTTCAACCCACGTCTGGGCCTCAATCGGATCAGTGGTTCCGCGGAACTCCGGTGGTCCCACAAGTTTAAAATCCTTAAAGTTAGCTAAATGACCAGCTGGTTGATCCACCACTGGCTGAGGCCTAGCTTGCATTGCTTCTGCCAACATGTTGGCAAAAGCTCGCATCGGGTCTGCCTGACTTCCTGCATTATTGACCGACTCTTCTACTCTTTGGTTGCGAGGAACTCTTCTTGGCGGCATTGTCTGCTATTATCAAGGCCTTATGTTAACATCTTATAACTTTGTTTCCCATGCAATATTTAGTTATAAAAATAAATACGAAATTTGAACACAGGCAACACATAGGAAATAACTGCATTTATATTATATACCACTGTTTTAATACATCATAAACCAACATGTGGTATACCTCTATAAACGCTAACTGATATCTATCCCTGCATTACAAGAAGGGATTTAAACCATTCTACCCCTATAATAAAACAAAAGGTGGGGTTTACACATCTATTCCCAAATGATAACACAAAATGATGGGATATATAACCACTAACTGCCCCTATTATGAACAAAAGTTGGGACTCAACTACATCTATATATAATACTCCTTAAGGCAATAAAGAGGTCACTGGTCCATCCTACGGGCAGCATCCTCGTGCTCCTGGCGAGCAATCCTATCCACAATTCGGCGACTCACCACCTGTCTACTCATATCCTCTTCTCGAGGAAACCTCCTGATCCTGCTCCTCAGCCTGCCAAAGGCTGTGTCGAGAGCAAAACCTGCTGCATCCACTCGGGCTGTAGTGACTTGGACCTGCTCCTCCAGCTCATCAACCCTAGTGGCTGCTGTCACCCAAAAATCATGAAACAAGTCTCTCGCATGACACGCTAGCCCTAACTCGACAGTCACTGCTTGCAGCTGAACTTGGACTGCATCCCTCTCCGCTCTATATCGGTCAGCTCTGACCTCTGCCTGTACCAACTGGTCCCCCATCTGAATCAAGTGTTGACCGTCCAAAATCCTCTCCTCGGCAAGCTCCCTCATGTGCCTGGATGTCTCCATCCACTGGTCTGATATGCGAATCTTATCCGCGATCTCTAAGTCAAACTCAGCTGTCATCTCGGTCAGCTGTGTCTGTAACTCCTCCCTGTCTCTCTGGAGTCCCTCAGCCCTGACCTCAGATAACTCCAACTGCTGTCTCAACTCCCTGACCTCCTCCACTCTCTGGTAGGCCACATCTCGATACTGATCTTCCATCGTCTGATGGGTTTGGTTTTGCTCTTCTAAATCAGCAATTCGGCTCGCCTGTTGAGCCTTCTCCTCCAACAACTCTAAGATACGGTCAGCGTAAAGATGCATCATCCCCTGAAAATCGGTATGATACTCCGGTGATGCATGATCGGCCACCTCAATGGGCGCTGGCTCCTGCTCTCCCTCATCGGGATCAGAATCTGCAATATGGCCTCCCTCTGAGTCACC
Organism: Hedera helix; assembly: GCA_947179155.2. Lineage (NCBI taxonomy): Eukaryota > Viridiplantae > Streptophyta > Magnoliopsida > Apiales > Araliaceae > Hedera > Hedera helix. Next base: position 12,745,493 of record OX359274.1, read on the forward strand.
ACCTACATCATCACTATAACCATCATCTGTACCATAATTATCAGTATCATAATCCTCTTCACTGTCACCACTCATCCGCATGACTCCACCTCTGACTGGGTCTGCCATCTCAACTCTGTCTGCCATCTCAACTCTGTCTCCCTCTAACTCGGAGTCTGCTTGTCCCTCTACGGGCTCAACCACTCGAAGCTGCTCAGTAACAACCTGGATATCCTGAAACTCCCTCTGGTCTGCCTCAGGTGATGTCTCCCTATCGAATGGCGGCATCTCGAGACCGGGTACAACGGTATATCCGTCAGTCACCGAGTCCATAAGAATCTCTCGTGGTTCCTCCTCTCTCGATCGACTGGACTCACCCACCTCTGGCATCCTACAGTCACCACAAAATAAACATGTCAGTACAACAATAAAATATATTCATTGATAGAATGAAATGATATTTTATCATGTACAACTCGGCTCGATGGATTTCCTCAATCCACCTCCAAAATAATCAAACCAATGAATCTCTTTGATCCATCTCCTAGCACACTCGAAATGAGTTTAATACTAAGGTTATATCCTAGGCTTCGCAAAATCCTAAAGTATATAACCTATAGCTCTGATACCAACCTGTGACACCCCCAAATTCAGGTACTTGTACCTTGAACTTGGTGTTCACGAATCCGTACATCCATACACCTCTAAACAATATAATATACTAATGCGGAATGAAATAAACATATATTGTTTATAGAAAGGTTCACTACATATCCCAAGGTTCGTAACCTTAATAAAATACATCACGAATTTAAATATATAAAAGATGGTTCGCGTTACATGTCATCAGAGATAAACAAAAATATATTCTTAGGCATTAAATCCCAAAGCATCTAGGTTTTCAGCTTTCCTTTGCCTTTATCAACCTTCGAACTCTCAGGTTTAACTGCAATATATTTCATGACATTGCAAGATTGAGCAACTAGTTTGCTCAGCAAGTTTTAATGGAATAAATATAAGGAATGTCATGAGTGAATAAAAATGAATAATTCAAAGGATTTAGAAACAATAATATCATTGGTATAATCAAGGCTCAAATGCTAAAAGACAAATGATTATTTAAATGCTGAGTGGTCAAACAGACCATGAACATCTATTTGAGGGATCAATCACTTGATATACCCCCTTAGGTTATAATCTCAGAACTGTACTTGAGGGGATCAGTCTCTCGTACACTATGTATATGCATAACATTTAATTCTATTTGTATCATGTATCTGATACTTAGGTTACTCCCCATTCAGGGTTGTTCTTCTCAGTCTAGAAATCCGTACCACTATGGTTTGGATAGCTTTTAAAATTCAACATGTATATGTCTAGCCGAACAAAGGCATAGACTTTATCTCTAAACAGATCATGAGGTCAAACACTTTGAGTATTTCATGATTTAATAATAAAACATGTAATTCAACTGCACTATGTGCTAATGACAATAATCTCGATGTGGAATAATTTACAACATTAAACCACTTAGCATATAGTAAAGAAAGATAACTCGAGTTTGAGTTAGAGAACTTGCCTGGTTGTCGAATTACGGCTAAATGCTTAATATAATTCTCTTTCGGAAGACCTAACATTGATAAGTCAGTCTACCGATTAGTATAACACATAATTGCTCACTTAAACATTTAAGTTTATTATTTAATTCTCGTTTAATTGCCTAAAATTATCACATAACACAAACATCTTATTGACTCGGTTAATCTACTTAATTTGATTTTTAAATAATTGACTTAATTATCAAATATTACTTCTCTCTAAGTAATATTAATTAAAACATCCCTCGCTTAACTATTTAAACTATTAAACAATTTATTTCAATTATTTTAGTACCTCAATTATCATTGTTATAATAAATGATAACTATTATTAATTGTTATTACACAATAAATAATTATTCACGTGTTAATAATTCTCCTTATTTATCATTAATTGATAATTAAATGATAAATAATTAACTTACTTATTTTAATCTTCTCTAATTATTATTTAACATCAATTAAATAATAATAAATCAATCAATTATCCTATAATAAATAATTTATTAACTTAATCCTCATTTAATTATTATTTAATGTTAATTAAATAATAATTTAATTATTCAATTACCCTTACTTATTATTAAATAATAATTAATTAATTTATTAATTTAATCCTCATTTAATTATTATTTAATATTAATTAAATAATAATTAATTAATCAATTACCCTTACATACTATTTAATCTTAATTAAATAATAAATAATTAATTCTTTAATGTAATCCTCATTTAATTATTATTTAATGTTAATTAAATAATAATTAATTACTAAATTATCTTTATTTATTATTTAAATAATAAATAATTAATTTATAAATTTTATCTTCCTTTAATTATTATTTAATATTAATTAAATAATAATTAGTTAATTACTTATCTTTATTTACTATTTAATTCTCAATTAAATAATAAAAATTTAATTTATTCACTTTATCTTTCTTATATTATTATTAAATACTTAAATCACATATTTATTATTTAATAATAATTTATTAGTAATTTTATCTAATTACTAACTAATAAATAGTTAATTAGTGTACTCTTTACACCTTAAATACTATTAAAAATAATTAATTTCTTAATTAATCATACTTATTATTTAATATTACTTAAATAATAAGTAATTAGTAGTTTTATGATTTTTCAGAAATTAAAAATATTAATTTAGCATTTTTCGTTTAATTAGTAAGGTTTAATCAACCATTAATTCAAATAAATACCAAATGACATAAAATTTCAGATTTAAATTTTTTATAATATTCTTTATAAAATTACAAGCATTTTCTCTTTTGGAACCAACTCAAGAACCGGCCTAGAAATGCCTGAACCGGCCCCACCCAAGAAAATGGAAAAATCGAAAAAAACCGAACCGGCCGGTTATTTTCCAAAAATAGGCAGAATGTTTTTTAACTTTTTCTGATTTGGGGTCCTTTATGAAAACTTGAATATCTTGAGTTTTATAACTCCGATTGAGGCCTATTAGGTATCGATGGATTCGTATCTTTTCGAACTACAAGATTCCATTATTAAACATCAAATTTGGATTTGTTTTGGTCACTGAAATTAGCTCCAAACCGGACTGTTACGCACAGCCCTAAAATCAGTGGGGTGTTTTGGTAGAAAATCCATATCTTGCTCATTTTAAATCGGATTTAAGTCATTCAACTTGGAGAATCTTCATATCTTATAGATCTAACACCAAAAATTGACGGATCATAAATCCGACTTACGGATCGTGCACAGTAAATCCGGTAAGGGGCTGCTCTGTTTTTAGTTATTTTGTTTTCGTCGGTAAAAATGATTCCTAAGGTTTTTGTCAAACTTTTTGTCATAAACGCATACAAATACATGATCCAAACCCATGAAGCTCTACTCTAGCGTGTCAAGCATGTTTCTAACCAACAAGAGTTTCAAAATTATTTTCCTAGCATAAAAATCACATTGTTGACATAAAGAGTACAAGATTAGGGTTTTTAAGTTAAGGTTTTTACCTCTTGCTCTTGGATGCTTGTTTTCTAATCTTTCCAAAGTAGAATATGAAACTTGATGGCATCAAGACCCTCACTCCTGCTGATGTGGCCCTTCTTGAAGGTGTTCTTGGTATATTTATGATACTAAGCTTACAAGAAAGGAAGGAAAATGAAAACACTTTGCTCTCTAACTTTTCTCTTTTGGTTCCCTCTCTCTCTAGCTCTACAAATCTGATTTCTACAATGATGCTAACCTTTGAAAAGTGTTGGGGGAGTATTATATTTATAGAAGAAGACTAATTGAGCTTAGTTCCTTAATTAAACCAACTTTGACCACATTTAGGCTAATCAAGGAAACAAAGACCCTTAAAATAGGGAGAGATCTAGGAGACTTGCTCCCAATGCAACATTGAGCCTTGAACCACTCTTGGGAGCTCCCCCCAACCAGCTATGCACATATATTATATATATATGTATATATTTTTCTTTTTATTTTCACATTTGTAGCAATGTTGACCAATTTTGACTTTTATTTAAATTCCTCAATTTGGACCAACATGTTGGGCTACTAGATGGAAGAACTTGGGCTTCTATCAAGAGTTCTATTGGATCACCAACATGGTTGCAAAAATAATTTAATGTTGGGCCAATTTAATTAAGTACACAATATAATTCACAAGTCCACTATTAAATAACCTAGTGGCCTTGTTTAAATAATTAAATGAGCTAGTCCATTAGTTATTTACCTAATATGGATTATGAATATAAATTTTAAATATTCCTTATATTTCCATTAATTAATAACTATATTAATTAATTTATCTAATTCATTTCATCATACAATATTCAAAATTAATTGAATATTTAATTTATTCATTAACTTATCGATTTCTCAATTTTAAAAAAAACTCTAGGTTAGTCCACTAATTAATTTTAGTTTATTAGTGGGTCACCTTTAATTTAATTTCTACCGCGTGTCGCGTATTTATGTGAATTTAATAATCGTGCGTCGGTTTAAATTTATTCGCAAACATACGAAACACACAAATAAATAATTACCGATTTTATTTATAATGGGGTTAAAATTCTCGGTCCTTACAGCTACATCGGTTATATAGTAGCACAAGTTCCAAGGTAAACATAAGGCCTTGTTCTGATCCACTTGCTTGCATCCTTCAATAATTGAAACCAAAGTATCCAGGCTTCCTTTGTTAACACAGCTCTGCACGCATTCAGTAAACACATCCATTGACAACATGTATCTAGATTTTAAGTTCAAGTCTATATACTTCAACACAACATCAATCTGGTTTGTTAAAAGCCGCATGCCAAACATTTCAGCAATTGGCACAAAACAATCTGGTCGGAAAGTTCCTTCAGTATCAATGTAAGTAACCTTCCCATTCCCTCCTTTCATATTAGCGGGAAGCTGTGTTGAAACACAGAGGGTATGAGCAAGCTGTGTCTCTCCAGATCTGAATTCTCCAAAAGCTTCCATAAATGAGTTAGTTTCTATCTCATTGCCTAAGAGTTCATCTAGAGTTTCTGAGCTTGTAAACTTCTTGGCACCAGGGATTCCACCTGGCAACACCATTAAGTCGTACAAAAGTTTGGCAGCCTCATCAATGAGCATGTCTGCTACTATTTTCACTTTGCAAGTACCTATAGTTTCTAGTGTATCTTCAACCACTGTAATCTTTGTTTTTGCTCGCCGCAGAACATCAATGAAGGAAATAGCCTCTATCTCCTCTGACCCATTAGCAATGGGTACAAGAACCTTAGGGGGATCATCAAATTTCCAATTGATTGTGTTTCGCTCAACAATAGTATATTCATTTCCAGGATTGGGATGCATCACCAGCGGGCCTTTAACTTCATCAACTTTCACTTTCCCAAATGAATGCTCAACTAGCGCATTAGAGAACTCCATAGTATTAGGACCATGACTTGTTACAATGTTGCCATCCTGCTGATTGTTACGAATATAAAGTAAAATATATATATATATAAATATAAATAAAAGGTTAGGATTAGAGTATTGTTAGTCCAGGGCAGTGTAGTCCTTTTATTAATGCTAGTCTGGGTATTAATGTCTTTGGTCATGAATTCTGTTATTTCTATATCAGTTAGGCGTGTAAGGCACTAAGGCAGCATTGCTTGCATTGCTTCCAGAAGGCTTCTAGAATGCTCTCTGCTGGACTCGTGATTCCACTGCAGTTGCTGAAGATGAAAATTGCTCCATTAATGATGGATAACAAGTTGTTTTTAACCCTTTCAGCAGGCCCCATGACCCAATGACTTCTTTGACAACTTTCTCATCAGCCTCAACTGTATAGACATCCATAGGATCAGATTTCATGACAGTAACTTCCAGCCCAAAAGCCTTCCCTCTTTCACCATAATATAAATCAAAATCTGGACGCCACAAATTCACATAGTTTCTGATTTCTTCCTTCATACAGATCTCATGATGAAGTTTTTCGGCACCCGCGACAATATGCTCCCCAGATTCCTTAAGGGTACTGACAACCATAGTATGCCAACCGTTTCAGTTTTTCAACAAGTTTGGGAAGGTCAGAAGCAACCTTGCGCTGCACCGCAATTCGCACAACAGGTGACACAGAAAACTTCATAGCTTTTATTGGATGGGCATCAACTTCTTTCTCATTTGTCAAAGTAGCATTTTTAGTGATGAACTGATCAAATACTTGTAGATTTGGTGGGTTTGGATCCTCCAATTTCACTAGCAGACACTCGTGATCACCTGCCTCAACAACAAATGAATCACCATCTGGCCTGGTTCTCAATTGGGTTTGATAGTTTTCTGCTTCAAACTCCACAATCGCATCATCATCATCATATTCTGACCCTATATTTTCCGTTGATACACATACACAGTCCCCTTCTTCGGTATTACCACAAATTAGAACTCTCTTGGACCATTTATCTCTGTTTGGTATTTCATCGAACACACAGTAGGTATTATCCAGAGTATTCGACAGAGAAGAGTGTTTGGGATTCTGCTGAGTTATCTTTGCATCTAATAGCTTTCTTTCACAAAACTTAGCTAAACTAATGGCATGATGCAAATTATAGGGTCTGGCAGCAAGAACTTCATATTGAATTTCACTTTTCAGGCCATTAACGAAGTGACTTATCAATAAACTTTCACTTACCCCATAGATTCGAGTGGCTAGTAATTGAAATTGTACCTCATAATCGGCTACCGACGTGGTTTGTATGAGCTTAGAGAGTTGTGTGCCTGGATCCACGTATGGTGAATAGCTAAATTGAATCTGGGTTTGCAACGCTGTTGGGTCACCATCAACATAACCGGGATAATTGATTTTACTCTTCCTCCACTGTTGATCAGCTTGATGGCTCTGCAATTGATGCTGCCCTGTATCAGGTTTGGGTGGTTTGGGCTCAATTTGATTCGTTACTTTGAATTGCTGCTCTACCCCAGTAGACATAGAAGCACAAAACTCCTTTGCAAATTTGTCAAAAGTTGTCATGATAACATCAAGATAGTCCATTGGAACTTTAAAGTCCTCAGCTAGACTAACAGAAATGAAGAAGAAGACTAAGAAAGGAAACAATATTTTTCATTCATCCCCAAATCTGTTAACAATCTAATACATATATCTCAGCAGAGAGCATTCTAGAAGCCTTCTGGAAGCAATGCAAGCAATGCTGCCTTAGTGCCTTACACGCCTAACTGATATAGAAATAACAGAATTCATGATCAAAGACATTAATACCCAGACTAGCATTAATAAAAGGACTACACTGCCCTGGACTAACAATACTCTAATCCTAACATTTTATTTATATTTATATATATATATATATATATATATTTTACTTTATATTCGTAACAACCATACACCAACAAATAGAAACAACGTTCCGGGTAGAACATGCCCAGCAAAAGATCCTATCTCTCCAATTAAAAAGCCAACCCAAGAAATAACCTTTTCCTCTTATCTCCTCCTTCAATCATATAAGTTTAACTAAATCTATGAATCTCAAAGCCGCCCTTTCTTCGCTCCCTCCTTTCATTTTGACCCTTTTAAAAGTCTCTATATATCCAAGAATCAAAATAAAACAACTAATTAGTAGTCAATTATGGGTATTCTTTGATGGCTCTGGCTATCTCAATGGTCTTAAAAATGCCGCCTCAACGTAAATCAATCTCCTTAAGAATCTAATAGAACAGTAAAAATTCTGTACATTTGTGACTTTTGGAAATAAAAGTGATATTTGAGTGATACTTTCAAAAAGGTGCATGAACTTTGATTGAAATTTCGTATTCTAAAAAGTGTATTCTTGATGAAAGTTCAACTTAATTTGGTACAGGAATTGATTTTTTGATTCCAAGAGGCAGCAGAGATTGTAGCGGATTTATCATCCTCTACTTGAAGTATTTGTATTGTTCTATTAGAAATTTTAGTAATTGTTTGGTAATTTACTTATCTTAATAGGCTAAACAATAAACAAAGAAATGGTGCATACAAGGACCAAGAAGCGCATGCACGCCACAATCGTGGTAAGGTAGCGCATGCAACTATTTTTCCTTTTTTAAATTTCATTACATAAATTTATTCCACTTAGGTACTCTAACTCAAAATAAAATTAATATATACAATTGAATTAACTAATATCAAATAAGTTCTTATTGTCAAATTTGAAAAATATCGTAATTTGATTACACAACTGTCATAACGAAACCCTTTTCTTGGAAGTGAAAGGAATTAACTTTTTTTTTTTTTTTTATATATATATTTTTTTAACTATATTCATCTATTTCGCATAACTAGTATATTGTTATGCGAGAAAACACCTTCTCTTTGCATTTACTATCTTCATTCTTAAAAAAAATCACTTATTTTTGCATTTTACAAAGATAAAATGATCTTAAATTTGAATATATATATATGAAGTTTTTTCACTTTTCTATTTTACCTCAAATTTCTTTATGTCTTTTATTCACTTTTTTATCGCCTAATATCGTGCACCCCTCTCTTGTTGCATCCTATTCTCTTCCTTTTAGCACACAACTAGTGTATACCATGTAGACTAGTCTATATTATAAAGCGGAAGGAAGATGTTGATAATTATTTTTTGTATAAATGTAAAAGTAAAGTTTTTTTTTTCCTTTCTTAAACTTCAAAGTTAGCTATCTATTAGGGAGAGAGGAGCGAGGAATCTCAGATTCCCAAAAATAAACCGTACGTAGTATAAAATTAATGAAAAAAAATTAAGGAGAGAAAATAGGATGATAGGATAAATGAAATTTGTAAGACCCCGAATTTTATGAAATATAAAATTTAATTTTTCTTCATATATATATTTTTTTCATAAAACAGTAAGTGGTTAAATTGACAAAATTGAAAGTGAAGTATGTTATGTGCAAATTTTATTTTATCGGACAATATTCGTTTTGTCAGGAAATATTTGGGTCGTACGACGGCACCGAAATAACTAATTATTGGTGGACCCCACAACGAAATATTTGTCGGATATAGAAAACGACAGAAGTAACATTTTTAAATAAAAATAGTCAACTGTGTTAACTGTTAAAATACCAGTGATAAAAGAATAGTAGCCTACGGTAATTTATGGTATTTTACTGTAGCATGCGGTATTTTACAGTAACACAAGGTATTGTGCGACGTTTATATTATTGAACTGACAAATTGGTTATTACACAGTATTTGCATTATTGATCTGATAATTGACACCGTAACTGTTGCACATCATTTCATCAATAATTGTTACTGCATAATATTTTATGTTATCAATTCAATAATTGTTGTTACACAGTATTTTGCATTATTAATTCAGTAATTGTCATTACACTGTATTTCATATCATTGAGTCAATAATTGTTGGTGCACTGTATTTTAAAATTATTAAACCAAATAATTGTCACAGTAGCAAATACTCTGTAATTTATATTATTAAATAAATAATGAGTTGTAACGTGTTTCTTACATTATTATTGAATTATTGTTGTAGCATTATTTTATTTTATATAAAGGACCCACATGAAGAAAAATAATTTTTTTTAAAAAAATAAAAAAATTAATTATTATTTTTAAATAGTAACATGTGGACCCTATGTGGGGGCCACATGAAAATCAAAATGTGAAATTTGTGGCTGGAGGGTTGGTGGATTAGGCAGCCGACTGTGCTGCCAATTCAGAAAGAATTAGGCAGGCGTGCATCACGCCTGTTGCCACCTACCGCGCATAGTAACTTATTTTCTTCTATAAATAATTTGCTCAACTGAATAGAAAAATCACACCTAAAACATAAAAATTTTCTATAAGAATTTTATGAGTTTTCTCTGAGAATAGTAAGGTTATCTTGAGTGTTTGAAAGCCAAAAGGAGTGCAGAAATTTTTCAAGTAAGTCTTTTATTAAAGAGTAGTAATTTCATAAATTCTTATTTTTCACGGTATTCACAAATCTTCCTTTAGAAGACTCTTCTTTAAGAAGATTCATTTTTAAAAGTTTTATTTGGAAGATTTATTTTGGAATATTATTTTAAAAACTATTTAAAAATAGTTATATTATACTACAAAAATTATGTTAAATATATATAATTTTGATAGTTCATATTATATGATTTATCATAACTTTGAAATTTATATGTGGTAATGCTCGTCCTCGGATAAAACAAAAACAAAAATTATAAAATTAAAACTAATAACCAAACAACTTACTTGAGCAACAAATCAATACAGATTTCAACCTCAGCCTCAAAGATTTTTTTAAATGATAACTAAAAGAAAATTTCAAAAATCATGCAAAATCTAAAATTTTAACATATTTATTAATCTTACTCTACTCAAAATCTTTTGTGTTTGTGTGAATCCAAATGTATCAAACTAATCAAAACTCGGATAAGTTTCGGTCATTAATTACCTTATAAAAGATATATAATAAAACTCAAAATATTTATTTTTCACATTACTCTCAGCTCATACAGGTAAATATAATCGAAAGATCAAAAGGCTTTTAATTAATGAAACACACTAGGATTATTAATATCAATTTTTTCAAAAAATTTTCCCATTTTTTTCCTTCTTTTAATGGGTGCATTTTATGCTCCATCCCATTTTTTTTTTCTTTAGTGAGTGCATTTTATGCTCTATCTCACTAGCGAGTGCGTTTTACGCTCCATCTCACTTTTTCATGTGTTTATGAGTGAGTGCGTTTTACGCTCCATCTCAACCCACCACATTTTTAATAATCCTAGAAAAATAACTAAATCATCTCCTTCAAATTATATTTTGTCTTGTATTTCACTTCAAATAATGATCAAATAAAATATAGAGCTCAAAAATATCTTCCATAAGCATTTAACCATATAAATTTCCCTTAATTAAAACTAGCTCAAACAAATGGATATAAGTGCATAAAAATTTAAAGGATCTCAAGCAAAGTAATTATCAATAATATGTCAAAATTCAGACTAAACAAAAATTTATTATTTTTCTAAGAGTTATTAAATAAAAATCAAAATTTTTATCATTGGCTAAAATCCAATTAACTCATTGCTCAAGTGACTCATCCTAAAAATAAAATAAAAAATTACCCCATTTTCGTAGGAAACACGGTTACACTTAGCATGTGCAACAAGCCTTTAAACCCCAAGGTTACCCCAAATGGACGAGTTGTGTCTCGTGAGGGTTTGCAGTGAATTTACTCACAAAATTCAAAATTTCAAAATTTCCAAAATTTTTTAAAATATGACCTAAAAATAATAAAAATATAACCTAAAAATAAAAATCCTAAATCCCTTCCCCCACACTTAAAATTTACATTGTCCCCAATGTAAACTATAATGCAAAGAAAAAAAAAACAAAAATAACTATAAAAAGAAATGCAAATCTGATTTCTTGGGTTGCCTCCCAAGCAACACGTTTATTTATTGTCATTGGCTGGACAACATGCTTTAACACTACGTTACTCCTTCCTCTTGAATTTTGACAATCTCATCGATCTTTACTCCATTTATCATGGACTTGTTCAAACTCCCTTGCAGTTGATATGAAGGTTCTACTCCCTCTTCAATGAACATACATTCAAAACGATTAGGGAGAGGCTTCAAATCTGGAATGTAATCCTGCAAAACAAAAGGTAAAGATTTCTTGTTAGGAACTGGTAAGTCAAAATATGGATCATTACCTGTTTTCGGAGAACCATTCACAGCCGCAACAATGTTCTTCAAATCAGCACTCAAGACTAATTCCTCATTCTCTTTCTCAAGATTCTGACTGCATGTCGTTTTCAATTCACCATTTCCATCATTTTTAGAAAATTTTGCTACTAAAAAATCAATCACATCAACAGAGTAAACAAGATTATGACATTTCATGGCATCAAAAATATTAAACTTAATAATTTCGTCATCAAACTCCATTGTCAGTGTACAGTTATGAGCATCGATCTTAGTCTTGAAAGTCTTTAAGAAAGGTCTTCTTCCTAACAAAATATGAGCATTTTGGTCATCGTTTTCCATATCAAGCACATAAAAATCAACAGAAAAAATTAAATTATCTACTTGCACAAGAACATCTTCTACTATACCCTTAGGATAAGTGTTAGACCTATCAGCTAACTGAATTACAGTACCAGTTCTATTCAAATGTTCAAGTTTCGAAGAAGCATATATAGAATATGGCATGACATTAATAGCTGCTCCTAAGTCTAACGCTTGTTCAAATCTAGTGTCACCTATCTTGCAAGGGATAGTAAACATTCCTGGATCTTGGCATTTTGTAGGGAGTTTTCTTTGAATTACGGCAGACACATTCTTTCCTACTTGTACCTTTTCATATCTTTTAAGTGCTTGCTTCCTCTTATGTGTACACAATTCTTTCAGAAATCTAGCAAAAGTGAGGTACTTGTTTAATAGCATCTAACAATGGAATTTTTACCTCGCATTGATGAAAAGTTTCATATAAGTCTGAATCTTTTTCATATTTCCTTTTTTTCTGTTAGAGCAAGAGGAAAAGGGGGTACCAGGTTATACTCAGAGATAGGTGAAAATTTATGCTTAGGAGTACCATTGTCGACTAGAACATTGTCGTCCTCTTTACTGTCTCCTTTGTCCGTGTTGTCTGCTTCTGTTTTGCTTTGCTCTTTTGGTGCAGACTCTGTCTTTTCTGGAGTTTGTATCTCTTTACCGCTTCTCAACGTGATTGCACTAACATTTTCTTTTGGATTCACCATTGTTTGCGAGGGTACTTTTTCAGAATTTGGTGCCTCCAATCTACTGATGGCAATTGTCATTTGTCCCATCTGTGTATTGAAATTCTGTATATTTGCCTTAGTTTCCTGTTGAAATTGCAAAGTGTTAGTGCCAAGTTGTTTAACTATATCCTCCAAACATATGAGAATTAGATGATTGACCCTGTTGTTTGTTAGGATATGACTGCTTGTATTGTAGGTAGCTTGAGAAATTTTGAGTCGCAAACGGATTCCCTTGTGGATTTTCATAGCCGAAATTCGGATGATCTCTCCAACCTGAGTTGTACGTGTTCGCGTAAGGATCATATCTCCTTTGTTGGTGATCAGGGAAACCACCTACTGCATGCACTTGTTCATGGGACTCCTCTTGAAGAGTGGGGCACATATCCATCGGATGTCCTACGACCGCACAAATTCCACAGGCTTTGACTTGTTGTGTATTACCTACAGCCATTTGACGAACAAGAGAAGTTATACTAGCGATTTGTTCTTTAAGTGAAGAAATTTCGACCTCATTGACATTCTGGGATGTAAAATTAAGCCTAGTGCCGAATTGTTAGGAGTTAGCAGCCATGTTTGCAATTAAGTTCCTTACAGCTTCGGGTGTTTTGTCCACCAAAACTCCTCCACTGGCAGCATCGATCATACTTCTATCAGTAGACATGAGTTCTTCATAGAAGTATTGGATGAGGAGTTGTTTGCTGATTTGATGGTGGGGGCAGCTTGCACATAGTTTCTTAAAACGTTCTCAATATTCGTACAAAGATTCTTCATGGTTCTGCCTCACACCACAAATGTCTTTTCTGATATTGGCTGCCCTTGAAGCTGGAAAATATTTCTCCAAGAATAATCTTTTCATCTCTTCTCATGTGGTGATGCTTCTGGATGATAGGTAGTAGAGCCAATCCTTAGCCAAATCCTTCAAGAAAAATGGAAAAACTCTTGGACTGATTTGCTCTTCAGTCACTCCAGAAGGTTTCAGACTTATGCACACCATATGAAATTCCTTTAAAAGTTTGTGAGGATCTTCACCTGCAAGACTATGAAAATTTGGCAATAGATGGATTAGACCATATTTTAATTCAAATGAAGTGTTAGCATCTAAATTTGGAAAAATTATGCTTAAAGGTTGTTGATTCAAATCAGGGGCCGCAAGCTCTTTCAAAGTTCAATTTCTAGTTATGATTTCCATCTTCAACCTGCAAAACTCAAATAAAATATGAAAACTAGAGAAAAAAATAAAATAAAATAAAAACTAAGGATATTTACTAAATTAAATAAATATTTACAAAAGCACAAAATTAAATTAAAATCATTCCCCGGCAACGGCGCCAAAATTTGGTGTGATGTCGCAAGCACCCAAAAACAAAATCTTACTTTGAAAAAATAGTAATGTAGTAGTGCAAGTAAGAGTCTATCCCACAGAGAATGATTAATTTAATTTTATGTTTTGCAAACTAAAATTGAGGGGTTTTTGAATCAAAGTAATAATTTAAATAAAACTAACTAAAATAAATATGTAAGTAATTTAATGAAATAAATGAGAAGAAAAAGCCTTGGTTTAAGTCAACATCCACCATCAAGAATTTACAACTGATCACTGATGCAAGAATAACTCAATTCATATTTTAAATATTGAACGTGAAATTATTACTCCCATTCGAATAATTTTCCTATCTCTCCTTAATTTTAGTTAAGCAGAAACAAGCGATCTAAATAACCCTTACTACTAAATAATCTCAGACAAGTGCTAAAGATTTAACCTAGTAGCAGCATAAAGAAATAAAGAGATCGTTGAACTAAACAACACAATCCAAGCGTCTGCATTTAATTTAGATGAAAATTTTTCCTAAGATATAACAATATTTTGATAAGCAAAATAATTATTAATCTTAGTTGCTTCGCAAATTAAAGTGACCAAACAATTACGGATTTGATATTTAATTTAGCAGTAGATTTCAACGAATAATAAACTAGTATGCATCCTAGCAATTAAACGAATTAATCATAAAATTAAACACAGAAAAATATTCAATACTCAAAATATAAATTGAACAATTAAAATAAATTAGATCTCACAGTGTATAAATCTTGATGACTTCAATCACTTAAATCAAGAAAAATAATTTAGCTACTCATAATTGTAGAGAGCATCAAAGAATAGAATAGAGAATTTTTCTTATTAGAAAAAATTATCTTTTTACATTGTGTGTCAAGCCCTCTATTTATAGGCTCCATAATCCTCCTAACCATAGCAGGAAATACACTTTCCAAACCCTAATAGAATTTAAAATACAAATACAAATAAAAGAAAATTAAAATAATTATTATTCTAACCCTAATTGAAATTAAAATCTAATTTGAAATCAAAAAGTAGCAATAAATCACGAATAATCCCGTTTTGGCCAATTAACGAGCAAACCAAACAATGCCTTCGCTATAGTGACGTCGCACAACTACCGCGCATTGCGCGGACGCTTCCCTCTGACGAAACGACGTCGTTCCTCTTGTTCCGCTGTGCTGCTGCTTGGCCGCACATTGTGCGGCCGCTTTTCTTTTCCGCTAATCAAAACGACGTCGTATTGCTCCGCCCGCTGAGCCTTCAATACTCGCGTAATGTGCGGTCGCAACTTTTTCGGAAATTACATATTTGGCCCTAACAGCTTCAGCTTTAATATTTACTATTTTGCCATCCAAGCTTCAATTAATTCCTACAAAATCAAATAAAAATATTAAAAATAATATAAAATTATTAAAAATAATAAAAACACATAATAATTAATAAAACATATAAAACACTAAAAATAAATAAAAACACATAAATAAAAAGAAATATAAAAATACTATAAAATTACCTAAATTAACATAAATTAACAAAATCCTATAAAACCTATTAAAACCAAAATAAACTAAATAACTAAACATTTAAGCACACAATAAATATAAAAACTAAGTATTGGGGAATAAAAATATTGTATTATTTAACCTTATCAGGTAATTACTAATTATATTATAAATATATAGGTTGATCAACCTCATTTAAATTAATATCCAGTCACGTGTTAAGGTAAGGGGTATCATTCTTTTCATCATCATAAATGGTATTATTTTCTTACTTGTATGGAATATCATATTCTTTCATCTTCTATTATTTAAACTTACTACGGTAAGAGATTATCATACTTTGATTCTCGAAAATAATATCGTTTCTTTCTTACTTATAAGATGTGTCATTTATTTCCATATATTAAATTGTGGAAATAACCTTACGGTGCGGATTATCGCATGTTGGTGAATAACCTATCGTATTCATTCTTTATTAATCTTTGAGAATAACCTTACAGCGCGGATTACCGCCTGTTTGGTGAATAACTCTTCATATTTAAATTTTATTAAATTGTGGGAATAACTTTACTGCGCGGACTACCGCCTGTTGGTGAATAATCCTTTGTATTTATTTCTTATTTGTCTCTTATAGAAATAATTTTTCTACATGAATTATCACATGATACTTTTATTCCATATTCGGTTGTAATATCATTTTCTTTCATATTCGTAAGTGATATTATTTTCCTTTATACTCATAAGGGATACCATCTTTTTCATCTTTCATTATTCAAACTTACTATGGTAAAGAATATTAATTTCCTTCACCTTTTGTTAATCAAACCTGTTACGGTAAGGAATATTATTTTCTTTCATACTTCTAAATCGAAACTTATTATGAAACTATTGCTTCTATAATTCCTGAAAATATTATATGTTCCATAATAGTTGCACTTCATCATTCCAACTAAACCTTCCTATTTTCAGAACCTTTCTATTGAACTGTAACCGTTATTCTGAACTATGGATCTTGAATATCATTTTTGAATTTCAATCCACATTATGTTGACAATTTGGACATTATTTGAATCTGCACAAAGTAAACTTCCGATACTTATTGTTTATCATGTTTCTTCTGTTCATCATTTGTATCATAATTATTTGTACTAATCATCAAGAATCAAGCTGTTGTGAATATCTGTGGCCGGGGGCACATATGCGATATAATTGTTGAACAGATGATAGGTTAAAGGCGATACATCTGTTCGGTGTCTTTTATGACACGTGGTGAATGTTCTCTTTGGCCCCTAGTGCAAAGATGAACTGTTGTTTGGTATGATTATGACCAAAGGCTGAATCTGGTATAATCATGACCGTTTGTGTTATATTAAATATCTTTGGCCTGTAGTGCAAAGATGAACTGTTGTTTGGTATGATTATGACCAAATGCTGAATCTGGTATAATCATGACCGTTTATGTTATATTGAATATCTTTGGCCCGTAGTGCAAAGATGAACTATTGTTTGGTATGATTATGACCAAAGGCTGAATCTGGTATAATCATGACCGTTTGTGTTATATTGAATATCTTTGGCCCGTAGTGCAAAGATGAACTGTTGTTTGGTATGATTATGACCAAAGGCTGAATCTGGTATAATCATGACCGTTGGTGTTATATTGAATATATTTGGCCCGTAGTGCAAAGATGAACTGTTCATTTGCATGATTATGACCAGGAACTGTGATTTATATTATCATGACTAATGGTATTTCAGATGATAAAAGTTGATGATGTTTTTTCTAAAAAGAGAAGCGAGTGGACATTATAGTCTGCATTATTCTTCTAATAGATTGCTCATTCCGCTTCTATTATCGATCTGAACATTGTTTAAGAATTTAACTGCAGTTTTTGATATAAACCTTGTAGTCTATTGTATTTTATCAAGAACTCAACTGTTGAAGGCTAACGATAATTTATTCGTCATTATCTTAGTCATGATATTATTTACTAGGCTATTTGAGCTCACCCTTTCTTTTGTTCCATTGTTTTTCAACAGGAGATGAGAACGTAGCTGAGTTTAGCCGGGGAATGGAGTGAGAGTCCGAGGGATAACTATCGTAGATTTTACGTGTTGTAAAACAGTGTAATAATAATAGTGAAGACTTAGTCGTGTATTATTATACACTGTATTGTTGAACGTTGTTCTACCTTGTAATAATTTTGTTGTAGTCTTTGACAACTCAAGTTTGGGCCCAAATTTGGGGGTGTCACAGTTGATATCAGAGCTTAGGGATATGGTCTTTAATGGAGATCTAGGGTTAGAACTAGGAGGGGAGAGACGAATAGAATCAGTCACTAGTGTGTCCCACCTAAATTAGATTTTGTTATCTAATAAGTCGATTTGAATATAGGGACATGAAGTTATTAGTCAGTTTGTTCAAACTAACATTTATTTTGTGACCACAGTTAAGTATGACATCTGGAAATCAGGAAGTTAACTATGAAATGCCCGAAACAAATGTAGTTGCGAATCAAGAGGCGACGAATAATCTTCCTACAAACTCAGAGTTGAATCATTTGCCTAAGGCAAAAATTATGCGTGTTCTATCAAGTAAGGATGAAGGTGAAAGCTCTGCTACAGTCGTTCCAGATCCGTTATTAGAAGCAATTGAAGGATGTAATGAACTTGCGAAAATTATTGTCTTTAATCTGATCACTAATTGGGAGAGTCGTATCACCTAGTTATACTCTATAACAAATGATCAGAATATATGAACTTTTCATATCAGTCTTTGGAATTTATGGTGTTCCAGCTATGAGTTTTAAGATTATTTAAAAATGATGTTTCTATACTTTTGGGCGTTACAATTTAGAGGAATTCAGGTTAAGATAGTCACTATCGTGGAAACTAGGGTTGTTCAATTAATCCTACATTAGTTAATTATCTACACTTAACAATATTTTCCAACACTTTGACCAACCTTGGACTTTTAAGTGTTTGAGCTACATAACTTACTTTGCATTGGACTCTCTTATTTAATTACTTGGGCTACCCAACACAATTCACATATCATGTATAACTTGAGCTTGATAATTAATTTAATTGGACTACCACACTACTTGCCAACATAATTTAATTGGACTTATATTAATTACCTCTTTATAATTATCAACAAGACTTTCAACAATTAATATTTGTTTGTCTTAATCCATTATTAGAGTCTATACAACAATTCTATAATTAAGTTAATTACTTAATTAATTACTTCTCATTATTGCCATCTTAGGCAATCATTCTAGCATTTCTATAACTTTAACTCATAACTAATATAATTAACCTAATTAATTATATTTCATGACTTCATATTTAAACTAATTAGTTTATTAGTTTAATTGAGTATTTAATTTACTCATCTACTTGTTTGGCTAACAAGCACACTTTAGGTATATATGTATATCAATATAACCATCTTCATTTCTCAATTGAATTTATTTCCTTAATAAATTTTCTACATACATCTTTACAATATTCCCACATATAATTTCTAACAAATAAATTATATAAAAAAAAATATTCACTCATTTTCTACACATCTCACTTTAACAACTCTAGGTTTTAAACCATAACCTTTAATTAATTATTTCAAATTTTATTTATAATTTTTGTAAATATCTGAGATATTATATGCCCAAATTTGGAGGTGTCACAAAATTTAGGTGATAACTCTTTCAATAAAATATTTTAATAACACCCATTTTTGGTGTTTTATATATTTCACACATACCGCATGTATAAGGATACTAGCGTATTATAAAGCCAGAGAAAAAATAACTGCTTCTTGATGTTAATAATTTTGTGTAGCTTTTTTGTCTCTTTTTATCCCTTTCATTCCTATTATATTAATTCTCTTAAAACATTATTTCACTCCTACGTTTTCTCTCTCACTCTCTTATCCCTTTTACTCTCACACATTCTCTCACTCTAATTTTTTTTTACATTATATCACGCACATGTGTGTGCAATTAACTAATATTAAATAAAGTAGAAGTGCAGAGAGACGGTTGCATTTGGTGTGATTTTTTCGCACATTAAATTATTTGTTGTCTTAACATTTTTAATTTCATATTTGTTTACGTTAGAAAAAAAATAAATATTAAATTAAAAAAATAAAGATATAATTTAGCAAAATAGAAAAAGACAAAATGAACATTACATTTGGTCAAATCAATTTATTATAAATGATTATAAGTTATTTTTAAATAAGTACCAAATTGTTGCTTATTCATTTTGACATATAAGTCAACTTATAAGTTTAAAAATAAGTCATACAAGCTTATTCATTCACACCAATTTTATTTTTTTTAAAGTATTATAATTGTATATAAGCAAAATTTAAAATCTACAAATGACATACAAGTGTAAAACATATTATCATTTTAATTTTATAAGTGAATCATATTTTAATATCAATATAATTTTTTTATAGGCAATTTAATTTGTTACGGTATTTTAGGAAGTTTGATTATGTGCTACTGAGTTTTTTCAGATATAGATAAGTTTAGTACTCAGTAAACCACAAAACATTTATCTCTTTTAAAATTACCTACATATAATATTCCATTTATTCTAAATTATATAATTATTATTGAATTTTTAAAAGTCAACTTAAAATATTTTCAAACTCAAATTGGTATGAATTCATTTACTATAAATTAATAAAATTATTAATATCATAAATTATCTGAAAAATACTATTAGTTATAAGATTTATCGTTTTTAAAATATAAATTAATAATGTCAATTTTAAATTTAAAAATATCTTAAATTAATTTTTAAAAAAAATAATTTTAATATTATAATTTAAAACGAAAGAAATATCTTGTGAATTTCCTAGTTGTGTGCGTAGTCGTGGAGTATCAATTGGATAACTGGCTTGGTGCATACTAAAAGAATGAAAGTTGTGGATTTCACGATCATTTGAAAAGTTGTGGATTTCATTGTCGTTTGGAAAAAATCTTGAAGCAATAATTTATGTGTGTAATAGATGCGGCTGTACATAGATATATTTTTTATATTTTATTTAGAACACAAAAATTAAAGTGGCAAGGGAATAATTTATTTCCATACAATAAAAATAAATAAATAAATAATTTTTTGATTGTTGCATTCAGATGAAATAAGTCACTTTCATTCTATTCAAATTGATAAATTTCATTTCTTATGAAGGTAATTATTTTAATTTTATTTCTATCGTAATTTCATTTCTTCGATCTAAAGGTAGCATTAAGATGATCATACTGCAACTTTTATGAGATATTGTTAATACTTCGTTTGTTCAATGAAAAAAAAATAGTACGAGTATTATTAATCAAGTTAAGACCCAATGGAAGTAAGATTTTTTTAATAAAATTTATATGAATATTACTAAAGACTTGGAGGTCAGTATGAAGTGGGTTTTAAAGCCTATCCACAAATTCTGAGCTATATTATGCCATTTTAGTACTTCGGCCAGCTATTTTTAAAAAAAATACATTGATTTCATACATTGCACCAAAGGTTTCTTCTTCTTTATTTTCATTGCTAGGTGTAAACCTCACCCTCATGTGAGAAGATGGAGCATACTGTAGCCATACTCCAAGAACATAGAATAATTTTTCCTATATATGTAGCCTTGGTTGAATTGAAAGGATCTAACGGGAGCATGGCTCGCCTCGTTAACGCTCAACTTCATTTATATGTTCGACCACTAATTTGATGTGACATAAATTTTTTCAGAAAAAATTATTAAATATATTTGACA
Organism: Hedera helix; assembly: GCA_947179155.2. NCBI lineage: Eukaryota > Viridiplantae > Streptophyta > Magnoliopsida > Apiales > Araliaceae > Hedera > Hedera helix. The sequence goes on from OX359274.1 coordinate 12,766,936, forward strand.
GTTTAAACTATCGGGATATCTTTAGTGCCATCGGGGATAATTTCAATGCCATCGGAAGATGCTTTCGATGTAAAAGTAAAAATATGCATAAAAGTAGTTAACAAGTACATGATAGAATAAGGTATATCTGTACCTTATTATTCACATGTATTTTTAGTTTAACTCCAACATCCCGATAGAATAATAACTTATAGCTGAGATAAGTATTATATAAAAATAAATTAATATTAGATATGGTAACTGCACAATGCGTTAGTTGGTGAGAGAGTGACTCAAACTCATTAAACTTAAAAGTCTATTATGAATGCTTAAAAAGTAATGGGCTAACTGGGAACAAGTCCCATTAAGACGACCCATAAATATACGGCCCAATATACCCCAATTCCCAAAACAGAACATTTCATTTTTTGAATGATTTTTTTTTTCTCTTTTAAGAAATTCTTTTATGAAGAGCTTGCATAATTAAGTTATAATATTTGTATTTTAGTGAATGCTAATAGTTCTTTAACTTGACACTTACATAAACTCCACAACTTAACTTTTAGGAATGGACAATTAATAACATGACATAAAACCCCGTCTCTCTTTCTTTTCTCTCTAAATCCCACCGATTATTTTGAGATATGGAGAGGTCTCTAATCTATAATAAAGAGATTGGCTCAAGTTTTTTCTTGTAATTTTTCGTTTGATCGTTTTTATTTCTCTCGTTTATGGATTTTTTTAATTCTTTTATAGAGTTTTATTTCTCAACTTGGATTTTTTTTAATTTATAAAGTCTTCTTCTTCTAGTTTGGAATTTTCTTAATGAAGACATCTATTTAAATTAAACTGCTCATGTGACATCTTAGTCTCATATAAGGACTTAAGTTGCTACTATTAATACATTTAATGATGACATTTTGGAAACAAAGTTTCAAGATTTTGTGGAACTCGGGATAAAACAAAATTTATAGGTTTTGTGGGAGAGTTTGTACCGCATCATAACATGTGAGATATTGTGATGTGTATATAAGAACTTAAGTTGTTATAGGATAAGTTGACCTAAGAAGATATTATTGGATTAGTAGTTTAAATTCTTGTTTGAATGGATTTGACTGGATTCGAATTTAGAATTTGACCCAAAATTTTTATTTTCTAAAATTTGGCTTCACAATGTCATTTTAGAAAATAGATAATATACCTTATGAAAATTGTATCCCACCTATCAATTAAATGAAATTCAGGTCGGACTGTGTGGGCGCATGCATTTCATTTGGAATATGGAAATCATTGATTCACAATAGTATGCCTATAAGGCTTCTTCAATGGGTGGACCACTCTGCCCATTTTGATAAATGAAGACCGTCCTTGCTCCGACTACAACTTGTTCTCAATTTTGGACTCATCACTAATGAATTATGATCCGTTTTGTAAGAGAGCTTAGAAAAGAAAAAAGGCCGAAAATAAATTAGATGAATAATGATCCATTTGATAAGAGAGAATAAAGAGATGGAAAAAAAAAGGACAAAAATAAATTACATAAATTTCTTTAGAGAAGAGAATGCGCAATTTCTTATCATGTTACCCACCGTTTCGAAAGATAAAAGTAATTTGCTAAAAGCGTAAAAATAAAGAAAATAATTTACGTTCTTAAGAAATGAGATACTGACTATTATATTTATAATTGTAAAAGATAAAATTTATTTATCTTTTCCTCTTATATTCCGCCTATTTTGGAAAAGTTATTTTGAATATGGAAATATAGTTTCAAATAAAATATTCCTCTCTTTTCCTTTTATATTCTGCCTATTTTTAGAAAGGATGGGAGAAGGTGAGTTATAATTGGAAAGCTCGTACTTGTACTTTTCTGTTCCATCACATTTTCCCTCCTACCAAACAATTGAAATTTCTCCCTCCATTTTCTCTTCCTTCCATCTTCTCACCCTACCATGCATTTCCTTTTGCAGTACATCATAATAAGAACTTCGGTTAGATAAAGGTCATGGAATGGCCTTTTTGCTAAAAAAAAATAAAACTTGTATGGTCTCAAAAGTTAAGAATTTTAATTTATTTATATAAATATTTTTTGTGCGTGTATAATTATGAAAAAGAATGTCGAGTATTACACGAACAATTAAATAAAATTTAAAGTTAAAAAGGAAAAAATGAAATTTAAAGTCCATTCATTCTATCGTGTGTCCATTTCAGCCCCGCAGAGTTGTAGACTAGTATTAATTAGACAATTCAGTGATACTTTTTCTTAAATTAGTTTGAGAATTTATATTATTATAATTTAATTTTAGAGATTTATTTAATTATTTTTTCTTAAGAGCTTAGGAAAATATAGGGAATGGGTCATAAGAGAAACTAGAGGTAATTTAAGAGAAATTTATTCTTAATTTTTTGTAGCGTTTAATGAATTACTGATTTCTATTTTTTATTAAAAAATATATTTGAACGTTTGATCTTATACATTTAAAAAAGAGCTCTAGGGTGACTTTTGAATTTATATATATATATATTCATAAAAAAGAAAAAGAAAAAGGAAAACACTAAGCATATGAAATTCATAATTATTGGCACTACATGAAAACGCGTGCTTTGCGTTTTTAACACCCATGGCATGGAGTCATAAAATAAAATCAACTAAGAAGGCGTACTACTTTCGGTCTATCACAACAATATTTTTAAACGATTTCTGTTATATAAAATGAAAAATTTGTGTATCAAATTATAATTATAAAATTTATCATTATATGAATAAACAAATTTGTTTATCAAATTATAATTACAAAATCTATCATTATATGGATAAAATACAATTATAAGAGGACTTAATTATTCTACATCTCATATTTATTTACGTAATTCGACATTTAAAAAAATCAGACATAAATATTCGCAATATATATTATTTTTTATAATATTTAATAGTCCTTCTGTTTCATAATTTTTTTTATTTAATTTATTTATAAAATTTTAAATTTTAAATTAATATGAATTAGTTTGATTCGGCACAATTGTCATACCTGTTTGGCTATTAAAAGGTTTAGTGTAGTAAAGAAATCGATAAAAAGTGGATTAAATTTCTTATACTTAAAAGACAATATTTTTTTCACGCTTGAAAACTAATAATATGTAGAGGACAATATTATGGTAGTATTTGTCGTTTGACTTGTTTTTACGAATTCATAAAAATAAACATAAAAAATAAAAAGGAAAAAAGAAAAAGAAAATGTAAGTTATGCACCATGCGGTCGGACGGGTCGGCTTCAATAAAAGATCCGTATTACCTTCCCAAAAAGTAATTTAGGCCATGCTAATTTTGAATTTTGATGCTACTAATATGTTTGAAAAGTATTTGTGGACGACTTTTAAATTTCAATTACTTTGCATAAAAAATATTACGATGCGTTTAGGACTTATAAATTTTCAATTAATTAATATAAAAAAAGAATTAATATTTTCACAAATTAATTTGATATTTTCGTAAGTGGGTTTTATTTAATTTTATGAATATATCAAATTAACTTGTGAAAATATCAATTCTCTATAAAAATATAATGATATAAAAAGGAAATTGATATTTTCACAAACTAATTTAATGTTTTCACAAGTGAATCACATTTGATCTTTTAGAAATATCAAATTAACTTATGAAAATATCAATTTTTTATAAAATTGAGTTAATTTTGTTAGTTTTAAGTCGACTCAATAATTTAATTTAATTTCTTTTGTCAACTTAGAAATTCAAGATTTTTTTTTTTTTTTAGCATTAAAATGCAAAGTCCTAGAATTTTTTTATATTTCGCTATCAAACATTCGATGTACCGTAATATTAGTATTACAGTATATATTATATTCAAATTTTTTACTTTTAACATTTTAACTTTTAGCTTTTTTATTCATAAACCTAATTAATATAAAACTATTTCATTTAATTGCTCTATAATACATTATAAATAATTAATTTTGACTGCACACCAAATTTCACCCAAATTTTTACAAGTTCAGTATAGATCAACATCTTCTGTTGGACCAACTATTTCTTAGAAAAAATTATCGTGCTATAATTTTTTTTTTTTATCAATACCAATACTATTCTATTGAATAAAAAAGTATATATGCATTATTTGCTCAATCTCTCAATCAATATCAAAGTATAAATATTTTTTTTGAAATAACAACATAACTCATATAAATATCGCACGTCGCGTAAAGAATAATTCATAAATAAATATTACTTTTTTTTTTCCAAATAATAAATGTAACATGTATCAATTGTGTGGTTAATAAAAGTATATTGTAATGACTTCATTTATAATTAACAAAGTTATTATTATTTGAGCAAATATATTATTTCTAAAATTTGTTCGATATATAATTTTTAAAATTTGCTCGTGTGTATTTATAAATTTAAAAAGTTACGTTGAGAGTATATTTACGGTGGCAAATTACAAATATAAACTTCAAATAACTAAAATTTTCAAAAAGCCCAAAATAAAAAATCTGCCAAATTGTGACGGTCTATTACATAAATCCAAAATCACCTTCAAATTTAAACTCGCCACGTCTCCCTATTTTCACGGGATTGTTCTTCCCTGCTTACGTGTACCTCCTCATTCCGTCAGTCACTCTCTCTTTTTACCATTTCACCGTAACGTGATCCTGCCTCGGAATCTCCGTTCGCCGCCGATCCGAACTCCGGCCCGGCAAACTACTCAAAAGAAGTTGACAAAAAGAGCTAAAAAAAGATTTTTTTTTACAAAAGGATGAGACAACGTTTTCTACTTGGCCTCCCCGGCTACCCCTACCCCTACCCCTTATTTAATTATTTCTTTGATAATCCCACAGAATTTTCTCTCTTCTCCTTCCTCTCTCCTTCCTCTCTCTCTAAATATACATACATATATAAATATACATACATATATGTGTATGTAAAGCGCCGGCCTATTTTTGCTGCAATTATGGCGGAGTAGATCGTGTAAGTATATACTGATAGACATATAGATATATATGTTCTATATATAGATGCACATTTGTTTGTATATATTATGAGGGGATTTATATAATAATACTAGACAGAAGAACATATAATAATACTAGACAGAAGAACATGCTTAAATGCTTCTTTTACTTTCTCTAAGTATAGTGTGTTTATATATGGAATTTTCTTTACTCTGACTAGCTTCTGTGTACTGTGTTTGCCGGCAGAATTTGGCTGAGCAGATCGTTTCATTTTCAATCGAAATATTGTTCATCTAGTGGTTGAGTATTGCGGCACTGAGTTGAATTTCAAGTTGTGCTGGTATTGACTTTGTTTGTTGGAAAATTGAATTGGTCTGGGGGAATTGAAGGATTCGTGGAATTTCGTTTGTAGGAGATATTGAATTGGCGGAGGTGAGGATTGCATATTGAGCTTCTGAATTTGAGATTTTTTTAGGTTTTGTGATTGTTTATTGGTTTATAAGTGGGCTATGATTTGATAGTCTGTTTAGTTCGTGCAAAGTTAGTTCGCCATGTCGAAAGTAGTTTATGAAGGTTGGATGGTCCGGTATGGGCGGAGGAAGATTGGTCGATCCTATATTCATATGCGGTATTTTGTTCTTGAGTCTCGACTGATTGCTTATTACAAGAGGAAGCCCCAGGATAATGTGGTAATCCTCTATTTAATCCTCTATTTTGAATATCTTTTTGTTTAATTTACCAGATGTTTGGTGTTTTAGCAATTTTCGTATGAGTTTAAACTTTTCTTGAAAATTGCTTTAGCAAAGCAGGAGAATATTCTCATGAAGAATATTTGCTGTAACAGTTTTTTTTCTCTCTGATGTACTATATTACAAGCAAAGTTAACTATGTCGAATCATCTCATATCCCCCAGTGTTTCCCCGCAAAGTGCAATTGTCTTTGGTTCATGATTTGACTGAATGTCAATAAATAATTTTTTTTTTTTATATAATTAGGTTCCAATCAAGACACTTCGTATCGATGGCAATTGTCGGGTGGAAGACCGTGGCTTGAAGACCCAGCATGGACATGTGAGTTTGTATCTCTTATAGCTGTTTCCTTCCTTCATTTGGTTTGTACTTCAAAAATTCTTGAATTTAACTATTAATTACGCAACCTCATTGATGTTTATTTTGATTGGGTTAAAGCAAAGCAAAGTTATTTTGGTCAAGTATCCATTATTCCCTTCTTCTTCTTGTTATTTAAGCTAATGGCAATGCCCAACATTTTCTTGGCATTACATAATACTTTCTTCAATTAAGTCTTCCCTGTTCTCCGATTTTCTCCAATTTTATCTATTCTTTTTAGAGAACATCAGTACCTGACACTTCTTGATTAGATTGACTTACAATTTTTTTCAATAAAAGTAGTTTTAGCATCTCAGCATTTAAGTAGTCATGACTTTCCATCCACACTTGAGCATCAGCAATTTATTTAGCTCATGTAAGGAAGTGCACTAAATGGAGGGGGAGTCTTTAGCAATTGCCTGCCTAATTAGTTTTTCATTTCAAATTACTTTAGTGTAGTTATTTTACATATTGTAGTTGGAATATTTGATATCTTAGTAGCTGTTTATGCCCTGATCGGTGCTGGAGTTATTGATATGTTGGATGTTGAGTTCTGTTTGGGTGTAAATTTCTCTCTTTTTGGTTGCAAAATTTTCGGAGGTACGTTGGTGGCGAGACCGCGAGAAAGGAACAACTTTGGATATTAGACAGTTACCTATCAAAAAGGATCAACTTTGGATATTAGGCAGTTGTAGCCAGGGCTCTATTGTAAACTTTTTACCTTGATCATGAAATTAACTAATTGGATGTAGGATAAGGTGGAAAAAAGGAATAAAATACCTATTCACTGTAGAGAATCGGTAAAGAAACACACATATGTACAAAACTTTAAATCTCAAATCAATTCATATTTCATAATCTGAAAAATAATGAGGTATCATAATACTTAAATAGAAAAACCAATACTTGGGGACTAAGTAAAAATCATAATTTAAAAAGGAAACAATCTCCTAATTAAGAGGGGTGTATTCAATTAAGACTTTTAAATACTTTTACAGACTTTTTTTTAATGACAGTCTTTTGTAGAATTCGTGGATTTTGATGACTTTTAAAGATTTTTTAAAAGACTTTTTTAAAATGACTTTTTATGACTTTTAAAGATTCCATAAAATAAGTGACATACTTTTATAGACTTTAGTAGATTTTTGTGTACTTCTAATATATCTTGCAGCTTATATTAATTGTTAATTAGTCCATGTGTACAACCTTTTCCTCTTGTTTATTATTCTAAATAAATTGTTAGGAAAAATTCATATTATGCTATACCTATATTTAAATTTTGTATATATATATATATAAATAAGTCCAAGTTTATGAGGGTGTCAAATATTAGATGTTACACATTCTTATATTTTTATTTATTTTTCCAATTTTATTTTAAAAAATAAAGTATTTTTAACCTCTAATTATTTGAATTATGAATGGTTAATTTAGTGTATCAATAATGATATTAATTTAGTTATGTTTACTACAGTTAATTTATTCATTATTTTAATTATTGTTAATCAAAATAAATATTATTCTTGTTACACCAAAGAGAAAAAAGAACACATCTGATGAATACTTCAAATAAATTATAATTTCGTTAGTTAGTATTATTGTAGTTAATTATTAACTGCGTAATTCTTGACATGATTCATTGTTATATAAGCATTTAGTTTAGTGATTTATGATAAATTAGTACATTTTGATTGATTATATAAAAACTCTAGATAATATTTTAATATTATCACTTATAAGCAACATTTATAAAATATCTTGAACGTCCCATAAAAAGGATTGAACAATAAACTAACTGACAATTCATTTGCATTAAGTATAAAATTTATAGATAAACTATATGTTCACTTTCTATTCAGCACAATTCGGGTAGATTTTGAGTCAATTACATGTTTCAAATATATATTTTAGTAAGTTATAGTAAATTGGTAAATTTTGATTGATTATGTAGAAATTCTAAATATGATTATGATTTGATCACCTAGAAAAACTTATGAAATGTCTTACTCGTCCAATAAAAAAGATTAAACAATAAACTAGACAACTCAGTATAAAAAATTTAGATTAATTCTATGGTCACTTTTTATTCAATGTCAATTTTAAAAATACCACCGAATATATAACTTTTGACCTATCTTGATGTTAATTCAGTCCAATTAGTGGTCTGTAGTCAAAGATATATTATGTTTTTGTCACGATAGATAATTTCATAAAAAAACACGAGGCAAAGATATGTAGGTGAGATTCAAGGAGACAAAACCTCCCAGAAAGCCAAAACCTCATAGCTAAAAAGGCCAACGGAAAAAAAAAACCCTGATAATACATGCACCTGATGAGGAGTGGAGTCTTTTATGTATGTGGAAGGTTGGAGCGTCTATTTTTCTTACTTCTCACGTCTGTTCATTTTTTCTATTTCTCACATATTTGGAAGTTTTTGAAAGTCATTGGACATAAGGCTAGACTTTGGATATGATTATCTCTTGTTCTAAAGTTTGTCAAACTCTATCAATGATAAAAATCTGAAAAGTCTATAACTTTTTGAATACCAAAATACTTTTATAGACTTTATAAAAGTCTCAATTCAATACCACCTAACTTTTAAAGACATTACAAAAGTTGTAATTGAATACTACAAAACTTTTATAAACTTTTTAAATGTCTTGATTGAATACAGCAAAACTTTTAAGTATTTAAAAGTCTTTAAAAATTCTTAAAAGTCCTAATTGAATACACCCCCCTAAAATTTACTACTATAATAAAACTCTCCTAATTAAAATCTACCACCATAATAAAACTCTCTTAATTAAAATCTACTACTATAATTAAATATTCTAGAATATTCTACTAGATAATTACATTAATAATTCAATATTTATTCCTAAATAACAATACAAAATTAACTGAGTTTCTTCTGAACCGCATCACTAGTCTTTAGTAACTTAGTTAACTTTCATTTGTTCTTGAATGGGTCCTTTCAACAATTTAAATTTTTCGTCTTATGTATGAAACACAAACACATGCTCACGCATACACACACACACACAGAGATGCACACTTACTAGTACTACTTACATGTGTGGGCATGTAGTGACATTCTCAGCATGAAATTTGCTTTTAATACGTTAGCTAGCAGTTATGGTTTTGTGGCATTGTGTACTGTCACCTTTTTATTTATAGAACATTTAATATAATGTTCTATAGTTGCGTCTTATTTTGACATGCTTTTGTGTTTGGCAGATGGTTTATGTTTTATCAATATACAACAAGAAAGAGAAGTACAATCGAATTACGGTGCGTGATTTTTCTATCCTACTCGGTAAATTAAATGCAAATTGTTGTTGTAAATTTCCTTAGATTTTGGCAGACAGCTTTGCAAATTTAGCATATTAAAGTTATATTAGTGGAAACTACTATCAGTTCCCTTTCTCTTTTATCAGTGTAGTATCCATGTCAGGAGCGCCAAAGAAAATTTTGCCTGCTGTGCTTGAAGGATTTCAGACATTATTTAGTAGAACAGGAAAAAGCTTTAGCTGGTCAATATGGGAAACAAAATAACTTTTGGGTGTGAATAAGTTAAATATTTCTGCACCCAGTGCTCCTCATATCGCTTTGATGATGGGGCAACGAAACGGATGGGCTATACTTGATAAAATTAGGCTTTGATTGATATAATCTTACTTATCAAAGGAAGATTTTCAACGAGCAGATGATTATTATAACTTCTGGTGGTAGTAGCAGTTTCCTAATTGAATTCATCAATAGTTGGCGGCATCAACATAGCTTGTTTCGATATAAACGTGTGCGTGTAGATATAGGAGGCATATTTGTCAAATCGTGAATCGTATTGTATATCGAAAACCTTCGTATCGTGTTTCATGTATTGTATCGTAAATCGTATTGTAAGATACAGAAATAAAATAAAAAATGTAGTAATATATATTTAAACATATAAAACATAAGTTTGACTATATATAAAAGTAGTTAAGTAAATATTATTATAAACTAAAATTAAATTTTAACTTTAAACAGTAGCCAAAATACTTTAAATTGATTTATTATTTATTATTTCAGTAATCTTTATAGAGTAACAAGAGAAAACGAAAATTCAAATTCACCTTTAATTTATAAAACAAAATAGAATAATTTAAATTAACAAGTGGAGATTTATATATTTGTTTATAGAAAGTGACGTGAAAAAAATAGAGCGACATTTTCAATTAGATATAATACTCTAAAAAGTGATTAAAGGCTTATGAAGCAATATAAAAAATATTTGTGCTAGAAAACCTTTTCAATTGAAATGTTTAAAAGCTTAAAAGTTTTGTTTTTAGTCTTTTGGATCTATATGAATTTTTTTTTCAAGCTGGTTACTCTTAAAAAGTATCGTGCATTGTATCGTATATTAAGAATCATATCAAATCGTAATATACGGTATCATTTTAGATTCACCATACGATACGTATCAAATAGTCTCTGTATTATATCGTAAGATACGCATCGCGTATTGTAAGACTCTGACAACTATGATAGGAGGTAGGTTTTATAAGATGAAGTCCTTTTGATTTGGATCATGGTTCAGCTATCTTGATGAATCTAGATATGGTTCTTACTTGGGATAGTATTGTGGAGGTGTATTTCCATAAGTATGATGTATTGCAGTTTGATGGATAATAATGGCGGTGTATTTAAAGATTAAATTTATATGTTAAATTATATGTGCAAAGGTTTAAAATTATGGCACATTTGGAATCAGTTGCTGAAGAGTTTCACAGGGCTACCTTTTCTTTGTGATTACCAATTGGTGGTCAGATGTTTGCTTCTGTTGTTTCTCCCTCTCATCTTTGCTCTAGTTGTGGATATTGCCTTTTCTTTTTTGGTTTAGTTGAAATATTTAAAGAATTTTCTTTCTTGGGGAGATCGAAGTGTTTCCATTTATAGAGATCATGGATGTATATTTGCTTGAAATTCTTATCTCCGATGCTATGGACCTTCCAGCTAAGGGGGTTCCTTCACAATTATATTTTGGGTTTCTTTTGGGGCTGAGATAGCTGGATTTCATACATGCTTTGCTGGATTTATATTTTTTTCATTTTTTTTTTGCTAGTTATTTTTTTTTTTGTTTTCTAATTTTCTGGTTGACTGCAGTATATATATTAAGGATAAGTCTATGTGCACAACTTAAAGCACAACTTAGAACACAACTTTTTGATCTCAACCATTGAAAGATAGGGCCTGACACGGAAATCTGTGCCAGGTCCCACTTTTTAATGGTTGAGATCATATGTAGTGTTCTAAGTTGTGTTTTAAGTTGTGCACGTAGACTTATCCATATATTAATCGTCATTTTGAGGTTTACATGTGTAATCTGTTTTTTTGGGCCTTTGACTTGGGTGTCTTTCCTCTTTAGATCATGTTTCTTTTTGCTTCGTTTGCTTCTGTGTCAAAGATTACTTTTGGGTGTCTTTCTGTCCTCTTTTGATCATGATTGCTTTTGAAAGAGGAGTGATATAGAGGTCCATACCTGGTAAAGAAAAAGTTTTGTATAGGTATATAATATATTATTTTTTTTGAATATACACTCATATTTTCGGTTCCTAGATAAGGTTAAATGTCTTGTAATCTGTACGTCTGGTAGAGGTTTCATGATGTCGGTTTGGAACAGGGAATACTTTTTTGTATTTTTTCTAATTATTATGGTGAAACTCTTTTTTCTTTTGGGGTTGGGCGGGGGGTGGGTTAATTACATGCATGTTCAAAGTTGTGGTCCTGCTGACTCATCTGAGGTTCTTTACTTGGACTTGGTTTGGCGGATGAACCACATGTTGTACATGCAGAAAAGGATGATTGACAAATACCGCATAATAGAAATTTAGAAAAACAGTGTAACCATCAAAGAAAATTAATGAACGGTGTAAAATTTGTAATCTCTGATGTTCTTGTAGCTGTGCTTGCTCGGTCATTCTTATTGCTTTCATATTAAGTATTAAATACTTTAACTTGTTGATTATGTAGAATTAGTTATCCATTTTGGTTCATCCCTGTTCCAGATGGCAGCATTCAATATCCAGGAGGCACTAATCTGGAAAGAAAAAATTGAATCTGTAATTGATCAGGTTTGTTCTCTTAAACTGGTGACACACCTCCCTCCTAGAAGATTAAAGGAAGAAGAAATCCCTCTTTCTGCTTTTTCTTTGTTCGGGAGTTTGTCCTTATTTTTTTTGTTAGTATGCAGCCTTCTGTTAGTTATGTGATGAATGCAATTATTATTAAAAACATGTTGACGACGTGCAGCATCAGGAATCACTAGTTGCTAATGGTAATAAATACTACTCTTTTGAATATAAATCTGGGATGGATAATGGAAGGAATGGTTCGTCATCAGATCGTGAAAGTCAGTAAGTATCTTATTTACTTTTATATCATATACCTACTCATAGTGTTTCGATGATAATGGAAGTGTTAATGTAAAATATTTTGTAGTGTTTCTTTATTTTGGAAAGTTCGACTCCAGGTTCTGGTTGGCACTGGTCAACTTGTAGTAATGCTACAACTTTGACCTAAAGAGGATTACTAATATTGCTCAATAACCTAGTTTGGTAATTCTAGTCATATTCTTATCAGTAGTTAAAATGGTGTAGAGGTGTCCGCTATGCTTCCACTAATTAACCAAATTTGATGGAGATATCATATATAGAGGCAATGGAAGTTTAGGAGGTATAGGAATGGCGGGAAGTTCTGCCGGAAGTAGTCAGAGTCCGTATAGTGGGAATCAGGCTCTGAAGTATAGAATTTGGAAGTAAGAATACATTTATCATCTGAGTTTTCAATTGCCAATGCAAGCAAGGCTGTACTAGTGTTTCTGTTTCTTGTGGATGCAAATGTTCTTTTGTTATTTGTTTTTTTTATTAAAATTTATTTATTCTTTTAAGACTTGAAACACACAGTTAAGGTATTATGTCTTGTTCTTGTTTCCTCCTATCTTTAATGCTGCTTTTAAAAGCAGTTCTGATCTTATTTCTGTCTGTTGCTTCCATTTTTGAATTGATATTACTTTTATAGCTTAGTAATTATGATTACTTATATATAGTTAAATATTCTATTTTATGCTAACCATGTCTTTATGTTTTTCTGATAATGCTCTCTCTCTCTCTCTCTCTCTCTCTCTCTCTCTCTCTCTCTCTCTCTCTCTCTCTATTTTACTTTAAATTTTTACATTGCTGTTTTCTTTTTTAAAATACCTGATTTGCGGTCTTACTTCTTAACGTTCAACTTTTCTTTAATCTTGCTGCATATTTTGTAGGTTTAGTGCCGCTGAGGACGAAGATGATTCTCATCGAAGTTTAATGCGGAGAACAACAATCGGAAATGGTAAATCTACGTTTCTTCCTTCTATTGGCTTCTGATTGGTTTGTAAGCTTTAGCTAAATCACCATCAAATGCGCATCTGGCAGGTCCTCCAGAATCTGTATTTGACTGGACAAAGGAAAAGTCCCAGAATACCGAGAATCAGGCATTTTCTAGAAAACATTGGCGTCTTCTTCAATGCCAAAATGGTTTGTGATAATTAATTTATCATTTCCTAATTCACACATGGATTATTGTCATCTTGTTATAAACTGTAGAAATGCATAAGCAGAGAAGAAGAGAAGTATTATTTCCTCATTCTGCTGAAGTTCGTTACCACAGTACTATATCAGTACTATATATATATATATCAACACTTAACTACCACTTAGTTACTAATTATGTCACTATTATGATGTATATTTACATTACTATCCTTAACAGCATCCTGTACATTTACATTACTATCCTTAACATTCCCCCCTTAAGTTGTGAGTTTGAAACAAATTACAAACTCCCAACTTGGATTGCAGATATTGAAGATGATCACTAGCTAATGCTTTGGTAAACATATCAGCTGGTTTATCTGTAGAAAGCAAATGATGAGTTGTAATAAGACCATTTTGTAGCTTCTCACGAACTAGATGGCAGTCAATCTCAATGTGCTTAGTACGCTCATGAAAAACAGGATTAGAAGCTATGTATAATGCAGATTTGTTATCACAAAAGAGAGGCACTGGAGTAACTGAATTTACACCTAACTCCTTTAATAATGCAACCAGCCAATTAATTTCACAACACACATCAGCCATAGCTCTGTATTCTGCCACAACTGATGATCGAGAAACTGTAGGTTGTTTCTTACATTTCCAGGAGATAAGAGAGGAGCCTAAAGTAACACAGTAGCCAGTTAAAGACTGTCTAGTATTAGAACCACCACCCCAATCAGCGTCACAATAAGCATGCAAGGAAAGAGAACCTGTTGCAGACATTAATAAGCCTTGCCCAGGAGAAGATTTCAAATATCTCAGCAATTTTAAAGCAGCATCCATATGACATACTTTAGGAGCAGACAGAAATTGACTAAGAATATGCACTGAATATGCAATATCAGGTCTGGTTATAGTCAGATAAACCAGACAACCGACCAATCTTTTATAAAGATAACATTCAGTAACAGTTCTCCAGTATTAGATAACAATTTGTGATTTTGCTCCGTTGGAATTTTGGAAGGTTTGGCAAGATAGTGAGTATAAGTAGCAGTAAAAGAATTATAAGAAACAAAAATGAGACAGAGGGTATCTGGACACATTATTAGAGGTAGAAACTGTTGGAGCAGTAGGAAGAGTATGAAGAAGATTGTGTGGTAATCCTGTGTATTCTTTGAATTTAGTAGAAAGAGTTCTAGTTCTATGTGGTCTAGAAGAGGTTGATGACAACTGAGGTGAGACAACAGAAGGCGCAGTATCAGTCTGTAAATATTCAGCAGGAGAGAAAGATGGCACAGTCTGTAAAACAGTTTCTGAAGAAGGTTCAGAAGAAGAATGAGAGGAAACTATAGGAATATGAAGAGGATCATCAGTTGGCGAAGAAAAATAAGAAGGAAATAAAGTACTGGAACTACTAGCTGGAGATATAAGAGATGCAAAAGGGAAAACAGTCTCAACAAAAGAAACATCTCTACTAACAAAACATTTTTTAGTTTCCAAATCACAGACTTTGTATCCTTTTTTAGCATAAGGATATCCTAGAAAGACACATTTGATAGCCCTAGGAGAACTTATCTCTGTTATGAGCTATAGTGGAAGCATAACATAAGCAACCAAAGATTTTAAGATGAGTATAAGAAGGAGCAGACTTAAGAGCATTTCATAAGGAGTTTTATTGTTTAGAACTTTAGTAGGTAATCGATTAATCAAAGATGTAGCTGTGACGCCCCGGGGAAAATCAACTTTGACCAACCGTGACTCCCGCTCGTCAACGAATAATCACCACAACATTAAATGAAAACATGTTGTTGAAAAACTCAGTAAATTTAAATTTTTATAACATTTACTTAACCTTGTCTCAGAATCGCAATCTTTACATAAATACTACAACTCAAATCATTTATATTTGATGACCTAGTGTATTACAACCATTGTGAGCAAATAAAAGCTCGCAACCTAATCAATAAGTCGACATGACTATTTACTAACTGCTTTTAATTACACGAGTTTACAAAATATTAACACTCGTCTTGATTTACAACCGCCTTTCACTATTATTACAGGGCTTATACGACGTTATCTTAAAGCAGTTCTAAAAACAACGTCTTAAATAAAATAAACCATAAACCTCAAACATCTTCTCTGCGATTACCGGGATCATCAATTCCTCGCTCCTCGCTGAAAATGTTTATTATAGCAAGAATGAGCACGACGGCTCAGCAAGTCTAACAGCTAACACATAACACGTAGGTTACATTTAATTTATGCTTTATGCTTTATGCTTGGCATTTACATAGGCATCATGCTTATCATGCTTTACATTTATACAATTTACACATGCTTACCATGCATGTCAATATTTCCAGGTTATATAACTCATATAACACATTCAATTCATAGCATTAATCATATACCAGCTATTAACAACATATGACTGTACACAGGCACATTTAAAATCAGTTAGCACATAAAATGAGTGCACACTTAATAGTTTATGCATATAGCAAACAGGTTCGCAAGTATAGCACATAGTACTGAAAAACTTGCCTGATAGTCGCATTGACTTACGCTACCAGTCTGAAATTCGCGTTCCATCACTAACGCTCAACGAATTGAATTACTGTCTTCGAAAGACCTAATTTGCTTATCTGGCAATTAGTAAAGTACATAGGAACTCAGCTGCCATTCTCAAAAGAATTTACTCTACAACACAGAATTCCCTATTTATTAACTCGTAAATTTATAAGACAATATTATCATCCTTGGATAATATTTTAATTACCGATCAGTATTATTATACACTAATAATACATCACTAAATTAGCAACGCTTCTCCCGTACTGAACAATACCTTAATTGGTTACTAATATTATTAAGCCCTTAATAATATTCACCAAATTATCCATATTATTAATCCATTAATAATATTTATCCACTTACCATTAATTATAATTCATTTAATGATAATTTATAATATTGGTAATAACTAAACACTCCAACAATTACCCGTCAATTGTTTACACTTTATTCCCTTTAATTCCTTCACATTATTTATTTAGTACCATTTAAATAAATAATTAATTCACTTAACTTTACTTGTTTATTTATCTTCACATAAACAATTATTTCATTAATTACTCCACATTATTTATTTAATATCATTTAAATAAATAATTAATTCAATTAACTTTACTTGTTTATTTATCTTCACATAAACAATTATTTCCTTAATTCCTTCACATTATTTATTTAATATCATTTAAATAAATAATTAAATTAACATTACTTGTTATTTATTATTACATAACAATTATCTCATTAATCTTAATTCACTTTAATTATTATTTAATTTAAATAATAATTAATTAATTCTCCTTAATTCATTTAATGATTATTGAATATCAATTACATAATCATTTCTTAATTAATTAACCTCATTTATTATTTAATATTAATTAAATAATAAATAATTATTTTATTCACTTCATCTCTCTTTAATTATTATTTAATATCCTTTAAATAATAATTAAATAATTAATCATCCTTATTTATTAAATAATAAATAATTACCTTATTATCTTTATCTTCCTTTAATTATTATTTAATATCCCTTAAATAATAATTAAATAATTAATCATCCTTATTTATTCAATAATAAATAATTACCTTATTTAACTTTATCTTCCTTTAATTATTATTTAATATCCCTTAAATAATAATTAAATAATTAATCATCCTTATTTATTCAATAATAAATAATTACCTTATTTAACTTTATCTTCCTTTAATTATTATTTAATACCCCTTAAATAATAATTAAATAATTAATCATCCTTATTTATTCAATAATAAATAATTACCTTATTTAACTTTATCTTCCTTTAATTATTATTTAATATCCCTTAAATAATAATTAAATAATTAATCATCCTTATTTATTCAATAATAAGTAATTACCAAATCAATTTCATCTTTCTTTAATTACTATTTATTATCCTTTAAATAATAATTAATTAACTAATTATCCTTATTTATTATTTAATATAATTAAATAATAAATAATTATTTTTTTTAACTTCATAACATCCTTTATTTATTATTTAACAATAAATAATTAAATAATTAGTTATCATATTTATTTGCTCGACATATTATTTAATATCAATTAAATAATAATTAATCATAAAAATGGCTTTTATTTACTTTATTTATTATTTATCATATAAATAATAAATAATTAATAAACTTGGGTCCCAAATTAATTATATTAACTTTTAAACATTTTGACCCATTTTGACTCAAACTGTTCCGAACCGACCCGTTAAAAATGACCCGACCCGACCCGGATTAAAATTTTATTTTTCTGTGAAAAGGGACTAGGGCCCCGGCCCTCCTTTTACAAAGGAAACAAGGGCCCCGGCCCTCCTCTTGCAGAATCTGCAAAATTGCCATTTTCTGATTTTTCAACTTTTGCTCATTTGATTAAAACTTGAATAAAATGAAATCTACAAATCCAAATGACCTCAAATTGGTATCGATGGATTCGTATCTTCCTAAACTACAATATTCCATCATTGGATCAAATTTTTGGAAAAGTTTTGGTTATGAAATATAGCCACAAAGTGGACCGTTTGCACATTGAGTTCTTAAAATGGCATTCTTTGGTCTAAAAATCATATCTTGACCATAACAACTCACACGAACATTTTACCAACTAGGTATTGTTCTTAACTTATATATTTACCATAACCAAGAAGAAAATCTCATACCTAACTTTTAGGTTTCAAGATATGAAGCTCCGAATCATCCGTTCGCTTAGGGTTCCGTCGGTAAAAATCGTTTTCAAGCTTTTTGCTAAACTTTTCATAATAGATACCCATAAATACACATGTTAAATCCATTGAACCCTAGATTTACTAATCTAGCATGGATATAAACATTTATAGCTTTGAAAATGGTTTTCCACCATGGAAATTACCAAAAATACAAATGAAAGCACAAACTAGGGTTTGTATGAACTTTTTATACCTCTTGGGCTTGTGTGCTAATTTTCCCTTCCTTTCCAAGAATGAGATGAAGCTTGAAGACCACCAAGACCCTCCTAGTTTCCGTGCACTCCTCCTCCAAGTCTCACTTGGTGATTTATTTTTATAGAAGCTCAAGAACACCAAGTGTTCTTTCATTTTCTCTCTAACCTCCTCTCTCTTTTTGCTCCATAGTTTTCTCTCTAGATTTGGAAGAACTCAAGATGAACAAATGAAATGAGAGAGAGAGAATGAGAGTGTATTAGATTTACTAGTGAAATTGTATACTTACACTTTGTGTAAGTATACAACTATACTTCAATCAATAGGCCTACTAGCTAGTCCTTCTCTTCCTTGCTTTTCCCCAAACATTGAGCTCCTAAATGAGCAACACAAATCAGCCTTTTAAGGGCCCTAAAACTGACGGAAATGATGCTCCTAATAGCTCCAAATTTTGGTTATTTTTCCTTTTCTTTTATTGCCCACTTGTGCTAGTAAATTATATATATACATATATAATATATAATCATCCACACACATACATTTGGGCTAAAGCTTGGGTCATAATTAATTACCTTTCTTGGGCCTCTCCAACATGTGATTAGGGCCTCAATTAAATAAATGTTTGGGCCATGCCTTAATTAATCCAATGGGCTAGGCATTTTAATCAATTGTGCTACCAATAAATTTATTTAGTTAACACACTTGGGCTATCCTTTGGGCCACTAGTTAAAACCATTTGGGCTCAAATAAATAAGTCATTGGACCTCCTATATGGCTTGCCATATTAACCATATTGTGCCAATTAAATTATCTGCTAACCAATTTACAAGTCCATTAACAATTAAATTAAATTGGGCTTGTTTAATAAATTAATTTGACAAATTCAAATTATTAATTTACTAGTGGAATTATATAATATTAATAATCCACTATTAACAACTTTCCAAATGGAAATAAATAACATTTTTAATGTTTAAGCACTCTCATAAATTAATAATCACATTAATTAATTTATTCCTCCAATTTAACTCGCTAGCTATTTAATCAAATAATCACATAGCTCAATAACCCTATCAAACTTTGATATTACACATCTTAGATTGGTCCATTAATTTACTAAGTCCATTAATTGAACCTTCCTTAAATTCCTTTAATTATCTCAACATATAATTAAATAACCTCAAGCCATCATATAATGATTTAATTTAATCGCACAGAAATTTATAATTACTGTTTAATAAATTCATTTATTTATATTAAAATATTCTCTTTTAACCCTAATATTCGTATTAGGTTAAATGCTTAGTCTTTCCTACGCATTCATCTCTTCTTCAGATTAAATTTTTGACTAACTCAAAAGATGAGTTCATCCTCGGAATTACCACTACCACCACTTGGTTAAAGTTTGGTCCATTTCTAGACCCTTACAACATCTGCCTCTCCGAACAATCTCATCGATTTTCTTAACATGGGCATTGTTTTACAACACTGTCCTATCCCCTTCATGACAAGACTCTAATTTCTTTCCAGTGATCGTCTGTCACTTTACCAATATCTAAACCTCAATTTTCCGCTCGAATCCTCAAAAGCTTAAAATTTTCCCAAATCGACTATCCACTACTCCCTCATCCGAGAATTAGCGTAGCCTTAAATCACAATAATCACCTAAGACCATACAAATCAGTCTTATGAATTTCCGGGTCATTACAGTAGCAGTTAGGAGAGAATCTCCCCATAAGTGAATTGGTAAGTGCGCATTAAATCTAAGGGCTCTAGCAATGTTCAACAGATGTCTATGCTTCCTTTCCACCACACTATTTTGTTGTGGGAGTAAACACAATAGGTTTGATGAATAATACCCAGATGAAGACACATAAAATCAAGTCCATTAAATTCAGTACCATTATCTGATCTAATAGCCTTGACAATGCAATTGAATTGTGTATGAACATGAGTAATAAAATTCTTGATAATAAAAATAAGTTGATATTTATTCTTAAAGAGATAAGTTCAAGTACATCTTGTGAATCATCCATAATGGTAAGGAAATAAGAACAATTGGTATGAGTCTTGTGTTTATAAGGTCCCCATACATCACAATGTAAGAGTTCAAACATAGACAGACTCACAGAATGACTAGTACAAAAAGGAAGTCTAGTTTGTTTGTACAAATGACATACATCACAGTGAGAAAGTGAAGAAGAATTACAATCTAAAGGCAATGATTGTAAGACAGTTATAGGAACATGCCCCACTCTAGCATGCCACAAATCTATAGTATTGGAAACTGAAGAAGCACTTGTAGCTGTAGGAGAAACAACTGAAGCTGAAGCAATATTAAAAGATACCAGGCTCATAGAAGGGAGTTGAGAAGGAGGCAAGGAAGGCAAGTGTGATTTGTACAAAATAAACAAACCATTCTCTTGTCTACCTCCCAATCCCTTTCTCCCTCTTCAAAGCTAGGTCCTGCAAAATGCAATGATTGGACAAGAATAATACATTGCAATGATTATCCTTAGTGAATTTAGAAACTGAAATAAGGTTGTAATGAAAATCTGGAACACAGAGAATATTATGTAGGACAATATCAGATGAAAGATGTACTGTACCAATATGAGAAATAAAAGAGTTTTGACCATTAGGTAAATGAATGGTAGCAGACATAAAAACTGAATGTTCAAGTAAATGAAGATATGGAGTAATATAATCGCACCAGAATCAATGATCCATTTAGATGTATTAGTATGAACATTTTGGCAGACAAAAGAAATAGTGGAAGAGAATGAAAGATGACTACCTGCAAGATGATCTGCAGTTGGAGTAGGAGATTTCAGTCCAATTTGAATCATCTACATTATTTTTTGACATTGAGATGGTGTAAAAACTGAATTGTTGCCTGATCCCTCAAAACCTTGCTCAGGTGTAACAAGAGTTGATGCACAGTTGAAATCAGGTGATCCTTTGTTCAGCTCTGAATGAGACAAATCAGTAGGTTGGAAAGTAACACTTCCGTTAGCACTTGCAGTAGCATATGCAGCTGTTCTATGAAAACCAGACATAGAAGACCCAGTAGGTTGTGTTAATTTGAACTTTGGACGCCAAGGTGGATAACCATGAAGTAGAAAACACTTATCCTTTGTATGTCCTGTGTCATGGCAATGCTCACACTCCATACCAGTTTTTTGAATTTTCTTAAAATTCTTATTCCCTTTAGCAAAATTAAACTGATGTGTAGAACTAGTTTGTTGATACCCAAACTGTTGATGAGATCTATAACCAAAATGAGGTTGAAACTGTTTGGCTAATAGAGCAACACTCTCTGGTATTACATCAGTATGCAGAGAACATTCTCTATGTTTTTCCTTTTGCAAAAGTAGTGCATATACTTGACTTAGAGAAGGTAGAGTTTGCATCATCAGAATATGTCCTCTTACTATAGTAAAATGATCATTAAGGCCCATAAGAAAAGTAACTTTATAAGAGTTTGTTCATAATCAATTTTTGAGTTGCACCACAAGTACATTCTTTACAAGTACATTTAGGAATGGAGATAAGATTGTCAAGTTCATCAATGTAGTAAAATAGGTGGTTATATTCTTGTTCCCCTGAGTCAAAGATGCCAGATCCTTTCTTAGCTGAAAAAGCCCAGGTATATTACTCTATGTAAACCTAGCAACTAAATCCTCCCAAATGCTTTTATTAGCGGTAGACAAATAGACTATACTATTTCTTATTTCGAGAGAAACAAAATTCAACAAACATGAGATTACCATATCATTGCATCTATTACAGTGTGGAAAATAGGGTGAATCACATTCTGGTGCCAAATGTATACCATTAACAAACCCTGATTTGAGTTTTGCTGAAAGAGCAATAGTAATGGACCTCTTCCATTGACTATAATTATATTCAGGTAAAGATTGATTAACAAGCACCCTACCTGGATGATCTGAAGTCTGTAGAAAATATGGATGCATAGAATCAATGACAACAGATGCTGCTCCTGAACCATCAGAACCTCCAGCTCCATGTCTACCAGTAGATCCAGTGTTACCAGTAACAATATTCGCAAAAGTATTAGTTTGAAAGGCATAATTCATTTTGAACGAATTTGATATTGTGTTATTATATCAAGAAGATCAATCTTGTGAGTAATCAATCGCTTCAATTGCACAAAGGCTGATTATTGTTGAATGAACGAACATGTATAACGAATTGATTGACTATAGATTCAATTGATTCTGTAAACTACTGAAATAGATGTAAAGAAGAGGAATACAAAGAAACCCTAAATGTTTGGCTCTGATACCATGTTATAAACTGTAGAAATGCTCAAGACAGAGAAGAAGAGAAGTACTATTTCCTCATTCTACTGAAGTTCGTTACCACAGTTCTATATATATATCAACACTTAACTACCACTTAGTTACTAATTACATCACTATTATCATGTATATTTACATTACTATCCTTAACAGCATCTTGTACATTTACATTACTATCCTTAACACATCTTAACCTATTTAAGGGAACATGGTGTGATGAACGTAATGGCAATTATATTATGGTATCTATAAGCTGATAAAATTTTCTATTTATTGTTTCAGGACTTCGCATTTTTGAAGAGCTTCTTGAAGTTGATTTTCTTGTATGGAATCATTTATCTTTTTATTTTCCTTTGCTAAACCTACATGCCTTGTTTAGCTTGGTGTATTATGAAATTATCCATAATGTGTACATCTTTTATTGCAGCCGAAGAGCTGTAGTAGAGCGATGAAGGCTGTTGGAGTTGTGGAGGCTACCTGTGAAGAAGTTTTTGAGCTTGTTATGAGCATGGATACAACACGGTTTGAGTGAGTGCTGGTAGTTAAGATATTTTTGATTAGATAAATGTTTTTGCCATTATGCTTCTTGTTGGTTCCAGGAGAATTTCATGCCATGTAGGATACTTTATCTAATTTGACTTGGTGATTACTCATTTTCATTGTTGTTTGGAGTTTTTTCTCTTGTACATTCTTATGTTACTATGTTACTCTTGTAGTCTTGTTATATGCAAATTCGTGGGCTTCTGTATTATAGTTGTAGTTCTCGCTCTTAGCCATTGAACTCATCAAGATGTACAGAGGCAATTAAGTACTTGTTTCTCATAATTAAAGCCTGATGAGAGGGGTCAACTGGGTATAATATTACCTTCGGCATCATCTGCAGACTCTGCACAAAGCCACAAACTAATGTCCCCAGATATTAACAGAATCTCACAGTTGTAAGCTGGACTGTACCTATAATTTTCTTTTAAAGATTTATAGCTGATTAAGCATCACAATGTAGTAAAGTACCCAGGGATTTATCCATTAGATTATTTGCAAAACGTGGTCACCCATAGACACAACCCACAACCTTACAGTTGTCAGCAATAGCATCTACCAATAAACTAGGCAATAATGTAAGATGAGGGACTGTAGAGGAAAATCAAGAAATTTATGATTAAGTTTGTTTGTTGTTATTTAAAAGTAAATATTTGATTTTTAATGTAATTATTACTACTTCAATTAAGTAGGATATTCTAGAATTATAATAATAGATTTTAATTAGGGGATTTGTTTTAATTATAATAGTGGATTTTAGTTAGGAGATTCTTTCCCTTTTAATTTAGGTTTTTAATTATAGTAGTTAATTTGAATTAGGAAATTAGTTTAATTATAGTTGTGGATTCTAATCAGAAGATTATTTCCTTTTTATATTAAAATTCTTTACTTGGTTGCCAAGTCAAAGTCATAGAGTTCATATATAAACAATTTTAATCTTTAGTATTCAGATTATTAAATATGTTGATTTTGAGATTAAAGTTTTGTGCTTTTGCCTAGTTAATAAAATATATAAATCACAATCTAAGATAGAGTTTTCAAAATGATAATCTTCACTAGTAATCATTAGTCAATATAATCATAAACCATTCTCAAGTATCAAGGTGGTTAAGATTTGCATGTGTATGATTTAATGATACAAAAGTGATTAATGTATAATTGTTCAGTAGTTTTTGTAAAGTCCTTATCTGAGATTTATTATACAAGGACTTAAAATAGAATGATCAAACTTGTTAGGTTGATCTTTGAGTTGATGTTCTGTATAGACTGATAGGATTAGATCTTTCATAAAGTTACTCTGCATGTTCATAAAGTCCTTGTTGATCGCAGAGTAAGTATTGAGTTAGCAGTACAACAATTGGAATCGTCAAACAAGCCATAAAGCTATCTAAGCAATTGTAAAGCATCGTAGAGTTACTTTGCTTATTCGTAAAGTCTTTATTGTTCGCAGAGTAAATCTTGAGTTCGTAGTGCAGTAGTCAGAATTGTCAAGAAGATACTTGAGCTATCTGAGCAATCGTAGAACAAGTCTTGAAGCTGTCGAAGCAATCTTGAAGTATCGTAGAGTACCTCAGCTGAATCGTAATGTGAAAGCTGTTGGCAGAACACCCTAGTAGTTCGTAAAGCAGCAAAAACATCTAAATTATTAAAGTTAGAAACAATCTACTATCAGGAACGTAGAGCTGTATTCAGAATCGTAAAGCTGCTATCAGAGTCGTCACCAAAGCTGGAAAAGCTGTTGAAAGAAGAAGTTCGCTGAGTCTGCTCCAACATCGTAAAGCAAAATTAGTAGAGCAGATCTTAGAACATCTCACTAACTCGGAGAAAGACATTCGTAGAGTTGAGTATTTTATTTCAGACTCTATGTTCTTCATTAAACTCAAAGATCAAGTCAAGATTAAAGACATTGTCAGAACGGTTATAGGTTTGACAAGTACAAAATATTGCAGAACATAAGAGCAATGTTCGAAAAAGCTAAAAGCTGTATGAGGCATTTTTTTCCAGACGAGACGAGATGAGGCGATGCGTAAGCCTTGAGGAGGAGTGAGGCGTAAGCCTCGATTTAAAAATCTAAAAGTCCCAAAAAAATTATTAAAATTATTAAAATAATGCTAATAAAATCATAAGACAATCCATTATAATCAAGGTCATAAAAGACATAAATACAACGTCACCTTAATGTATCATCACAAAATATCAAAACAACATAATATCATCAACTACTTATATAGTGATCATCCATCACTATATAAATAGTGTATCATTCGTATCTAGCGGCCTGAAAAATGGATCAAATCCTAGATCATCATCTCCATCATCACCCCTATCATCACTAAGAGGATCCTCCATGGAATCATCATCGTATCTAATAGCTTTGTCATCCTCCTCATCGTCACTGCTAAGATCCTCAAACTCCAGTTCTTCATCTACCAATTGCAATCCCTTCCCTTTATCTATAAATAAACAAGTAAATTTATAATGACTAATGACTGTTTTTTTAAAGAGAAAAATTTAAAGACAACTTGAGTAATGACACTAACCTTTTGTTTTAGTTTTTGACTGCAAAGTCTCTCTTTTTCTTTTGACTTCCTTGTTTACTTGTTGTTCCCCGAGTCCCTTTCCTTCCAATTGTAATCTCCCTCACATTAGTCTATTCTCCTCCAACTGTCCTTTCATTCCCATGAGTCCCTCCACCCTCCTCCTCCATATCATCAAGCTCATAAGTCACTCTCAAGATATTTTCATCATTTTTCCCCACAACTCACTCAGTATTAGATGGCACACTATCAACAACCAATGGATCCTCCTCTTCTGTTGGTGCCTTTTTCTTGATGTGCCGATCTTTCAATTTTTTATTGTACATAATGTAAGCCAATGAGTTAAGCCTGGATGCGGACAGTCGATTCCTTCTCTTTTTATATATCTATATTACAAGTAATTGAGCATTAGTGAGATCTCATAAAATCTTAATAAATATATTTGAGAATATAAATGATTTATATCTAATAAATACCTGATTGAAAATACTCCAATTACGCTCACATGCCGAAGATGAGCAAGTTAAACTCAAAATCTTCACTGCAAAGTTTCTTAATTCCGGAGCTTCATCTCCAAATGTGATCCACCAATCAGTTGTATCACTATTAAAACATATATCAATCTTTAATTGCAAATTAGCTTTCTATTTAATCAAAATGAAAGCATAGCCATACATTAATCAACGGTACTTACCGAGAGCACGTTTCTTACACGTTTTTTTTGGCATTTGTGTACCCAAATAACCCTTGCCTCAATCGGAATGCATCTAATTACAAATCAGCCTTCTCTCTTTCCTCGGAGTTAGGAATAAGTTCGTCAATACAAGCGTACAATCCCACCTTAACTTCCACATTGGCACAAAAATTGTCATCATATTAAAATTAAGAATTCAAAAAATATGCAGCAACGTGCAAATGTCAATGCAACTGATTGTCCCACTTAGCATCTATTATGCTCCATATCTCTTTATAGGACCCCTCCTCATTATCCAAATTTTTTGCAATCTCTTCTTTTGCATTGTCCATGGCACCATATAAAAATCCCATTCCCGACACCTTCTTTGAATCTGCCATCCTCCATGCACTTACTAGAGGTTTTGTGGTCTTAATTACATATCCCACACTATCCCAAAAATTCCCATAACTTAGAATGATTTTTCTCGCCTCTCTAACCTTTAGGTTTTTTTGCCTAATCATAATTTAATTTTCCTACTCCCTAGATGTAAACATAGCCTCCAAAGGCCGTCTTAAACTATGGATACTCTGCAAAGTTAAATAAGCAGTGGCAAATTTAGTGGCGGCTGGCTGAACAAGGTCTTTATTAGTGTTGGCCATCATCAATGCCAAGGCCCATCCATGATTATATATGAAGTTGGTTACCTACAATTACATAATGGTACTCATCAAAAAATAATAATAATAATTCAAGTATTCATTGAATAAAAAAAATTATAACCAAATAATAATAATAGTAATTACCTTATTTGCCTTTTTCAAAGCATTTTTATGTTGAGGCAACTCTCCAAGCTTCTCAAGCATCAAATCGATGCAATGTGCAGCACACAGTGTCCACCACATACATGGCCTCTTCTCCATTAACATTCTCCCTGTCACCTTATAATTAGATGTATTGTCAGTGACTACTTGAATGACAAGGTCTTCTCCCACTTCCTCAACAACCTTGTCAAGTAGTTTGAACATCAAATTAGCATCTTTAACTGCATCAGATGCATCAACAGATTTCAAAAATACAGTGTCATGGGGGTTGTTAACAAGAAAGTTTATTAGTTATCTTCCCCTAATATCTTTCCAACCATCCGACAAGAGTGACACCCCCGTATGTGCCCAAGTCTTTTTTATCTCCTCAATAAAGGCCTTTGTAGTCTTCTCTTCCTCCTTCAATATCCAAGAGCTAAGCTCGTATGGAGTAGGGGGTTTCAAACCATGACCATAGTTCCCAATTGACCGACACATATTTATGCATGAAGGACTATCTGCAACATTAAAGGGAATCCCGTTTTCAAAGAAGAATCTACCAATATCAAGACAGACTGCATTACGAACCTCCTTTGAAAATACAGTACTCTTTGTAGTAGCATCATCATCAACAGCATCAACATCTACAACAAATCTGTCCATGGGTCCCCGAACTCCCCTCGCGGAGGCACTACCCACACTTGAAACTCCCAAGGATGGATGACCACCATAATAAGACCCACGTTGTATTTTTTGCAGCTTCATTTATTTGTCTTTCCTCCTTTGAGTCGATACTTTTCTTCATATATGACGCAAGTTGTTCCTTCACTTCAGTTGGTACTTTTTTGCAAGCCTCAACGTTACTATGATTACCCACAAGATGTTTTTTCAGCCTTGTAATCCCTCCTTTACAAATTTTCTTACAAAAATTGCATTCCACATATAAATGAGATTTATTAACTCCAGGAGCTTCGGTGCCATATTTCCAAGCTGGATCTTTCTTACCCATAATTACAATTCACTGTATGATGTATGGAAAAGTCAATTGAGAAACAAACATAAAAATTGTACCACAAAATGACTTGAGAAGTGACCTAACTTTCTGTCTATTAAAAAATTGAAAAACTACTTCGTTCACAAGGATGTCTGAGTCAGTGACTAACTCCAGAGAATATATCCTAGAAGATGATGTTTTTCTCAACATTTATGAGTGTATCATAAGCAATGCCAAAGTAAAAGGGTGCATACTCGTCACGATGTCTTTTTTGTTTTGTTCCTCTTAAGTACATCCACCACCTGAATAAGAACATTTGTACAAACAAGGATCTCGATTACATGGAAATTATTGAAAATAAATACAATTAACGCTACAAAGATTAAGAAAAATAAAATAATTACTTTCAGAGGTTCTTTGCCTCCCTGAAATAGGTGCTTATAATCGAGAAGGCGTGGATCAATCTTTGCAGGGGCCTTGTACATAAAGGCTATGACATAAATTTCTGCAAATGTTGAACGACTAGCCAGTGGTTTTTCCGTTTCAACCATTTCAAACAGTTACTCGGCAAATTCCAAAGTTAAATATAGCAGTAATAAATTTCTATCTATTCAAGACATGTTTTGAAAAGGAACGAGACGTCACCTGCTTAAGACAATAAAGAACAGCATTGTAGTCTTGAGACTTGAAAACCTGAAGGACAATGATAGATAAGAAAAAAAAATCTCAAATTTTACAGCCCAGGGAGGGGTGCTGCAATTTAAGCAAGTATGCAAGCTTCAAACTGATTTACAAAAAAATATGCAAAAGAAAATTCAACAAGTTCCTGTAACGAAGTTATTTGATCACTAACAAAAATTTTAAGTTACCATTACCAGACATGAATTTGTTCATCAAGTTGAATTACTGAAAACATATAAGATTTTTTTATCCCTTAAATAATATTTATTGAATTTATTGGATTACTAATAATAGGAGACATATCAAGTTAAATTATTGAAAACATATATTTTTTTGTTTTGACAAATAAAACATAATATCAAAAAGTGTTGGAACTTGTGGCTCATATGATGTGTATGAGAGGTATTGAGAAGTTCTCGTAAAAGGCCAGTGCGAAGCGGAGTGAGGCACTAGCCCATTGCAGGGTCAGTTGTTCGGGTCAGGCCGAAGGTTTTTTTTGGGGGGGGGGGGTAGGCCCCCCACGGTATGGTACGTGTGTGCAATTGATCCAGAGTCGAGAAGAAGAAGAAGACAGAGTTGAGAAGAAGAAGACGAGAGAGAAAGAGAGAGAGAACTTGCTTGGCTGGTCGAAGTCGCCTGATTCGCCTCTCTTCAATTGATAAATCTATTGGCTTGAATTGAAGAATGAAGAATTGAACATAAACGTACTTAGGTTTTTTTTTAATCTAAATCAAGGCCTACGCCTTGAGGCGAAACGCACCGAGGCGTACGCCTCAGCCAAATAAGGTGGAAACCTCTTCATCTCCTTTTGAGGCGTAAGCCGCGTCATATCAAACTAACGCCTCGCTTTGAGGCGTGCGCCTCGCTTTGAGGCGTGCGTCTCGAGCGCAATTTCGAACCATGCATAAGAGTGAAGATTTCAAGGATGTTTATCACAATCTTCAAATTCAAAAAGGAAGATCAGAAATACTGTTTGTAGAAAGTCTGTCACCTCAGTTCAGAGGTAGGTGAGAACTACTGACTGATGCGATATACTAGGTCCAGAAGAAAGTCTTCTATCTATCCCAAAGTCAGAAGAGTATTAACTGTACTATCAGAATATTAAATGCTCTAACGGAACTCTTCAACGTAACTATTTATGAAGAGATATAAAAACGTATGAGGATTAAAATCCAAATACGAATCACCCAAGTACAAAGTTGAACTTCTGCAAAAAGTTAAACGAAGAAATCTACTCTACGAACACAGAAGAAGTATTTGTTCAACACTGCTAAGTACCAGAAGAACTCAAGCATAATTGCAAAGCTTAGCGGCACATCAAACTCAATCAACAATCAGTTGTGATTCACTTGATCTGTGTGGTTATTATACCAAGTCAGAGTGACTTGAAGAGGTCTAAGTGTCTTAGACTAAGGTGCTGTTTGTTTGTGTCTTAATGGCTCTTAATGGACAACCTCTTAATCGCTAAGAGGAACAAAGTTGTTTGTTTTTATTTTTGTTACATCTGAATGCCTCTAAATGGTTGAGATACAAAATCAAATCTAAACTATTAAGAGGGACATCTTAATGAACTTGGACAAAAATATCCTCTTCAATATTAACAAATTCCTTTTATATCCAACACTCAAACCCTTATTATTATTATTATTATTATTATTATTATTATTATTATTATTATTATTATTATTATTATTATTATTATTATTATTATTATTATTATTATTATTATTATTATTATTATTATTATTATTATTATTATTATTATTATTATTATTATTATTATTATTATTATTATTATTATTATTATTATTATTATTATTATTATTATTATTATTATTATTATTATTATTATTATTATTATTATTATTATTATTATTATTATTATTATTATTATTATTATTATTATTATTATTATTATTATTATTATTATTATTATTATTATTATTATTATTATTATTATTATTATTATTATTATTATTATTATTATTATTATTATTATTATTATTATTATTATTATTATTATTATTATTATTATTATTATTATTATTATTATTATTATTATTATTATTATTATTATTATTATTATTATTATTATTATTATTATTATTATTATTATTATTATTATTATTATTATTATTATTATTATTATTATTATTATTATTATTATTATTATTATTATTATTATTATTATTATTATTATTATTATTATTATTATTATTATTATTATTATTATTATTATTATTATTATTATTATTATTATTATTATTATTATTATTATTATTATTATTATTATTATTATTATTATTATTATTATTATTATTATTATTATTATTATTATTATTATTATTATTATTATTATTATTATTATTATTATTATTATTATTATTATTATTATTATTATTATTATTATTATTATTATTATTATTATTATTATTATTATTATTATTATTATTATTATTATTATTATTATTATTATTATTATTATTATTATTATTATTATTATTATTATTATTATTATTATTATTATTATTATTATTATTATTATTATTATTATTATTATTATTATTATTATTATTATTATTATTATTATTATTATTATTATTATTATTATTATTATTATTATTATTATTATTATTATTATTATTATTATTATTATTATTATTATTATTATTATTATTATTATTATTATTATTATTATTATTATTATTATTATTATTATTATTATTATTATTATTATTATTATTATTATTTTTATAATAATAATAATTATTATTCTTATTCTTATTATTATTTTAATTATGATTATTATTATTATAATTATTATTATCATAATTATTATTATTATTATTATAATAATAATTATTATTATAATTATTTTTATAATAATAATAATAATAATACTTATTATTATTATTATTATTATTATTATTATTATTATTATTATTATTTTTATAATAATAATAATAATTATTATTATTATAATAATTATTATTATAATAATTATTAATATTATAATTATAATTATTATTATTTTTATAATAATAATAATTATTATTATTATTCTTATTATTATTATTATTATTATTATTATTATTATTTTAATTATGATTATTATTATTATAATTATTATTATTATAATAATTATTATCATAATAATAATAATAATAATTATTATTATTATAATTATTGTTACTATTATAATAATAATAATTATTATTATTATTATTATTATTATTATTATTACTATTATTAATATAATAATAATAATTATTATTATTATTATCATAATTATTATTATAATAATTATTATTATTATTATTAGTACTATTATTAATATAATAATAATTATTATTAATTATAATTATTATTAGTATAATTATTATTATTATTATAATGTTCAACTGTTCATAGGGTTAAAATGGTAAAATACTGTTATTCAGACATCTGAAAAAATTGATTATCAAACAACATTTTTTCATTCAGATACAATTCTATTCAGATGCTCTATATTATTCAGATGTCTAAATTATTCAGATCTTAATTGAGAATTTTATCAAACACCACCTAAGTGTCTAAATATTCCGAGACTAAGTGACTCGAAGGAATCTAAGTGATTCAGTTGTAATATTGTCTGAGAGATCTTATCTTTAGTGGATATCCTACTTGTTGAAGTAGAAGAGTGGACTAGAAGTGTTGATCTTTCGAACCACTTAAAACATCTTGTGTTATTTACTTTCAGCATTTATATTCTGTCATTAATTGCTATAAATTGTTATATCTGTCAGTGACTTATCTACACGAACACCAAAGATAGAATCACAATTTCATTAAATCTTCAAGGGGATTTTTATACTAATATTTCGTTGTGCTAAATTAATTATCTGATACTTGATCCATTAAATGAACAAAAGTTTTTAAAGATCTATTTAACCCTCTCCCCCTTCTAGATCTCTATTGTGCCTCTGGAAAACAACAAAGGTTTAGTCCAACTCCCTTAAGAATCTATTTTGATTCTTGAAAGCTCATGTTACTATATATGCAAGGATAAACTAAGAGGAATAATCATTTCACATATATTGAGTATCCTTTACCATGTTTGTAATTTTAAGGTGTCAAGAATATGTATTCCTTAACTTATAGTTCACCTTGGTATGATTCTTTAGAATTTTTTAAATGAAGCACATGGATTTAGGGCTTACTGGAAGTTTTCTGATTTGCATAATGTTCAATCACTTCTCCAAAAATTTCCAAAATATCAGCTCATTATACCGTTGACTGTTGAGTTGATCGAACATTTTTAGCCAAGACAATCAGATCATCTTTATATCAGCCAGTTGACATCTTCATATTAATTGGAGTGCATAAAATCATGTTGGTACTTTGGCTTCATGGGATTTCTTTTCACACAAGTGTGATGTTTTTATCTGCCTCAAGGCAGGTGAATATTTTGTCTTTCACGGTTTTACGAGTAAGACCTAATCCATCTGTTTGCTTTATTAGTTGACTTTTTATGTGATCAAGACCTTGGACTAGTTTTTTTTGGGGAGAGAAAGGTGGGGGTGGGTACAGTTACTCAGAAAATTTAGTTAACTCTATATTGGGTTAGAGTAATGTGTTTTGTCATATGGATTGGGCAGGAGTTTATCAATGGGACACACTTATACCGCAAGAACTTGTCAAGTGAAGCCTCGAAACTAGATATACGGGTTATGGGCCTCGCAGCCTATTTGCAAATTTGTTTAGGTTTGATGCTCCAACATTGTATTGGTAGCGTGTCAGGTCTATGAGTCCTGTGATTTGTTTTTGTTGCATGTTTCATGTGATTTGTATACTTCTCATGTACAATGTGGGATCGGACATGAGGTTTGATGAGACCGTGTGATGCAGGAGAATAATTTGGAACAAAGAATTAATGGAAAATTATGGGAAACAAAGGAAAATAAGCTAGAATTTGAACTCCACAATTAAATCACTAGGGTCTCTCTAGTGTATCAACTCCACAAATCAACACTAAGATGAATTGGACACCTCTCTGGTATGAATCATAGTAATCAACTTCAATATTCTAATCTATTTATGGGGTTTACATCACTATGTAAAGAGAATCAAAACCCTAATATTACTTGGTGAACAATAAAAGTACCAAACAACTGAAATACTCCTAAATATTGAAGTTTTCAAATAGTGTTCTAAATCCCCACTAATCAATAGTGTTTTAAAATACTGTTTTGCAGGCAGTTTCAAAAGTATGCTCTAATTTATTTTTATCACGTTTGTCCCTTCTATTTTTATACTCTCAATATTAATGTTATATTGTTCTTTTATTCCTTGTCTAGGTGGGACAGTAGTTTCCAGTACGGTAGCTTGGTTGAAGAGGTGGATGGGCATACAGCAATTCTTTATCACAGACTTCTGTTAGACTGGTTCCCAACGTAATGTGCTCTTCTAGTCTCCTGTTAAGAACCTGCTTGTTATTGCTTTGTGTAGCATCTGATTACCTAAACTGGTATCAGCTCAATCAAGTCCTATATTAACTTGGGTTTGAGCTTGTTTAAGCATAGCTCTCATGTGTAATCTAGTTTTCATCCCCCCCACACACTAAAAAAAGAGAATAAATGTCTAGATGCTTGATCGGTTTACAAGGGATAAGTTTATCCTGTAAATACTATGTTCCATCCTCAACACCACAAGGATTTCTTAACTTTATCTAACGAGTTGAAATTATTATCTGGTGGAATGGATTGTGAGTACATACTCTCATGCTAGGGAAGCTTGGTTTGCTGGATATAATTGTCTATCCATGGATTAGAGTGTTGGTGGAAAAATATGGCGGCGAGCATATGGAGTTCTAATTACATTATACGCTTAACAGGATAGGCTCAGGAAAAACTATGAAAACTGATGCACACATGTGCCTAGAGACTTCTTTGATGTGTTTGTTTTGTAATAAATTCCAAATCTTTAAATCCTCGCAGCAGTTTTTGGACTTTGGGAGACAAATCTTGTAAGGTTTTTTGAAATAGTATTCTATAATCTAGCTAATAGATATGTTTGTAATCTCCTGAATTGAGGAGTTCCTTTTTTTTTTCCTTTTTTTTATTTATAAATTTTATTTGAGTATTATTTTGCCGCTTTCTCTAACTCTTTGAACGTGGACAGCTTTCCTGCCTAAGTGTTCTGTAGGTTGGCGATTGGGGATGCAGATTTGTGAATTTGAGTATTCGGCAGGATTCTTCAGGTGTCTCTTGGGGGATTCTTTTTTAAATGATAAGAATTTAATATATACACATACTATATACTATACTAGTTAATATAGTATTTTATATACTAATACTAGAATTAGTGTAGGTTTTAGTTGGTGTATATTTCCTAAATTCCTAAATATTATTTGTATATAAAAATTTTGTTTTTTTCTTGAAAGTTTATTGGTATTGGAATTTTAATAAATGCGAGTATCTATATATATACGGCACTATGACGAGACATGGTGGTAGTTGACCGCCAGAATGCCCAGGCAATAAAACGTTCGCCATGGTGTCCGTACGGCGACGAATCGTTAACGATGTGCAATTTACACATTATTTATTTTATTTCAGAAGTATATTGAACAATAAAATTTTATATACATTAAATCCAAAATATAATAACTAACTCTATGGAATACAATTAAAACACAATTATACGAATATTTCACAATCCAAATTCAAAAATAAAAGACTTGACATTAAATACTAGTAGAACAAGTTAACAAACACCATGTAGAAAATAAAGAATCAACCAAGTCATCACTCATCACATAACAAGTCCATGAGTTTATGATGAGTAATGGATAAAAAATGACTTGATCAATTCACGCCTTGGCGGTACGACATCTAAAGCATTGCCTTGCCCTTCTCCAGTGCTAGGTTGCTTAGGCGACACTATGACAAACGACACTATGAAAAATATGATATATATATATATATATATATATATATATATATATATATATATATATATATATATATAATGAAATGGGATATGCACTATCTCTTAAAATAATTTTTTTATGTTAATTCCTAAATTTTACTTCAACATTAAACTTTAACATATTCAATGGCTATGTTGTTATCCTTCAAGAAATATGCTACTATTCGTGCTGGAAGGACCACCACTATGAAAGGATAGCTTAAATTTTTTTTTTGAGGGAAGTGCTTCTCCCATTCTCTCTCTCTCACTATATATATATATATGCCAAATCCTCACATAACTTGAATCGCCAATTTTTGAGATTTCCCGAACCGTGGAATTCCTGTATGGCAAACCCAAATCCTTTCTTCTTAGTAACTCCTGCCCCTTTTCTTGTATTACATGAACTCGAGTATGTGCTTTAAATGATGAGGACCTACTACTAACACTTTTGAGACATACTATCTGTATGTGCCAAGGACTTTATAGGGCTAAGGTACTCTTGTAGCCCTCTATTGGTAATTTCATTCTTTGGAGTGAGAGACTAGAAGGGAACAAAGAAAAGTTGCAAAAAAATAAGGAAGCAAATTAAAAAAGAAGTTTCTAGCTAAATGACTTCCTAAGCTCATTTGGTATCACGGCAAAATGATTGATAAACATGAGAGGACAGAAAATCTAGAAGAGAATAATCTATCTAAGGAGGCACCTAAGTTAGAAACCTTTAGCATGCTGATTATGGGATTACGATGTTATTTGGTTAAATCTTCCTGGTTAATTGGTTATATATGTGTATATATGTACTCTTATTCATTGCACATACTCTAGTTATTAAAAGTTCTTTTTGATAAGTAAGCTTACTAGAGAATGATGCTCTTCCTGTGGCTGTATGTCAGTTTAGTCATTCTCATACGGAGGGCTTACATGCGTTATACCCTTGTTTACCCCTTGATAGGGATTGTGAGTCTTCTGTTGTTCAATATATATAGCAGTCAAGGTGTTAGTTTTATTATTTGGAAATTGCTCAAGCATTGTAGTTTCTGTTTCATAAAAGAAATGATGTTTTATGCTTGCTGATAGCTTTACATATGGATGCACAAATTATTAGTTAGTTATTGAATAATTAGGAAGGTCGAGTATTAATTTTATTGTTAAAAACTTGCTTGGAAAGTAAATTAAAGGCAATTTATACAGATGCTATTTATTGCAGGTTTGTGTGGCCTCGTGACCTTTGTTATGTGCGTTATTGGCGCCGAAATGATGATGGAAGTTATGGTGAGTGCATCATCTGAATTCTGTTTCTTGCTCATTCTTTCTGCTTCGTGCTTTAATGTGAGGAATCTTTTTCTTCAATGAGGAAAAAATTCAAAAAGAAAAGGATTAACAAAGTTTTCAACTTAAGATTCTTTTTGTTTATTTATCTTTGTTACTGTGCAGTTGTGTTATTTTGTTCGAGGGAGCATGAGAACTGTGGTCCACAGCCAGGATATGTGCGGGCACATATTGAGAGTAAATTTTTTGAAGTTTATTTATGATAAAAAAATTAAGTAGTTGAAGGTTTTCAGGTTCTTAGTCATATACAAAATAAGCGATTTCAGCAACAGAATTATCCTGTTGTGCACAGGTGGAGGTTTCAATATTTCCCCTTTGAAACGTCGGAATGGGAGGCCAAGAACACAAGTGCAGCATCTTATGCAAATTGATCTGAAAGGGTGGGGTGTGGGATATGTTTCATCATTTCAGCAACATTGTTTGCTTCAGATGTTAAATAGTGTTGCTGGTGAGTTTCTATAATTGTTCATTCTCAAGTCAACTTGTTAAGAATTGGAATATAATTATGGCTTGTGTACTGCTGTGATGGTTCAGGTCCTTCAGGAAGCTTTATTTCTGATCTTGCATTCCATCTCATTCTTCACTTCCTTTGGCCGTGTGGAATATGCAGCATACTTCTCTTTCACTCTCTAGATTGTATTGCTTGAAAGTGTCAATTATATGGTGCTCGTCTTCCAGCTATTACTCTTCTCTGTCTTGTGATAGCTGAAATTCCAGATACTTTTGGGTGTTTCTGCTATTTGTTTTGTGAGTTTGAAGTAATCATGTTACCCAGCTATAATGGCTGAACACTGAAACTTATGAGTTCGATGCAACTGTACCATACTCCTTATTTCAAATTATTATCTAATTGGCATAATTCTTTTAATTATGAAGCCATACAATCAGAAGAAGATTTAAAAAATATTAGTCTGTGTCAATAGAAAACAAAATTTGTGCAGTCTTCTTTATGCATTAATTGGTTACGAATATCATGCATTTATTATTTTTTTGTTAGCATTTTTAGATTTTTCTGGACTTGTACTCTTTCACTTGAATCTCTTTTTGTAATAATGATAAATCTATATTTCTTCCTATGATAATTAGAACAAGATATTGAGTTCTTACTTCTTAACTATCTTGCCACATTTTTTCAGATTGGTCTCTGATCTTTTCTGGTATACTGGTATTTTACTTCTGTTTTGTTTCATCCTCTATTACAGGTCTGCGTGAATACTTTTCTCAAATCGATGAAAGAAATGCTCCTCCACGAATACCTGTTATGGTCAATATGACGTCAGCTTCTGTTCCTGCAAAGAAAGGTCTAAAGTTGCAGGGGTCGGCTATTCCTCGTAGTCATTCTCTTGATCAAATAAATGCTACTAACAAAAATTCAATGATGGATGAATACTCTGATGAGGAAGAGGAATTCCAAATACCTGATGATGAGGTTTATATTATACCTATGTACTAGTTATGTTTCCAAATAATACCTGATGACGAGGTTTATATTATACTTGCGCACTAGTTATGTTTACGTACTTATTTTTTTTTCTTTTTTTTTTAAATTCTTTAAATGAGTATATACATACAATTTCTTAATTTTGTTTTGAAATTTTTTCAGCCATTCACAACCAGCCTTGAGAATGATTCTAAAAGAATTGGTATATTTAAGATTTTTGTTCAATTCATCTGGCATAAAATCCTTATAATTTGAATTAAGTGGACCTTCTATTAACAATATTGTTCATAAACTGAAGTCATTGAAGAAGAACCTAAGGATGAGCTTGATCTATCCTGCTTCTCCGGTAACCTTCGACGTGATGAACGTGAAAATAGTCGTGACTGCTGGAGAATCGCTGATGGAAACAATTTTCGAGTTCGTAGCCGGCATTTTTGCTATGACAAATCAAAGGTTTTTTTTACTCTTTACTTGTTCCTCGGGCATTTGGCCTGATTCAGGCATCTTTTTTTTTCTTTTTTCTTTTTCACAAATGACTTATTAGGCTTACTCTAATTATATTATTGCTACATATTTAAAGATTTCTGCTGGTAAACATCTTATGGATCTTGTTGCCGTT
Source organism: Hedera helix (assembly GCA_947179155.2). Taxonomy (NCBI): domain Eukaryota; kingdom Viridiplantae; phylum Streptophyta; class Magnoliopsida; order Apiales; family Araliaceae; genus Hedera; species Hedera helix. The sequence continues at coordinate 12,806,459 of OX359274.1, forward strand.
GATTGGTTCAAAGACACAAAACGAATGGACCACGTTGCTAGGCGCCATGGTTGTGCAGCACAGGCAAGTATCTTGGATACATGTTTATCACTCTTATGGTTTCTCTTTCTTGTAGAGTACAATTTTTTTTTTGTTGGTAATATTGTGCTTCTGTATAAACCTCAAAAGCTGTCTTTAAAGTGGAGACACTTTCCGGATTCATATTATCCTTTGGGCCTATTTGATACTCCGTCTGTTCCACAAAAAGAGTCCATTTGCAAAATATAGAAATTTTGAAATTTTTTCCCCATGTTTACGCCTAAATTTATTTAGTATTTAGCTTCATAGTGATGACATGATAATGAAATTGTAATAATAAACTAGGACATTGTGTCATTTTATACTATCATCAAAAGAAATGAGACTACTTCTTTGTAACTTTAAAAAAATAAAATTGGCATATGGTACTTTTTGTGGAACATGGAGAGTATTTTTTTTCCTCATTTGCACGACATCTAGTTGGCAGTAATTTTGTAAGCATTCAACTCCAAATAATTTTATTGGTGATATCACTTTGGTAGTTACCATCTTCCTTATAATTTGTAGCATCCTCACTATTATCATCACCCTCAATCTCATCCCCCTCAATCTCATCCCATTTGCACCCAATTCCTCTCGTTGCACTTAGCCTTTCTATTGCCCTCTATTTTAAGTACTAAGATATTAATGCTGGTTGTCTGTTTTCAATTTTTTCCCCTTCTTGACTTGATCTGTTTGTGGTGTTAGTGATACTGCATGGTGGTGAGAATATAGAGAAAAAGGAGAAATAGGACAGAACAGGAAGAGGAAGAATTAGAGAATATATATATATATATATATATATATATATTCTGGAGAGAGGAAGGAGTAGACAAGCAGTATGAACTGAAGAATGGGTTGGGGAGAGAGAAGTGGAGACTGGAGGGAAACAGAAGGATAAAATAAATTTATATTCGCAATAAAAAATAAAATAAATAACTTATGTATCAAGACAAATCAGGTGTAAATTATTTAGACATAATAGAATGCATTTAGCATTAATGAGGCCATAAATTTGTTCACTGGGCTTGGACTTGCAACTTGATTTTCTCCGTAGATCAAATTTTATTATGTAGCAAAGCAAGTCCATTAGGATCTCTTTAGTCATTTTTTGAATCCCTTAACTAACAACAAAAAGGATATGCAGTTACGTTTTTATGGAAAGATGTACAAGATAGATATCTGTCTCCATTATGAAGTTCATTGTTAAAGGCGTTTTATATCGACCCTCTTCATGCAAAACTAGTGAGTTACAATTTATTTGTCAATGTCCTAACTTCTAAAGCAATCTTGGCCATGGAGATTGGTCATAGATGATTTAGGGAAATGGTGTTTTTCTGCACACTTTTCAAAGGAGATTTATGAATTGTGGGTTATAGCCTTCTAGGTGACACAGTGCCATTGTGAAGTCGAACATTCTGTGTGTTTTTAAGATGACTATGAGTGGAGCCTTGGAAGTCCCAGCCAAATCCCATATTTTTTTAGAGTTCTAAAGAGAACTTCAAAATGGGGCGATGAACATGCCATCTCCAGGACAAGTGAAGACCACTTCCTTCCCCCCTTGGACCCATCTCATTCCATAATGTCCCATCTTTACGCAGGAATCCATTTTTGAATTGCTGTTGTATCTTGTGACGGCTTGGGTTTGCTTATTATCTATCTGCAGTTTGTGCTGATCAATATTACCTCTTCTGTGCCCATGGAATTGGAACATGGCATTCTCAATTATGTCACTATTGGAAGGCATCCTTTTGGTCATGGATTCTCATTGTCCTACATTACAAAACTTGAGGAAGGTTTTATCTCAATGAAAGGGAAAATGATGCGGACTTGTTGATTATATGTATTATTAAAAGATAAAATTAATTAGCTATGGAAATCATAGGGTATTTAGAAAAGTTTTTACAATAGCTATCATTGAGGCTAATAATAGTAAGTCTTTTAATTATAGTAGGCCTTTTAATTGTAATTGGTTTTTTAGTTCTAGGATTTTCAGTGTCCTATATAAATGATATCATCCCCCATAAGTACATTGGAGTTGAATTATAAATTGATTTGAAACGCTTTTTGCTTTTGTGTGTTTCTACCAATTCCCTGCATGGATAGTGCTTTTATGCTTTGTGCTTTTAAAGGGTAGTATATATTATGAGCAGTCCTTTTGAAATTTCTCTATAGGTTGCCTCCGAGAAAGGACATTTTTCCATAGTGTTTAATCTACAAGTAAGTTGCTTTCTTAGTTGATTTAATTTGATTAATAATGTGTCTGAATGCTAGAGAGGAAATAACAACATATGCTTTTAGGTTCCAGGCTCGACACACTACAGCATGGTCTTCTATTTTGTAATGAAGGAATTGGCACCTGGATCTCTCTTGCAGCGGTTTGTTGACGGAGATGATGAGTTTCGTAATAGTAGACTAAAGCTCATCCCATCAGTTCCAAAGGTAGAGTCTCAATTTTTGATTTATTGAATAATCATTTTTGATTATTTTTCACCATGACCCCTCGTATTGGTATTGGGCATGAAATCACCCTTCACCTGATATTCACATACATAATGGTAAATCTGACCTCCAACATTGCCAAAATAACACAATAGCAGTATAAAAATTTATGTGGTTATACATGCAAACTATGTATGCATATTTTTATTTTGGATATTTTGAACGTTTATAAGAATGTATTCCCCCCCTTTCTTCTGTCCATGTGATACTTGGTCCCATGTTCTCTTCTATCATCTGCTTGTCTTGATTTCTGGGTATGTATGCTGTAAACAGTTTAGCTTCAGGATCGTTTTTGTGCAGCATTCAATTGCTTGATCTATAGAATCAGTAGAAATCATGTGCATACAGAAAGTGTTGACAATCGAGACAGTTTTTGCCCAAGTTTCTCAAATTTGAAATCTCATCTTGCCTTCATCTTGATATACTTGGTTTTTAATTTTGGCAAGTTCCCTTTTTTCTTTCTTCATAATACTGTTCATTGGTTCATGATGTTCACTTACTAATCATGCAGGGCTCTTGGATTGTGCGGCAAAGTGTAGGAAGCACCCCATGTCTATTGGGAAAAGCAGTCGATTGCAACTATATACGTGGTCCCAAATACTTGGAAGTAATGCTCCTCTTTAATTTTTTGTTTCTTTTAGATATATTTGACATAGACGATCTTAATATTGTGTTCTAATATCTTGTAGATTGATGTTGACATTGGTTCTTCTACCGTGGCTAATGGAGTTTTGGGACTTGTAATTGGGGTAATTACTAGTCTTGTAGTAGAAATGGCTTTCCTTGTACAGGTATGTTTGTTTTAAGTTTAACTAGTGATTAGTACTACTTAACCCCAGATTTTGCCTACACAGTTTTTAATACTTCAAAAGGAAAACCCTTAAAATTTGTGCCGAGTAGAACGACAAATATTGGTGGTAAAACTTTAACCCTATGAACTTGCACCCGAAGGGGGAGTGTTATGATAATTGTTTCTTATCCACTTAATAGTATCGAACCGTGTTCATTAACATTAATTAGGCCAGCATCTTATTTCCATTACATTATGTTTTATTGGTATCAACCTCATCTTGTTATTGATTTTGCTCGAACATAGTTTCCCGTGACAAGAGAGACATTACTTGGTAACATAAGTTTCATTAATGAATCAAGTTAGTTTTAGTTTTGGGCTTTGATTTTCCTCAGTCAGCCAAAAAGCGTGGAGATCTCTTTCAATTTTGTATATCCCCTCAAGTCAAGGCATTACATGGACAGGGGATGTTTCTCTTTGTGAAAAGATGATGAGTAAGGCATCAAGATGAAATATGTATCTAGGTATTATCAGTTTTTTGATACATGAACTTGAGAACGTTAATTGAAAAATTAAATAAGAACAAAAAATGGATTGGGATTGCTTCGTTTTTGCATTACTCTAATAATGGGAATTTTCTATGTTGCATTATAATATTCCTTCTATCCGAAAAAATGAATACCACATTTGCTTTGGAAATTACTAAGAAAGTTGGACTTATATTTTCTGGATTGGGGGTGGGGGGAGTATGCCATAGTATTACTTGAGAAAGAATATGCCTTATACATGACCTGTTGGCATTATTTTTTCACAAACAGGCAAACACTACAGATGAATTACCAGAGCGGCTGATAAGTGCTGTCCGTGTTTCTCATATAGAGTTGTCATCTGCCATAGTCCCAAAGCTGGAGCCAGATCCATCTGACTGAGTCAAAGCTTCAACTCTGCCAACCTTACACAATTATTGCTTGAATGTGCATATTTTACTGCCCCAGTTTTCATTCATTACATAGCTTTTACAATTAAAAAACATCAATGATCACCAAAATCCTTTTCTTTTTTTGCTTAGATATAGAAAGAAATGTAGTTCTCTGTATGTTTATAGTTTCTGAGTAAGTTTAAGACGTCAATAATTATTTTTTCCCTGCATCTTTCTCATGTGATGGCGGATTCCATATTTGCCCGAGGTCTACTATCAGTAAATGTGCACTGGTCCATACCTAGTACTACGTTTAGAACGAAGGAATGGAATGGGTGAAGAAATGAAATAGAGAAATGAATGGAATGGAGAATGGAATGATTCATTCAATTCTAGATGGAATACGTTATTTCATATCTTTCCTCAAAGAATAAAATTTATAAATTTGGGAGGGATGAGAATGATCTATTCTATTCCTATAAAGCAATCAAACAAAAAAAATTTCATTATAATTTTAGCTTTATTTTTTCAATCCAAACGTAGTACATGAGATGCCTGTAAATTTGATGGATATGAACCTGTCATTTTTCTGCACTGTAAAATTGAAGTGAACATGCTTGTTTGCCTTGAGAAAGAGATGTTTATGGACGAAGGTGGTCAAAAGAAAAAGAAAAGAAATGAGAAGGGATAGAAAGTTACTGAGCAACATAAATTGCATGGCTCGACATGGACATAATATGTATAGTTCTTTGGTTTGGGATGATTGACAATCTGTCTCGTATATTCATGTGTCCAATATTTTTCGCCCCAATAATATTAGTTGATCTGCTACAACGGACTGAAAAATTATAAAGGACAGTTAGAGAGAATATAATCGCTTGTTTTCATGCCCATATTTTTATTTTTTCCAGTAGTAAATAGACAAATTCAACGGAAGAGATAAATGAATTTACCTTCTGTATCCTTTTGTCATGTTTTGTAAGGAAAGAGATTTACTGACCATTAACGCAGACACTAAATCTTAAAATACATCAAATATACCACCTAAAATATTAATACTTCAAACAAAATTCTATTTAATTCCTTTTGCCAATAAAAAGAGTGGAATAAATAAGAAGCCTTGTGTTCATGTGCATGGTTGATTACACAGCGTTGTTTAAATATGCTTAAAATTTTTATTTGTATGAAAGTTATTTATTTTAATATAATTTATTTAATTTACAAACTCAGTATCTCAGACTCAGAAATGCTATCTCGCAAATGTTGTAAACGTGAAAATCCGAATAAACTAGATTACATGTGTTGAGTAAAAATTATAAATAATTATTTGATATAATTTCACTCGTGCAATTTAAGTACGCGAGTTCTTATTAACGTAGGTCGTCCGATCCATTCGAGTTAATGTATCTCTCAATTACATCCTTTTATTTCAAGAGAACACCTTTCTGATTTCAATTTTAAAATTTAATTATTAAATTTGGAGCTTTTAGATATTTATTTGATATAGTGGCTGAGCCTAAGTACTTTTATGGGACAATTACATTTATTAATATATTTTTAGAAAATATTACAATAAAAGTATATACATAAAATATTTATAAAATTAGTGCATCTTCAATATTTAATTTACAAAATTAATGCATTCTTATCCCTTTAATTTAGTTTTGTGATTTTAAAATTTAAATTTTAAAAAGTCAAAATATCACCATGAAATATCCAATGAATTTTAGATTTGTGTTACTTTTCGAGGAGGGAGAAAGTGAGGATGAGGAAGAAGATGGTGGTGGAGGCGGAAGAAGGTGGTAGTGGTTGTGGCGGAGGAAGAAGATGGTGATGGTTGTGGCGAAGGAAGATGGTGGTGGTTATGGCGGAGGAAGAAGATGGTGGTGGTTGTGGCGGAGGAAGAAGATGGTGATGGAGGCGGAAGAAGGTGGTGGTGGTTGCGGCGGAAGAAGACGATGGTGGTGGAAGAGAGAAAAAGATGGTGGTGGTTGTGGCGGAGTAAGAAGATGATAGTGGTTGTGGCGGAAGAAGAAAAAACTGCAGTTTTTTTATCTCCACACCTACAGTTTTGTCATAATACAGTTGGTAACCAAACCTTCATACCAAATTAACCAAACCTTCATATCAAGGTAATCAAAATCTTCATACCAATGTAATCAAACCTTCATACCAAGATAACCAATTCATCTTCACACCTGCATTTTTTTCATAGTGCAGATTCATAAAACCATACTTTTCGAGGGGGGAGAAAGTGAGGATGGGGATGAAGATGGTGGTGGAGGCGGAAGAAGATGGTGGTGGTTGTGGCAGAGGAAGAAAAAACTGCAATTTTTTCACTTCCACACCTGCAGTTTTGTCATAATACAGTTGGTAACCAAACTTTCATATCAAGGTAACCAGACCTTCATACCAAGGTAACCAAAACCTTCATACCAATGTAACCAAACCTTTATACCGAGGTAACCAATCCACTTTCACACCTGTAATTTTTTCATAGTGCAGTTGGTAGTCAAACCTTCATATCAAGGTAAACAATTCAGTTTTATTATTTGAATGTGATGCAGTTGGTTACAACCGGTTTAATTCAAGCGTCTAGGCGCTTGGGCACGACCAGACTTGAAGGTAACCAAACACGTATATGAAGATAACCAATTTATGACTGTGTAGTAACTACGAGTCAGTAACCAAATCCTTCGAGCTTCTCGTCAATGGTGGTTTTGAAAGAGAGTGACCAACCAGACCGCGCCCCCTGTCAATGATTCATGTTGAAGATGCACATATATATGTTTTGATGGAAGGAGAAGGTGGAGACGAAAGAAAAAGGAGAGAGAAAAGGAGAAGGTGGAGGCAGAGGAGAGAGGAGAAAAGAGAAGGTGGAGGTGAAGGAGAGAGGAGAGAGAAAAGGAGGTGGAGGCGGAGAGAAGAAAAGAGAAGGTGGAAGCAAAGGAAAGAGGAAAGAGGAGAGAGAAAAGGAGGTGGAGGCGGAGGCGGAGGAGAGAAAAGGAGAAGGTGGAGGCGGAGGAGAAGGTGGAAGATGAAGATGACGTGATTTTTGTATTGTACTCTTTTTGTAATTATTTTGTGAATGCACTAATCTTGTAATTAATTTATAAATGTTGTATATTATTGTAAAGAGCCCTTAAAAATATGCATGTTAATGATCCTGTAAAATTTGAGCCATGATCTGTATTTCAGCCAAGATTTTACTTAATGGGCCGAAAAACTTACACCCAACAATCGCCCCCTCTAAAAAGAGAAGGGGAAAAAAGCCCTATTAAATATAGTTTAAAAGAAAGTACTGTAAGACCCCGAATTTTATGAAATACAAAATTTAATTTTTCTTCATATATTTTTTTTTTTTGAAACAGTAAGTGGTTAAATTAACAAAATTGAAAGTTAAGGATGTTATGTGCAAATTTTATTTTGTCGGACAATATTCGCTTTGTCGGGGAATATTCGTTTGGTCGGGGAATATTCGTGCCGTACGACGGCGCCGAAATAATAAATTATTGGTGGACCCCACAACGGAATATTTGTCGGATATAGAAAACGACAGAAGTAACATTTTTAAATAAAAATAGTCAACGGAACTGTTAAAATACCGGTGATAAAAGAATAGTAGCATACGGTAGTTTATGGTATTTTCTGTAGCACACGGTACTCTACAGTAACACACGGTATTGCATAGTGTCTCATATTATTGGTCTGATAATTGACACCGTAACTGTTACGCATCATTTCATCGATAATTGTCACTGCATAATATTTTATATTATCAATTCAATAATTGTTGTTACACAGTATTTTGCATTATTGATTTAATAATTGTCATTACACTGTATTTTATATCATTGAGTCAATAATTGTTGTTGCACTGTTTTTAAAATTATTGAACCTAATAATTGTCACAGTAACATATGCACAGTAATTCACATTATTGAATCAATAATTGTCATTACACAGTAACGTATGCTTTATTTTACATTATTGTTATCTCTATTATGATGTTATTTAAACAATTGTATTTCATTAATTTATTGACTTGATATCTAAGAGCTAACTATACTGTATTTATAACAATTAGTCATAATAATTAAATTGATTTGTTTATAATATAAAGTTAGGTGATTATTAGGTGATATGAAATGAATGGTGTAGATTAAAGATAATATAATATTTGAAATGGATGGTGTAGATTAAAAGATGATCTTTAAATGAATGGTTTAGATTAAATGAATGATAAGATTTTTGGCTATAAATAGAAGCCTTAACTTAAGGATTTTTCATAAACTTCCTTACTTGTTCTTTCTTTCTCTCTCTAAATACTTCTTGTGAAAGTTCTCTCTAAGTGTGCTTAAGTCATCTTGAGTTTGTGAAGATCTATAAGTATACGTGTACTGTTCAAGTTAATCAACCTCATTTAAATCAATATCCAGTCACGTGTTGAGGTAAGGGATACCATCTTTTTCATCTTCCATTATTCAAACATACTATGGTAAGGGATTATCATTATTTGATTCTCGATAATAATATTGTTTCTTCCTTACTCATAAGACGTGCCTTTTATTTCCATGTATTAAATTGTGGGAATAACCTTACGGAGCGGATTGCCGCCTGTTGGTGAATAACCTTTCGTATTCATTCATTATTAATCTCTGAGAATAACCTTACGGAGCGGATTGCCGCCTGTTTGGTGAATAACTCTTTGTACTCAAATTCTATTAAATTGTGGGAATAACCTTACGGAGCGGATTGCCGCCTGTTGGTGAATAACCCTTTGTATTAATTTCCTTCACCTTTTGTTAATCAAACCTGCTACGGTAAGGGATATTATTTTCTTTCATACTCCTAAATCGAAATTTATTATGGAACTATTGCTTCTATAATTCCTGAAAATATTATATGTTCCATAATAGTTGAACTTCATTATTTCAACTGAACCTTCCTATTTACGTGAACCTTTCTATTGAATTGTAACCGTTATTCTGAACTGTGGATCTTGAATATCATTTTTAAATTTCACTCCACATCATGTTGACAATTTGGACATTATTTGAATCTGTACAAAGTAAACTTCCGATACTTATTGTTATCCTATTTCTTCTGTTCATCATTTATATCATTCTAATCATCCAAAAATCAAGCTGTTGTGAATATCTGTGGCGGGGGGCACAGATGTGATATATTTGTTGAACAGATGATAGGTTAAAGGCGATACATCTGTTCGGTGTCTTTTATGGCACGTGGTGAATGTTCTCTTTGGCCCGTAGTGCAAAGATGAACTGTTGTTTGGTATGATTATGACCAAAGGCTGAATCTGGTATAATCATGACCGTTGGTGCTATATTGAATATCTTTGGCCCGTAGTACAAAGATGAACTGTTGATGTGCATGATTATGATCAGGAACTGTGAATTTGTATTATCTTGACTAATGATATTTCAGATGATAAAAGTTGATGATGTTTTTCCTAAAAAGAGAACCGAGTGGACATTATAGTCTGCATTATTCTTCTAATAGATTACTCATTCCGCTGCTATTATTGATCTGAACGTTGTTTAAGAATTTAACTGCAGTTTTTGATATAAACCTTGTAGTCTATTGTATTCTATCAAGAACTCAACTGTTGAAGACTAATGATAATTTATTCGTCATTATCTTAGTCATGATATTCTTTACTGGGCTATTTGAGCTCACCCTTTCTTTTGTTCCATTGTTTTTCAACAGGAGATGAAAACATAACAGGGTCTAGCCGGGGAATGGAGTGAGGGTCCGAGGAATAGTTATCATAGTCTTCACGTTTTGTAAAATAGTGTGGCAATAATAGTGAAGACTTAGTTGTGTATTATTATACACTGTATTGTTGTACGTTGTGCTTTGTTGTAATAATTTTGCTGTAGTATTTTGAGGACTCAAGTTTGGGCTGTGTGGGCCCAGATTTGGGGGCGTCACAGTTGGTATCAGAGCTTAGGGATATGGTCTTTAATGGAGATCTGAGATAGAACTAGGAGGGGAGAGACGAATAGAATCAGTCACTAGTGTGTCCTACCTAAAATAGATTTTATTATCTAACGAGTCGATTTGAATGTAGGAACATGAAGTGATGAGTCAGTTTATTTGAACTAACATTTATTTTGTGACCACAGTTTAGTATGGCATCTGGAAATCAAGAGGTTAACTATGGAATGCCTGAAGCAAATGTAGCCGAGAATCAAGAGGCCCTAAACAATCCTCCTGCCAACTCAGGAAATAATGTTCCTGATAACATGATGAACGATGGATTCTTTAGGAATTTCATGCAGTTCATACAGAATCAAGGAAGAGGAAATCCAGTCAATAATAACGGTAGAAACGCTGGCAATTTGAGGATGGTCACTGTTAAGCAATTTAAAGAATTAGGACCACCTGAATTCCACGGGAAGCTTGACCCACTCAAAGCGGAGGCATGGCTAAAGCAGACGACAAAAATACTTGATGTCTTACAATGCGCTGATGATCAGAAGGTGCCATTTGCCACTTTTATGTTACGAGGTGAGGCGGACCATTGGTGGGAAGCGGTAAAACGTATCCAACCTTCAGCACTCGAAATGTCTTGGACAGAATTCGAAGAACTGTTTAACGAGAAGTATTTCCCAGAAAGCATCCGCCATATGAAAGAGGTGGAATTCATTAAGCTGGAGCAGGGAAACATGACAGTCTCCCAATATGAAGCCAAGTTTGCCGAGTTATCTCGCTTTGCCACCCATCTTGTGGATGACGAAACACGAATGAGTCGGATGTTGCTAAGAGGTTTGACATTCAAAATTCGTCAACAACTTAGCTCTCATAAATTTAGTTTGTATTCAGATGTTGTAGATAGGGCTCAAAGGGTGGAGCAAACAGATGAAACATTGCAGCCAAGAGTTAATGATCAGCATAGAGAAATGAGTGACAACAACCACAGGAACGAGAACCATCGAGGAGGTAACCAACACTTCGGTGGTAATTCCATACCAAATAACAGAAGAGGAGAATCTAGTGGGAACAATTTCAAAAGAAAGAGATTCCATAATAATTATGGAAGGGCACCAGCACCAGTACCAACACCAGCACCGACCCCAGTTTCAAGGGGAGAAGATCGACCACCAGTGAGATGCTATAGGTGTGGTCAGGAAGGTCACATCAGCCCAAACTGTACACTGCAGTCCAAAAAGTGCTACAGTTGTGGGAAAGAGGGTCATCTTGCGCGGTTTTGTCCTGCCACAAAATCAAGTCCAGCTGCAATGATGATACCAAAAGCTAGCGCGGATAAGGGAAAATCTGTAGTTCAAGGGAGAGCTTTTGTTGTGACATCCCAAATGGCGCGAAACTCGAACGAGGTGATAACCGGTAAGCTATTCATAAATTCTCGTGAAGTCTACGCTTTGTTAGATACTGGCTCTACCCATTCTTTTATCTCACCTGCATGTGCTCAGCGTTTAAACTTAACTCCTGAAAATTTGGACTTTGACTTATCAGTTGAAACCCCATTAGGAGAAATGACCATTACATCTACTGTCTATAAATCTTGCCTAGTTCAAATCAACAACCTCACATTACCTGTTGACCTTATTTCTTTGGAGATGCATGAATTTGATGTGATTTTAGGAATTGATTGGTTGACTACCCATCATGCTAAAATTGATTGTTTTCATAAGATTATTAGTTTTCATATTCCTAATCAACCTGTCATGCAAATTCAAGCAACTAAACCATTGAAATCTATAACTGTTATTTCTAGCCATAAAGCCATTCGTTTATTGAAAAACGGATGTCAAGCCTTTTTAGCTCATGTCACTGATTTGAACAAAAATACGTCAAACTTAAATGATATTCCCATTGTTAATGAGTTTCCTGACGTTTTTCCTGAAGAACTTCCTGGCTTACCCCCAAACCGTGAAATTGATTTTTATATTGATCTTGAACCCGGTACCAAGCCCATTTCCAAAGCTCCCTACCGAATGGCTCCCATTGAACTTCAAGAGTTAAAAGTCCAACTACAGGAATTGTTGGATACCGGTTTCATTCGTCCGAGTGCATCACCTTAGGGTGCTCCTGTTCTATTTGTGAAGAAGAAAGACGGGAGTATGAGATTGTGCATTGACTACCGAGAATTGAACCATGTCACCATCAAGAACAGGTACCCGTTACCTCGGATTGATGACATGTTTGATCAATTGCAAGGCGCTCAACATTTCTCAAAGATTGATCTCCGTTCTGGATATCATCAGTTAAAGGTTAAAGCTGAGGACATTCCAAAGACTGCTTTCAGAACTCGTTATGGGCATTATGAGTTCTTAGTCATGCCTTTTGGACTAACTAATGCTCCTGCAGCTTTCATGGACATGATGAACCGGATATTCAAGGAACATTTGGATCATTTTGTGGTTGTCTTTATTGATGACATCCTCATATACTCCAAGAGTCGCGAGGATCATGAACAACACCTGAGATTGATACTACAAAAGCTCCGTGAAAATAAATTATATGCCAAGTTGAAGAAATGTGAGTTCTGGCTTGAGGAGGTCGCGTTTCTTGGGCATGTGATTTCTAGTCAAGGAATATCAGTCGATCCTGCGAAGATTGAAACGGTACTAAATTGGGAGCAACCCAAAACAGCAACCGAAGTTCGAAGTTTTCTGGGTCTAGCTGGTTATTATCGGAGATTCGTAGAAGGATTTTCTCGAATCGCCACTCCATTAACGCAGCTTACTCGGAAAAGCACAAAATTCATATGGAGCGAGGAATGCGAGAAAAGTTTCCAAGAACTCAAGAAGAGACTGGTTTCAGCTCCTGTTCTGACCATACCATCAGGATCAGGAGAATTTGTTATCTACAGCGATGCTTCTGGCAAAGGTCTAGGCTGTGTCCTTATGCAACATGGAAAGGTTATAGCCTACGCCTCTCGACAACTCAAAGATTATGAGAAAAATTATCCTACTCATGATCTAGAGTTGGCAGCAGTCGTTTTCGCGTTGAAGATCTGGAGACACTACTTGTACGGAGAAAAAGTGGATATCTATACGGATCATAAAAGTCTCAAGTATTTCTTCACCCAGAAGGAACTCAACATGCGACAACGACGTTGGCTTGAGCTGTTAAAGGATTATGACCACACAATCCAGTATCACCCGGGAAAGGCGAACGTTGTAGCTGACGCTTTGAGCAGAAAATCTTATGCAAGTACAAGTGCACTGCTGACAACACAAAAGTGTATTTTGTACGACTTGCAAAAGATGGAGATAGAGCTAAAGACACCAGGGACCCGCTCGAAGATTGCTCACGTGCGAGTAGAACCAACTTTAATCGATAAAATTAAAGCTACTCAAGCTACCGATCCGGAACTGATAAACATGATAAAGAAAGTACAAGAAGGTGCCATTCCCGAAGCAAGAATCGACGAGAAAGGAATACTTCGAGTCAACTCTCGACTCTGTGTTCCTAACGATCCTGAATTAAAGCATAAAATCATGATGGAGGCACACAACACGCCGTTTGCAATCCACCCAGGAGGTACCAAGATGTATCGAGATCTTCGACATACATTTTGGTGGAACAATATGAAAAGAGAGATTGCGGAGTTTATCTCAAGGTGCCTAACTTGTCAACGTGTCAAGGCAGAACATCAAGTTCCTAAAGGTCCATTACAATCACTTGAAGTTCCCGAATGGAAGTGGGAACACATCAATATGGACTTCGTGACGGGTCTTCCAAAAGTTTCTCAAGGCTTAGATGCAATTTGGGTGATCGTAGATAGATTGACCAAATTTGCTCATTTCTTGCCTATACGAGAAAACTTTTCACTTGAACGTCTTGCCGGTATGTACATAAATGAGATCGTGAGATTGCATGGCATGCCAGTTTCCATAGTTTCTGATCGAGATCCTAGATTCACTTCACGCTTTTGGATCAGTCTACAAAAAGCTATGGGCACTGAACTACGTTTTAGTTCTGCATACCATCCTCAAACGGACGGACAATCGGAAAGGACGATCCAGACCCTCGAAGATCTTTTGAGACTTTGTGTATTAGACTTCAAAGGAAGTTGGGATAAGTACTTGCCGTTGGTGGAATTTTCTTACAACAACAGTTACCAAGCAAGCATAGGCATGGCTCCATTCGAGGCATTGTATGGAAGGAAGTGTCGCTCTCCAATATGTTGGAATGAGGTAGGAGAAGCAAAATTGTTGGGACCCGAGTTGGTACGCTTGACGACCGAAAAGATCCAAATGATCCGACAACGAATACAGACCGCACAAGAACGACAAAAGAGTTATGCTGATCTTCATCGGAGAGACGAAAGTTTCAACGTCGGAGATCATGTATTCTTACGTGTTTCTCCATGGAAAGGAGTTACGAGATTCGGAAAGAGAGGAAAGCTCAACCCTCGATTTATTGGCCCATTTGAAATCCTCGATCGAATAGGAACCGTAGCCTACAGACTAGCCCTACCACCAAGTATGTCTCGCATCCATAACGTTTTTCACATATCTATGTTACGTAAATATGTGAAGGACCCAAACCACGTCATTGAGTTAGAACCAGACGTTATAGCAGAGGATTTAACATACGAGGAGGTACCTGTTAAGATCCTGGATAAGAAGGAGCAGATCCTACGCTCAAAGGTTATACCTCAAGTTAAGGTTTTATGGAGGAACCAAGATACTGAGGAAATGACCTGGGAGCTAGAATCTGAGATGAAATCTAAGTATCCTTACCTCTTCGATATGTCAGGTACGTCAATTTCGGGGACGAAATTTCATAAGGAGGGGAGGTTGTAAGACCCCGAATTTTATGAAATACAAAATTTAATTTTTCTTCATATATATTTTTTTTTTTGAAACAGTAAGTGGTTAAATTAACAAAATTGAAAGTTAAGGATGTTATGTGCAAATTTTATTTTGTCGGACAATATTCGCTTTGTCGGGGAATATTCGTTTGGTCGGGGAATATTCGTGCCGTACGACGGCGCCGAAATAATAAATTATTGGTGGACCCCACAACGGAATATTTGTCGGATATAGAAAACGACAGAAGTAACCTTTTTAAATAAAAATAGTCAACGGAACTGTTAAAATACCGGTGATAAAAGAATAGTAGCATACGGTAGTTTATGGTATTTTCTGTAGCACACGGTACTCTACAGTAACACACGGTATTGCATAGTGTCTCATATTATTGGTCTGATAATTGACACCGTAACTGTTACGCATCATTTCATCGATAATTGTCACTGCATAATATTTTATATTATCAATTCAATAATTGTTGTTACACAGTATTTTGCATTATTGATTTAATAATTGTCATTACACTGTATTTTATATCATTGAGTCAATAATTGTTGTTGCACTGTTTTTAAAATTATTGAACCTAATAATTGTCACAGTAACATATGCACAGTAATTCACATTATTGAATCAATAATTGTCATTACACAGTAACGTATGCTTTATTTTACATTATTGTTATCTCTATTATGATGTTATTTAAACAGTTGTATTTCATTAATTTATTGACTTGATATCTAAGAGCTAACTATACTGTATTTATAACAATTAGTCATAATAATTAAATTGATTTGTTTATAATATAAAGTTAGGTGATTATTAGGTGATATGAAATGAATGGTGTAGATTAAAGATAATATAATATTTGAAATGGATGGTGTAGATTAAAAGATGATCTTTAAATGAATGGTTTAGATTAAATGAATGATAAGATTTTTGGCTATAAATAGAAGCCTTAACTTAAGGATTTTTCATAAACTTCCTTACTTGTTCTTTATTTCTCTCTCTAAATACTTCTTGTGAAAGTTCTCTCTAAGTGTGCTTAAGTCATCTTGAGTTTGTGAAGATCTATAAGTATACGTGTACTGTTCAAGTTAATCAACCTCATTTAAATCAATATCCAGTCACGTGTTGAGGTAAGGGATACCATCTTTTTCATCTTCCATTATTCAAACATACTATGGTAAGGGATTATCATTATTTGATTCTCGATAATAATATTGTTTCTTCCTTACTCATAAGACGTGCCTTTTATTTCCATGTATTAAATTGTGGGAATAACCTTACGGAGCGGATTGCCGCCTGTTGGTGAATAACCTTTCGTATTCATTCATTATTAATCTCTGAGAATAACCTTACGGAGCGGATTGCCGCCTGTTTGGTGAATAACTCTTTGTACTCAAATTCTATTAAATTGTGGGAATAACCTTACGGAGCGGATTGCCGCCTGTTGGTGAATAACCCTTTGTATTAATTTCCTTCACCTTTTGTTAATCAAACCTGCTACGGTAAGGGATATTATTTTCTTTCATACTCCTAAATCGAAATTTATTATGGAACTATTGCTTCTATAATTCCTGAAAATATTATATGTTCCATAATAGTTGAACTTCATTATTTCAACTGAACCTTCCTATTTACGTGAACCTTTCTATTGAATTGTAACCGTTATTCTGAACTGTGGATCTTGAATATCATTTTTAAATTTCACTCCACATCATGTTGACAATTTGGACATTATTTGAATCTGTACAAAGTAAACTTCCGATACTTATTGTTATCCTATTTCTTCTGTTCATCATTTATATCATTCTAATCATCCAAAAATCAAGCTGTTGTGAATATCTGTGGCGGGGGGCACAGATGTGATATATTTGTTGAACAGATGATAGGTTAAAGGCGATATAATAGGTTAAAGGCGATACATCTGTTCGGTGTCTTTTATAGCACGTGGTGAATGTTCTCTTTGGCCCGTAGTGCAAAGATGAACTGTTGTTTGGTATGATTATGACCAAAGGCTGAATCTGGTATAATCATGACCGTTGGTGCTATATTGAATATCTTTGGCCCGTAGTACAAAGATGAACTGTTGATGTGCATGATTATGATCAGGAACTGTGAATTTGTATTATCTTGACTAATGATATTTCAGATGATAAAAGTTGATGATGCTTTTCCTAAAAAGAGAACCGAGTGGACATTATAGTCTGCATTATTCTTCTAATAGATTACTCATTCCGCTGCTATTATTGATCTGAACGTTGTTTAAGAATTTAACTGCAGTTTTTGATATAAACCTTGTAGTCTATTGTATTCTATCAAGAACTCAACTGTTGAAGACTAATGATAATTTATTCGTCATTATCTTAGTCATGATATTCTTTACTGGACTATTTGAGCTCACCCTTTCTTTTGTTCCATTGTTTTTCAACAGGAGATGAAAACATAACAGGGTCTAGCCGGGGAATGGAGTGAGGGTCCGAGGAATAGTTATCATAGTCTTCACGTTTTGTAAAATAGTGTGGCAATAATAGTGAAGACTTAGTTGTGTATTATTATACACTGTATTGTTGTACGTTGTGCTTTGTTGTAATAATTTTGTTGTAGTATTTTGACGACTCAAGTTTGGGCTGTGTGGGCCCAGATTTGGGGGCGTCACAAGTACCACCAGCCAACTCTGACACAAATTATTATTTTGCTTTGTATTTTATTATGGTGGCCCACAATTTGGTTTTGGCCTAGGGCCCTCCCCTATGTTGAATCGATAGTCTTGGTATAATTGTTTTGCTTTGTATTTTATTATGGTGATTATTTTTTAGGGCTCTTTACAGTAATATACAACATTTATAAATTAATTACAAGATTAGTGCATTCACAAAATAATTACAAAAAGAGTACAACACAAAAATCACGTTATCTTCATCTTCCACCTCTCCTCTGCCTCCACCTTCTTTTTTTCTCCTCCGCCTCCACCTTCTCATTTTCTCTCCTCCGCCTCCACCTCCTTTTCTCTCTCCTCTTTCCTTCGCCTCCACCTTCTCTTTTCTCCTCTCCGACTCCACCTCCTTTTCTCTCTCCTCCGCCTCCACCTCCTTTTCTCTCTCTTCTTTCCTTCGCCTCCACCTTCTCTTTTCTCCTCTCCGCCTCCACCTCCTTTTCTCCCTCCTCTCTCCTTCGCCTCCACCTTCTCTTTTCTCCTCTCTCATCTGTCTCCACCTTCTCCTTTTCTCTCTCCTCTCTCATTCGCCTTCACATTCTCCTTCTATCTAGACATATATATGTGCATCTTTAACATGAATCCTTAACAGGGGGCGCGGTCTGGTTGGTCCCTCTCTTTCAAAACCACCATTGACGATTGGTTACCTTGGTATAAAGGTTTGGTTATATTGGTATGAAAGTTTTGGTTACCTTGGTATGAAGGTCTGGTTATCTTGGTATGAAAGTTTGGTTACCTTGATATGAATGTTTGGTTACCAACTGTATTATGACAAAATTGCAGCTGTGGAAGTGAAAAAACTGCAGTTTTTTCTTCCTCCGCCACAACCACCACCATCTTCTTCCGTCTCCACCACCATCTTCTTCCTCATCCTCACTTTCTCCCCCTTCGGAAAGTATTTTTTTATGAATCTGCACTATGGAAAAAATGCAGGTGTGGAGATGAATTTGTTATCTTGGTATGAAGGTTTGATTACATTGGTATGAAAGTTTTGGTTACCTTGATATGAAGGTTTGGTTACCTTGGTATGAAGGTTTGGTTACCAACTGTATTATGAAAAAACTGTAGGTGTGGAGATGAAAAAACTGTAGTTTTTTCTTCCTCCGCCACAACCACTACCATATTCTTCCTCCGCCACAACCACCACCATCTTCTTCCTCCGTCACAACCACCACCACCTTTTTCCGCATTCATCACCATCTTCTTCCTCCGTCACAATCACCACCATCTTCCTCCGCCACAATCATCACCATCTTCTTCCTCCGCCACAACTACCACCACCTTCTTCCGCCTCCACCACCATCTTTTTCCTCACCCTCACTTTATCCCTCCTCGAAAAGTAACACAAATCTAAAATTTATTGGATATTTCATGGTGATGTTTTGACTTTTTAAATTTTAAATTTTAAAATCACAAAACTAAATTAAAGGAATAAGAATGCATTAATTTTATAAATTAAATATTAAAAATGCACTAATTTTATAAATATTTTATGTATATACTTTTATTATAATATTTTCTAAAAATATATTAGTAAATGTATTTGTTCCTAGTTTTATTTACTTTGGTTTCCTACGTAATGGGATGAAGCCGATTCGTAGTTCGCGCGGAATATTTTTTTTAATTAAGTAAGGTGAATGAATTTAATATTATTCACCGTATAAGTAGATGAATTTGACATAATTTATTTATAACTTAATTTGTATAAAATTTATCTAGGAATTTGGTTCAAGTAAACTAGTTATACATTGTTTACTTAGAAATTTGATTTAATTTAGGAATTTAATTTATTTATTTTAAGTAAATGGATTAGATACCATTTATCTGGGAATTTTGAATTTATTTAAGAATTTTGAATTGAAGTAAATGGGTTAGACACCATTTACTTGAGAATTTTGAATTTGTTTAAGAATTTGATTTTAAATAAATGGTCCTTAAAATGGGTTAAACACCATTTACTTAGAAATATGAATTTATGTAAAAATTTGAAATTGTGGGCAATTTTTTCAAAATAATAAACAATTTAATAATTAAAAATTATTTATTATAGACCAAATAATCGAGTAGGAAAAGAATTTATTGACCTCATTAATGGGGTTACTATATCTTAAAATACTTCAAATATAACACCTAAAATATTAATACTTCAAATTAAAATTCCATTTAATTCCTCTCCACAATAAAATCAGTGGAATAAATAAGAAGTCTTGCCATAAACGCTAAAAATGGAATAAACCTTAGGAGTTTACATGTTTACACATAACAAGAGTTAAACCACTCATCTATCTACTGAAATCCACTTCATGCACGTCTCATTGATCAGATGGCTTCTTCTTGATAAAATTCACTAAAGCATCCAAAGCAGCCGCCGAACTCGCCGGAAAATCAAACTCAAGTTTCCTCCACAAAATCCCTGCCCGCTTAT
Organism: Hedera helix; assembly: GCA_947179155.2. Taxonomy (NCBI): domain Eukaryota; kingdom Viridiplantae; phylum Streptophyta; class Magnoliopsida; order Apiales; family Araliaceae; genus Hedera; species Hedera helix. The sequence goes on from OX359274.1 coordinate 12,826,679, forward strand.
GAACCTCTGCATTAGCCATCAGTCTTTCAATTCCATGAATTATATCATCTTTCTTCATCCCTTTCTCCGAATCCCCACCGGATGATACCATGAGCCCCACCTTGAGATGGGAAACCACCAACTTGGCATTGTAGTACTGATCACCCCTGATCGGCCATGCCAAGATTGGAACTCCACGTCCGATCGCCTCGACTGTTGAGTTCCACCCACAATGCGATAAAAATCCACCGGTGGACGGGTGACTCAGTATCAACAGTTGTGGTGCCCAGCCGCGTATTATCAAACCTCTATTACCTACTCTTTTGTCCAAGCCATGTGGATAGTATCCTTCTTCAGCAGCGTCTGGACCGGTCTGAACCCCAAAAAGTGCAGAGGGCGGACCGGTTTTACCAGAATTAGGTTGGAGAACCCATATAAACGGCTGGTTCGACTCTTCCAAAGCATTTGCTAGCTGCTCATATTCTTCCACAGTTGGTCCAACTTCACTGCCAAATGATATGTAGATTACAGACCCACATGGCTTTGAATCTAGCCATTGAATCACCTCGTCTTCTGTGTAGTTTGATCGCCGGCCGCTTGATCTGATTTCACCGTCGTGAAGGAGTGAACCTGCTGACTTCCAATATTTCTCCGGTAATAGTGGGCCTACACCCCAAACCGGTATTTCAATTTGAGTAGCAACATAGTTAATGAATGGATTTTCTAGATCATCACATGTGTTGATCAACAATGCAATCGATCCCTCCACCTCCTCCAACCACCGTGGCTTCTGACCTGGTCCGGGCGGACCAAATCCCATCCCACGACCTGGCAGTCCGGGCTGACCAAATCCCATCCCACGATCAGGTGGTCCATTTGGTCTATCTGATCCGCATGGACCGAAATTCATCCCATTTGGCGGTCCATCCATTCCATCTGATCGGGGTGGACCAAAGTTCATCCCATTTAGCGGTCCATTCAGTCCATATGATCCCGGCGGACCTAAATTCATACCATTTGGCGGTCCATTCAGCCCATCTGATCCGGGTGGACCAAAGTTCATCCCATTTGGCGGTCCAGGCGGATTTCCTTTTCCACCACCACCATGGCGAGGCGGCCCGCGAGGCCGTCTATCAAGATCCGAATAAGCCAGGGCCATCTCTTGTGGTAACCCGGGAAGAACCCGGATATCACCGGGTTTCATTTCATCGACTTGGGCTTTCCACCCGGCGTACTCCATAGCTGCAGAACACGCACCGGAGGTGAAGAAAGAAATAGTTGGAACTCCAAATTTAGCAAATATCTCCTTGCTCCAGCTCATCATCACATCAATCACTACACAAGTGGGTCGGGTTTGATCCGGGTCATCGGATCGGGCAGATAATAAGGTTTCAATACCCTGTCGTAGCTGCTGGTGTTGATGTTGAAATCGGTTCAGTCCTTGTCCACCCCCACGTCCTACCGCCATATCCGGTGGTGGAGGTGGTGGTGATTCGGATTTGTCGGCGGCGATCTCGACAATTTGAACAAAAGGATGGTGGCGGAGGCGGTCGGGAATGGAAGAGGAAAGGTAAGAGGGGATGATAAGGGAGGGACTATAATTGCGGGACGATAAGTGGATGCAGAGCTCCATGGAAGGGAAGAGATGACCTTTTCCACAAGAGGGTAATACCAATATCTCAGCAGCCGATTCCATTCCTTTTCTTTTCATGCTGAAAATTAGTTTTCTGAGAGATATATATAAAGTGTTGTGTGAAATGGATATGGTAGAGAATTACGCTATTAGAAAATAGTACTTAATTACTTGGAGGTCAAGCAAATTACGAGGAGGTCAGGCAAATACGGAAATGCGTCGTCTTTAGAGTCTATACCGACCTGCATGAAAGTAAACGGTCCCAAGTTATGTAGTCCAAAGACATCTACTATATTATTTATTATTTGACACTTTCGAGTTCTCGAAGGAGTTTTCTCATCGGTCTGATGTCTCCGGACTTCTGATGAAATTTTTTCTTCGGATTGAGACCTTCGGGTCTCCGAAAGTTTTTCCATTCGTTTAAACACTTTTATGTTCCCGAAGGAACTCTCCCTTCGGTTCGACACTTTCAAGCTCCCGAAGGAGTTTTCTTCCTATAATTAACATTGTCCCAGAATTCTTATGTGAAGTTCAGAGAAGGCATGCCTTCAGTATGATATTGTTTATCAAGCTATTTCTGCTGGGCGTCTAGAGCTTTCTTCTTTTCGAGGAGCGTCTGGAGACGACGCTCTTTTTCCGCTATTGTCTCCCGGTGAGACTGAGTGAGAGGCGGCCTCCGTGAGTTATTCTGACTACGTGTTGACTGTGAGGTCTCCATGTCAATTATTATTGATGGAAAACTCACTCTTTACTAGAAGACCTTCCTTCTAGCGCCAATGTTGACGCTTGATTCTGTCCGGCTGTCCTGCTGGCCGTCCGGAAAGAATACCTGCACAAAAGTCCTAACGGCTTGGGCCGTTGATGTACTCCTCCGGTGTGAATGTTAGTGAAGGTTTCGAGATTGGTTAACAATGGAGGTTTGAGTATCTAGTATAGTAGAATAATATATATGTGTGCGTAACCCTTACCTCCATTATTGACTGAGTATTTATAGGTATTTAGAGTGCATACCTGACTCTTACCGATTCCTCTTAAGATTGTCCATCAACGTGCTATAGTTTGAATAAGAAGGTAATATCTTAAACCATTTAGGAACCTGACTCCTATTCTAATTCGGATTAGATATAGTAGATAGTCACAGTTCAGATTGGTTTAGGGACCTAAGCTAAGCCTATAGAGCTCAGATGCCCTCATGGAAGACTACCAAGCTGACGGTCCGTTGGGCCTAGCCCAATATGAATTCTCGGATCAGGCCTGGCGAAATATATATTCTATCAATGATATTAATACAAAATTGGGAATAGTAGATGAGACAAAAACGAGCAAAATGAATTAAATTAATTTATGTTAGACAAATAATCAAAAGTTTAATAATTTTCAAGTCCATATTAAATCTTTGAATTCTAAAATTAGAAATAATATTTGAGGATAGAGGAGGTGAGGGTGATCTTATGCTCATGAATGAGGTATTCTTTTATAATAATAATATTTGAAGAAATTATAAAAATACCATTCTGTACATATATAATATAGAAGGAGTGTATTTAATTATGTAAAATAACATCGTTTTTGTGAAGTAGTCCGCACTTCCCTTTTTGTGATAACATTTTCTTATTTATCATCTAAAGTTAGACAGATAGTTAATTTTAAATTATAAAGTGACGTAAAGTTTCGATCATGGTATTACTTATATTGTAAATAGATTGAGTATTATCATATATTTTTATCTAATTTAAGAGAATATTTTAAAAAATAAAAATAGTTTTAAAAATTATTGTTTTAAAAATGTATATCTAAATTTAAAAGGCAGGGAATATATAAGTTTGTGAGACATGTCTACTGATTTGATTTGTAGAGTATTTGATGGACTATTTTGGTTTATTTATTTTATTGTGGGCATAATAGATTGTGAAATTAATCTGTTCAAATTTTAAAAATAACAAATATGACAATCTTTTAGATAATGTTATAACAACTATAATTATTTATACTAAAACCTGAAAGTTTTATATTAATTTTTAAAATTTAAAACTGTCATAAATTATTTTAAAAAAAATATTAAAATGTATATTTGAGATGGGGACAAATGACGCATGCAATGACGAGCCATCCTTGTCGACAAAGCCACGTAGAGTCGAATTAATTGTCCACCTCCACGAGATGGATTTACAGATAGCAGAAAGAAAATGGTGCCACTTTACTAGCCACGCAGTAGATAGATATGGACCATATCTACTCTCTCATAAATACATTTTGCTTTCTTCTATAATTAAGTCAATCAAGTCAATCAAGTGAGGTGGCATTATTCTTGAATATAATTTTAAATTTATTTTCTTAACAATTAAGATTCACTTTCTTAATAATTAAGACATTTTTTAAATTATGAAAAATTTAAATTGGAATAATCAGCAATTGCAGTAACCCGCCATGCTAAGGAACCAATTTGATTGGACCTTCAAGTAACTTATGACTAGCCAACTTGTTTACTGCCATATCACGAGTTTTTTTTTAAAGTCGATGTTAGTGTTCGGATTTATTCGCATGTTCAAGCACTAAATTGAACGTGAATTTAGACTCAAAAATAAAAAATCGTTAGAAAATATTTAATGATTTTAGTTATCAAAAAATACCTCGAATATAAGAATAAGAACAAGTTTAAAGTAGATTAATAATGTAACTGACTAGTATTTAATAGGTTAAAATAATATGTGTACCTCAATTATTTACTCTGTATTTATAATTTAATTACATCGACTTAATACGACTATAATTCCTAGTTGAAATTGTTTAGAAAAATTTTATTAAAAAATGTAATTATCATTCAGAAACAATATTGAATATGATATCTGAATGGTGCTTTAGTCAACAAGATGGTGATCCAAGCTTAGTAGACTTGATGGTGCTTTAGTCAACAAGATGGGCTGTTAAGGGCAGAGTTCAATATTAGTAGTCCACTTGCGTTAGTAAATGTGCACCTCAAAAATAACGTGAGAGTATATATTGAGTTTTTTTTTTGTAATTTTTAATATAAATTTTATTTTAAAATAAAGAATAATTCTCTTGTTACATTAAGTGTTTGATAAGTACACACCAACATTCTGATATTATTTTTGAAAACGGTTCAATCTTGAGAGATTTTTGCACTGAAATTGAACCGAATAACATCTTAAGCACAGTTTCAATAAAAATCACAAAACACAACTTAATATATATGGGGAAAAAAAGCACTTTAGCACCTGTTCGATTTTGTGGAAACATCGATTTCCCTCCCTCTTTTTAGTGATCAGTTATAACACTCCTAAAGACATCCAAAGCATCATCAGAGCTTTTGGGAAAACTGCTATGAAATTTAGCCAATGCTGCTCGTTTATGCACATCTTCATCACTCATCAGCTTCTCTATTCCCTGCAATATTCCCTCTTTTTTCACAATTCCCAATGTGTCCTCACCTTCACTCATTGCCATGTAGCCCACCTTGAGATAATTCACCACCAGTTTAGCATTATAAATTTGGTCACCCCTTATAGGCCATGCCAAAAATGGCACACCTCGCCCCATCGCCTCCACCGTCGAGTTCCACCCACAATGCGATAAAAACCCGCCCGTCGAGCGGTGGCTCAGTATCAGAAGCTGTGGGGCCCATCCCCTTATAATCAAACCCCTGTTGCCAACTTTTTCATCCATGCCGCGAGGAAAGTAACCTTCATCATTTTCACCATTACTGCCATATAATTTGGATTTTTGTTGGATTACCCAGATAAATGGATGGGTTGTTTCCTCCAAAGCAGTTGCTAGGTGGGAGTACTCTTCTATTGTGGGACCCACTTCACTGCCGAATGAGACGTAAAGAACAGACCCACGTGGCTTCGAATCCAACCATTGGATCACCTCCTCTTCAGTGCAGCTGACTTGGTGCTTTGGCTGTCGAATTTGTCTGTCGCTGATTAATGTGTCGGACGATTGCCAGTATTTCTCGGGCAATAGCGGTCCCACACCCCATACTGGCATAGCCATCTGATTTGCCATGTAATCGATAAATGGACGCTCTAGATCATCACACGTATTAAACATAAGTCCAATAGAACCCTCTATGAGTGGCACCCACGGAGGTCGATCACCCGGTTGGGGCGCACCTCCACCACCCAACGGGGCTTGAGTTGAATTGGGTGGGCTGGGCCTTGTTGCCCGGCCTTTAAGGTCTAAAAACCTTACAGTCATCTCCTTTGGTAAGTCCGGAATGTTAAGGACATAACCTGCCTTTATTTTTCCGGCATCAGCTTTCCACGCACCCCACTCCATGGCAGCAGCACAGGCGCCAAATGTGAAGAAGCTGATGACTGGGACATTGAACTTCCAGAAAACATGTTTAGTCCATCCCATCTGGAAGTCGACAATGGCACAGATTGGACGGGCCGAGTCTGATCCAGTGGAGCGTCTTGTGAGATGGGCTTCAAGGTCCAGGCCCATTTGGTGACGGGACGGGTCTGAACCGAGCATGGGTGGTCCCTTGGAGGTGGCGGAGATCTCGGCCGTAGCGAGGAAGGGGTGGTGGTGGAGCAAGGAGGAAGGGAGGGAGGAGGAGAGGTTGGAGGGGAGGACAAGGGTAGTTTTGTAATTTCGGGAGGAGAGGTGTTTGCAGAGCTCAATGCATGGGAATAGATGACCTGAGCCAGAAGATGTAACCACAAACACCTCCTCAACTGTTGTCATCTCAATTCCATCTTAACTCTCAAAAGAGTGATTTTGGTATTTGAGTATTGATTGATTGATATATAGGACTGCTGCCAAAACTGCATACCAGAAGAAAAAGAAAAAGAAAAAGAAAGGTTAGGTCTTGTTCAATATAATCTGTGATTAAGTGTGTGTCTGAACTTGCGCGCGTGAGAGAGAAACAAACTTGAATGGATAAGATTTTGGTAATAGGGTCTGAAAGTTGGAAAGTGGGTCTGCTCATTTGTTGGCTGGGAGTAATGTTTTCAAACTCATCAAAAAAGTTATCCGGTGAATTTATTGAATCGATCACATTATAAATATATAAAAAATATATATTATTAATAATTAATAAAATTTTAAAATATTTTATTTTTTGTAAGTTAAAATATAATAAATTTGTGTCAGTGTTACAACATTATTAAAAATATTTAATTTTAAAATTAAAAATATTTTTATAATAAAAATTATCATAAAATACTTAAAAATCGGTTTATTAGGTCAATTTAACGATTTTATTGGTTGAACTAACATTTTGATAGTGGTAATCTGGTTCAATCCGAATTTTGACAAAAATGATTCAACCTGGCCAAGTCGGACATAAGACCTATTCTCGGTTCAACCGTTCTGTCCAGTTCGAATTTCTAAACATTAACTGGTAAATCAGTTTTTCATAGAATATTGATAATATTTGGACAATAATTAAGTTGTTAGAGTTATGAAAATCTAAAATATTGTTAAAATAAATGTAATAATATTATTATTTATTCTGACAGCATAAATATTACTCTAACATTTTCAGTAGCCTTTTTTAGTGCTATACTTGACATATATATGCACTCCCAAAGTTTTGTATGATCTAATAAATGAAAATACATTTTTTTTCCTTTTGATCTCAGCTTACAGAGAGAGGAGAAAAGGATGGCTGCACCAAGGAAACTATTCCTTATTTAAGTGCAACAAAATAGAACACAAATAAAGTGATTTTGAAGAGCAGATTGAAAAATGGAAAGCTTTATAAATTTTAGATTTTAATCACCAAAAAGAAAGTATAAATATTATAGTTGGAAGTTGTAGAGCATAAAATTCTTGAGGTTGATTTGCATGAAGCAAGAATAGGGGCTCCATCAAAACAAAGCACAAAGTAGGAGTAATAATTTTGACCATGCGGAAATATATGACAACACAACATTACAAGCAGATGCAAACAACCACCTCTTATAAATGTGCCTCCAACTATACAAGCCAGACCAGAGGAACTACACTTGTATTCTGAAACATAATCTAAACTGATGCACATTACATACATATACATCTGTAATGAAAAGATAAACAAGAAGGAAAATGAAGGAGCAAACTCTAAATGTCCTTAACAATGTCCTTAACAATGTCCAGATTCCAGAGGTTGGTTGTGGTTCACCAGAAAGAACCGAGCCATCTTTTATTTGAAGTGTTGCTAAACTAGCAGTGCTCTCTCTTTTGACCTCCCATTGCCATTCCCAGCCAAAGCAGTCACCGTCACCTTATACTGAGATTACTGGTGGAAGAAATTTTAACTTATGCAATGATAACCACCAGAAAAGTAGGCAAACTTCATAGAAGTTCGAGAATCATGCTGAACATTCCTAATTTTCCGGTGAAAGCAAGAAGCCCCCCTTACTGCAAGTGAATGTAAAATAACCACAGACAAGGGCCCATAGTTTCAGATGCAGGTGATCTAAATAGAAATTCCAGACAGTAAATTAAAAGAATAATCCAATACCTCATATAGAATAGAAAGTCCGACACAAGAATAACTAACTAGCTCATATATGATAGAAACTTGAAAGTCCAATCTTCAAAAACAACCATGTCAAATTCCCTATAGGCAGCAGTGGCTAATTTGCATCATGTTTGGGCATATGAATTATGAAACAGTAAAATGTGAAACAAGTCTAAAGCATCAAAACCAGATTGGGAGAATTCATAGTGACATACAAAATAAGCTGTGTGCAGCATTGTGGAAAAGTTATTTCAAATGTTTGTTTGGTTAAAACTATAATTATTTTAAGAATAAGACTTCACTTTCATGAACAATTCCTTGCGGAAATATGGCAACAAAGAAAACTAAAATCAATTCAACTATGGATAATTATTATCTGAAAATTTACATCTGCAATATGGACAGGTATTTCCTGCAGGTAATTTATGACATCCTTTATCCTAATAAGTTATAATTCTGAAAGCTCACCAAATGATCCATATTCAGACTTTTCAAGCAGTCGGAAGAATATCCAGGGCAACTTCCTTCAAGGATGGCATCTTGTCTTGCTGATGCAAGCAAACATATTTGTTTCTCATTCTTCTGAGCACCTTCCAAGGACCAGGGTAACACCTTACAAAATTCCAGGGGAAAAATAAAGGTTAAAGAACAAAAAATTAATCATAAGTGAGCTGGGTTACACTATATCAGCTAAAATTCTACTTAAATACTGCCAGTAATGAGAACTGCGTGCTTTACATAAAAATACTTAATTTTCAATTATTTGACTTATTTGAAGAGTTTACCAAGTGTATCACTAACACACCTGAAAAGGGTTCCCCCATTGCGACCTTTAAAATTGTGGATGTAATATACAGTTTCCATCTTTGGAAAGAGTGTCTTGGTAAGTGCTGCTAGCTTTGGATAGAAGAATGATGGATAATCTTATACATTTCAAGGATAACCATATTACTTGATGAATAAAGGGAACAATAGTTATATTTGAACCTAAAACTTGATTTTATTCAAATCGTATCTGGGGAAAATAACATGATCTTATTATATTATCCCCCAACTTCTAACATTGTACAGTCAATATATCACCTTCAGAAAAAAAGAGAAAGGAAACAAACAAAAAACAAAGGAAATTACTTTCTTGTTCTCTTCCTAAACTATTACTATAGGAGGAAATAGAATGGTGCCAGAGGTGGGCACAAGAAGAACGAAATGAATCTAAACTACTTCTGGAGTAGCATAGGTCTGAACTTCATATTATTAATGCGTATCTAAAAGACGAACTAACTTCATCATCATTTTAAAACAAATGCATCAGATAGACGAAGGATACAGCCAGATCTAATACGATCAAGTTCTCCATTAAATATGATTAATTGCCGATCAGTGTTCACAACAGCTTCTTTGTACAGCTCTTCCACCACAAGCATTTCTGGGTTTGAAAAGAAAATTGCATCAAATTAAAATTCATGGCATGATGAGAAAATGCAAGATGCAGTCTGAGGCTACCATTGACATTAAAATATGGATAGGCAACTAGGAATAGCTCATCATCTGGCTTCACGCGGTCTGTCATCTTAACTTTTTCAACAAAACCAAAATCTTCAAAAAAGGATGGCTTCGTCAGATAGTCCAATTTAAAAGAAGCCCCTTCAAACACTGAGCTTCTTGCAAACTGAACTTCATTAGCCTCCGGGAAAAACTGTTTATGCAAAAGGTGTATAAGCATACATTCACACATAATACCGAAAAAATCTAATGAGAAAGCCAAAAAAATCATATCATAGTGATATAAAAATGAGAAGAATCAAGTTGAAAACAAGGAGGTGAACCATTGCATATAAAGTAACATCGATACTAAAGGTAAGGAGGTATTAATTATACAAACAAAATTAGGGAAGGTGTTATTAAATTCTGAGACATACTATTCTGGAGTGTTTAACTTTCTCGGATTTTATTAAGAGGTCACAAAACTCACGAATCAATTGCATACTTCCTGTCATTTCAATGCCACCTTCCCCATCTCCTAATATATTGAGGGATTTAAAACAAGATTGTGTAAGCATCGACTGATCAGCATATATGAGGTGAAACAAAGGAACAAGTGAAAATAAAAGGAAGAGGAAAAACAGGATACTTGGTAGCAAGATAACCTGGTACAGATTCCAGTCCAGCAATTGGAAATTCAATTTCCTGTCGCAGAAATTTGTTCGTTACATACTCTTGTCAGTGTTCTAGAAGAAATCTGTACTATTACTTTCACTGTTAGATAAAAATAAAAAATAAATAAGAAAACAGAAAAAGTCAAACCATCAATTGTCTTTTATCCTTCAAAGCCAATTTAGTTGCTTCTTTAGCCTGCAAGTCATTACCAGTCCAAAATCTCAATTTTAGCAGACGTATACGAGAAAAAGAAGTGCAAAGGCATAAAACAAAATTACATACATGTCCAAGAAATATCAGCATTAAAGATAGTAAAGTGAATGACTTGAAGCACGGACACACAAACAGAATTTAAGCAACTAAAAAGGCGCAAAGTATGTTGATGAAAGTTTGTAGTTTATAACATTTTGTTTGATCTTTAGTCTATAGAAAACATTCTTGAAAGAACCCTAACCCATTTACAGCAAATCTGAGTATTAATAAGTATAAAGTGGTCGCCTTAGTCTCCTTATACTTGGAAACGTGTTTAACCAGTTCACCAAGTGATGCCCTTATAATTAAAATAGCTTGCCAAGAATGGAACGCTGTAATTGGACATAAATACCAACTTCATTTGAAATATATATTTCTCTCTTTCCTAAGAAAATAAAGGTGGAGGGGGTACAACCTTGGTCTTCAGACTCTTACCCGCCGCTGTCAGTAGGTGCAGTCATCCTACCAATCCAGTCACACCTAGAGTAGCATCTAGTTGCCCATGAAAGGCATAATGGTTGCTTCCCTAATTTCTTATCTCCTTATTTAAAACTTCTTGTTGAGAAATAAAGAATCCTAAGCAGCAGATTTTTGTTTCTGATTCTCATCCAATTGGTTGGATTGTGCCAACATCATTCAACAATGTAAACTTTTCTGCCGACTATACAACAACTTTTAAAGACTATCACTGTTCAACAGGTTAATAAAGCAGAGCGGGAAAATGGGCAGCCTACTCATAATGGCCAGCGAGCCATTTTATAATGAATTAAAGAAATCATAAGAATAATATGTTTTGCCAAATATTGCCTTGCTGGTAATTACAATTAGTTTATCTAAACTTAAATCACTAATAAGTAATAACCTGCAGATAGATTTCACTTCTGGTGAATGACCCTTTTCCAAAATTATTATATAAACACAATCAGAAAAATTAAAAATAAGATGGTATCACTGAAGTAAAAGCTCACTTGTTCAAGGAGTTGAGAATAATCACTAGGAAATGGCACATCATAGTCAACTGAAGCACCACCATCCCCAGAAACAGAATTTGATACCAGTCTATAAATCTTGTGAGTGCCCACTCTTCTAACACACACATTCACATCCCTCTTCACCCCAAATCTTCTACAATTGAAACTCTGCATTTGTAGAACACTATTACTAAGAAAACCTTCACCAAAAATATAATAAAAAAGAAAATATATAAGGTAAAATTAAAATTGCAGACCCAAAAGAAAGAAAAACCAATATACGATCTTGTTGGTTGCTCAGAAAACTCAATAGTGAGGAGTAAATAACATAATTGGTTGGGTAATTTGTCTTGGGATTCCTCCAAAAATGAATATGAGCATATTTTGATTTTAGTTTTGGCACTTGATTTGTGAATATGAAAGACATAAAACAAAAATGCTAAAAAAATGAACTCCTTTTGTACTTTTCCAGCAATTATCCAGCTAAAGAGATTGTAAGGAAGATGCTGACATTCAAATGTGAGGAATTGGTACAAAATTCACCTACCTTTGGATTTGAGAAAGAGGGGACTGCAATTGGAACCACAGGAGAGATGGGACTGCAATTGGAAACAGTTGGAGCACTGGATAACGGCATTTTCAAACCACAAGAGAGAGGGTGTCTTGAAATATTATACTTATATGTTATTAGTGTTTAGAGCTGGCAAACGGACCGGACCATCAGCAGGTTGGGTTTTTTGCAGGTTAAAAAAATAAGGGTACTTTACAATAATCAGTAATAAATTACAAGATTAGTATAGAAATAAAATAATTACAAAAAAGTGTAATAAGGATAAATTAATTATACGACATATCTTTAGAACTCCGAAAACAAGGAAAAACTGTCATTTTCGGTAGTTACCAAAACAAAAATCATAATTTAAAATTAAAAAAAACCCTCCATTCTGATAAGCAGCTTGACGAAGAGGAAAGGAGAAAAAATGGCAGAGAAAGAAGAGAAGAAGGTTTATCAGGTGAAGGAGGAGTTCAGCGTATGAAAGAAGAACACTATATTTTTGTACGATCTTATAATCTCTCACGCACTGGAATATGCCGACGATTCATTCGCCACACACAAGATGATCCTTGGCACCCACAACTCCGATGATTTTCCTAACTTCCTTCTCGCCGTCGATGCCTATCTCCTTGTTAACCCCGCCTCCGCCCCTGAAACCAATCTCAAAAATCCTAATATGGACACTGAGGAAAAAAGAAGAAGAACAAGACCATTATCGTTACATAACTTAAGTTATAATAAGTGCCGATAAACAAGAAAAAACTAGTAACTACACATTCAGGAATTGGTTACCTCAATAATAGTGTTTGGTTACCTCCATACTAGTGTTTGGTTATCTAGATTTACTGCACCAAAAAATTAGTTACTACACATTCAGGAATTTGTTACTTATATATTAGTGTTTGGTTACCTAGATTTAGTGCACGAAAAAATTAGTTACTACATATTCAAGAATTTATTACCTTTATACTAGTGTTTGGTTACCTAGATTTACTGTACGAAAAAACTAGTTACTACACATTTAGGAATTGGTTACCTCCATACTAGTATTTGGTTACTTAGATTTACTGCACGAAAAAACTAGTTACTACACATTCAGGAATTGGTTACCTTCATACTAGTGTTTGGTTACCTCTAAACTATTGTTTGGTTACCTAAATTTACTGAACAAAAAAACTGGTTACTAAACATTCAGAAAATACAGTTTTGTCCTCATCTATCGACCTCACAAAATTATATATGGCACTAAAAGATTTAATACCATCTACCAATCATCTATCACTAACCACTACCAACAATTCATCCACCGCCACTTACCACCATAAACCACCGCCGCACACCACAAACTCAGATTAACAAAGACAAAATAGTATGAGGAAGAAGAATAGTATTTGGTTATATAGATTTACAGCACGAAAAAACTAATTACTGCACATTTAGGAATTGGTTACCTCCAAACTAGTGTTTGGTTATTTCTATTCTATTGTTTGGTTACCTAAATTTACTGAACAAAAAAATTAGATACTACACATTCAGAAAATACGACTCTGTCCTCATCTATCGACTTCACAAAATTATATATGACACCACAAAATTTAATACCATGTACCAATCATCTATCACCAACCATTACCAACACCTCATCCACCGCCATTTACCACGATAAACCACCGCCACACACCACAAACTCAGATTAACAAAGACAAAATAAAAGGAGTAAGAAGAAGAAAAAGATCGAAAGTCCTTTGATTTTGGTCCGAAGATTTCCAGCAGTGTTGAGAGAGAAATTGATTTTGTGTACAAGAGTTTTCCTTGGTAGAGAGAAATGAGTTGCTTGCTTTTCTATTTGCTAAAGTATTTTTGTTCCTTAGTATATATAGAGAGAGATGAGATGCATTAATTTGCGTGATTGACTTTTTAAAATTTGAATTTTAAAATCACCCAACTAAATTAAAGGGATAAGAATGCACTAATTTTATAAATTAAATATTAAAGATGCACTAATTTTATAAATATTTTATGTATGCACTTTTGTTATAATATTTTTTAAAAATGTAGTAATAACTGTAATTGTTCTAAAAAATAAAGCTCGTGGCCCGTTTAGGTTAGATCGGCCCACGGGTTATTTTAATATTTTTATTTTTATTTATTTATTTTTATAATATATATATATATATATATATATATATATATATATATATATATATATATATATATATATATATAACTATAACACATAATTTGAAATAAATACCAACTCTAATTATTTATAATTATGACGCATAATTTCTACATAATCATTTAATATTATTAATAAATAAAATAAAATAATCAATAATTTTATAGACATTTTATAGTCATATATATTAAAATGTAACTAATATTGTGATTAATTAATTGATAAATGCATATAATATCAATATTAAAGATAAGAGAGTAAAAGAAAGACTAAAGGTAATATATATATCATATTCATAATATTTTTTTTATATTATTATTCAAGATCACATATTAGAATTTATTCTTATATTCTTCATAATTCCCTACTTGATTCATTTTTTAAGTTAACATTTTTTTTTTGTTAACAATATCAAACAATAATAAAAAAAGAATAGTTCGCGGGCCGAGCCAAAACGGCCCAGCTTTCACCGACCTTATTTTTGGCGGCCCAAAGCCCGCTTTTTGGCGGGCGGGCACGAGTCACTTTTGCTAGGTCTATTAGTGTTCTGTTACAGTTTATGCCCTGTTTGGGAGTTTTTCAAATGAGGGGAAAAAAAAGAGACAAGGAGAGAGAAGCAAAAATGCCATAAACTTTGTCTTTTTAATCATTATAAAATAAGGAAATTGATATTTTCGTAGTGATTTTTGTTATTTTCGCATGTAAGCCCTATTTTTTTTTACCTATATCGACGATTTTAAAACCGCTGGCGACATTTTTTACATGTAAAGTGTCGCAATAGGTCTATAGCGACGGTTTTAACATGTAAAGTGTAGTCATAGGTATATAACGACGGTTTTAAAACCGTCGCTATAGGTAAAAAATGGGATCCACATGCAGAAATAACAAAACTCACTGTGGAAATAACCATTCCCATAAAATAATAATAGTATCTGCTTTTCTTTCTGATATACTTTACTCCATTCTTAATTATTTGACGTTTTAGAGAGCTATTTGTATTCATATATATATTTGACGTTCTCAAATTTCTAGCACCTATTGATTACACGGTTTCCTTAATTACCCCTAAACATCAATCCTTTCTTATCTTTTTTAGGCTATTTTTTCTCTATTTTAATTTATCCTTGTTGGATAATTCTCTTTCTCTCTCATGTTCCTAATTGATTTGGAGAGAGAAGTAACTGCATCAAATTAGGAGTAGGCTACCATTCATATTCATTTTCTTCCTAAGAAAAGGGTATTTTAGAGAGAAAATGTATAAAAAAATTACAGAGAAAATGTATAAAATAAAATTAGTGAGAAGTTAATGAAATATAGAGACTAAATAAATAATAAATAATTTGATTCAGTGCACCAAATAATAGTAAGCTTAAAATTTTAAAAATAGGTCAATTTATATTAGACCTATAACCATTTGGAGGATGCAATCTACACAACTTACATTAAAAGTAAGTTATGTGATTTTAGTTTTTAATGAAATCAAAATCATGTTGTGTAACATAAAATTAAATCAAATTTACTTTTTGTCGAGCCTAATATTAGTGACCTTTTTGACGGACTAAACTCCTCTCCAGACTTAAATAGTCTAGACTATTTTTGACTTTTATTATCAGCTGAAGGATAATATGTCATCACATCACCTTACATATGATTTACACTTCATTTACACACAAATATTTTATCTCAAAATTTCAATATTACAAGAACGGATGATACTCAAACCAGAGATGCTCTCAAAAGATGATTCCGATTATATGATGATGAAAGTTTTACATACCCCAGAAAATATAAATGATATACCACTTAATCTCTCTCTATAATGTGACGCCCCCAAATCTAGGCCTACATAGCTCAATTTGAGACGCCATAAATTACACGATTTCTAATATAAACAGTACATAGAACAGAAATACATAACTCAATAATACACAACTAAGTCTTCACTATTATTGTCACACTATATACAACACGTGAAGACTACAATAACTATTTCTCGGACCGTCACTCCATTCCCCTGCTAGACCCCGCTACTCTCTCATTTTCTGAAAAATAATGGAATAAAAGAAAGGGTGATCTCAAATAGCCCAGTAAGAAATATCATGACTAAGATAACAATGAGTAAATTATCATTAGCCTTCAACAGTTGAGTTCTTGATAGAATATAATAAACAATAAGTTTTATATCAATAATAACAGCGGAATGAATAATCCATTAGAAGAATTATGTAGACTATGATGTCCATTCGCTTCTCTTTTTAAGAAAAATATCATCAGCTTTTATCATCTTAAACACCACTAGTCATGATAATATAAATTCATAGTTCCTTATCATAATCATGCAAGTCAACAGTTCATCTTTGCACTACGGGCCAAAGATATTCAAATATAACACCAACGGTCATGATTATACCAGTCTTCAGCCTTTGATCATAATCATACCAACAACAGTTCATCTTTGCCCTAGGCCAAAGAGAACATTCACCACGTGCCCTAAAAGACACAACAATTATATCGCCTTTATCCTATCATCTGTGTCCCAGGCCACAGATATTCACAACAACATGGTTCTTGATGATTAGAATAACAACAATGATATAAATGATGAATTAGAAGAAACAGTATGATCAATAAATATCGAAAGTTTATGATTTTTCTTTTTGCAGATTTAAATAATGTCCAAATTGTCAACATGACGTGAACTCAAATTCAAAAATGATATTCAATATCCACAGTTCAGTATAACGGTTAAGGTTCAATAGAAAGATTTAGAAAAATAAGAAGGTGCAATTGAAATGATATTAGATGAAGCGCAAACTATTAAAGAATATATAATTATTTTAGGAAATTTTACCAACAAGAGACAAATAAGAAATGAATATGAAGAGTAATTCACCACATGCGATAGTCCGCGTAGTCAGGTTATTCTCAGAGATTAATAACGAATGAACACAAAAGGTTATTCACCAAACATGCGGTAATCCGCATAGTCAGGTTATTTATGCAGATTAATAAGGAATGAATATGAAAGGTTATTTACCAAACACGCGGTAGTCCGCGTAGTTAAGTTATTTCCACAAATTAATAAGGAATGAATACGAAAGGTTATTCACCAAACATGCGGTAGTCCGCGTAGTCAGGTTATTCCCACAAATTAATACATGGAAATAAATGACACATCTTACGAGTAAGAAAGAAATGATATTATTTTCGAGAATCAAAGAATGATAATCATTTACCGTAGTAAGTTTGAATAATGGAAGATGAAAAAGATGGTATCACTTACAGATCTTTACAAATACTCAAGATAACTTTAGCACACTCAAAAAGAACTTATACAAAGAAATTTTTGAAGAGTGAAAGAAAGAATAAGCAAATAAGTTTTTATGAAAAATCCTTAAGTTAAGGCCTCTATTAATAGCCAAAAATCTTATCATAAACCAATATTTTCTTATTTAATCCAAACCTTATATTTCAAGATAATGTTTAATCCATACCACTCATTTTATCTTTTAAGATTTCCTTAATATAAGCCATTCATTTAAAGATCATCTTTAATCTATACCATTCAATTTACTTTATATATAAAACAACTAACTTTATATAATTTATTATAATAAAAACAAATAACTTTATCAATTCAATTATTCAACAATAATTCATAATTATTCATTATTATGACTAATTGTTATAAATGCAGTGCAGTTGACTTTTTGAGTTAGATATTCACAATACAATCATAAAATCAACTAATAGTGAAATACAACAATTTAATCAACATCATAATAGAGATAACAATAATACATAAATAAATAAATAAAGAACACGTTACTGTGTAATGACAATTATTGATTCAATAATGTAGATTACTGTGTATATGCTACTATGACAATTATCAGTTTAATAATATGAATTATTGTGCATGTGACAATTATTGGTTCAATAAAGTCAATATAGTACAATAGTCACTTTATCAGTTCAATAATATGAAGCACTATGTAATACCGTGTGCTACTGTGCAATACTGTATGCTACTGTGCAATACCGTATGTTACTATTCCTTTACCACCGGATATTTTAACAGTTAAAAGTGATAGTACCATTGAATATTTTTATTTAGAAATGTTACGTATGTCGCTTACTATATCCGACAATAATTCGTTGTGGGGGGTCCACCAATATTATTTCGGCGCCATCGTACGAACCGAATATTTCCCGACAGAACAAATATTCCTCGATAAAACGAATATTCTCCTACAAGATAAAATATTTCTTAATTTTCACTTTTGTCATTTTATTTATTTACCGTTTCAGAAGAAAATATATAAAGAAAAATTAAATTTGTATTTCATAAAAGTCGGGGTCTTACAACATCCCCTACTTATGAAATTTCGTCCCCGAAATTGACGTACCTGGTATTTCGAAGAGGTAATGATACTTAGATTTCATTTCAGATTCTAGCTCCCAGGTCATTTTCTCAATATCTTGGTTCCTCCATAGAACCTTGACTTGAGGTATAACTTTTGAGCGTAAGATCTGCTCTTTCTTATCTAAGATCTTGACAGGTACCTTCTCGTACGTTAAATCATCTGCTATGACATCTGGCTCTAACTCAATGACGTGATTTGAATCTTTCACATATTTATGTAGCATAGATATGTGAAAAACGTTATGAATGCGAGACATACTTGGTGGTAAGACTAGTCTGTAGGCCACGGTTCGTACTCGGTCTAGAATTTCAAATGGGCCAATAAATCGAGAGTTGAGCTTTCCTCTCCTTCTGAATCTCGTAACTCCTTTTCATGGAGAAACACGTAAGAATACATGGTCTCTGACATTGAAACTTTCATCCCTTCGATGAGGATCAGCATAGCTCTTTTGTCGTTCTTTTGCGGTTTATATTCGTTGTCGAATTATTTGGATCTTTTCTGTTGTTAAACGTACCAATTCAGGTCCCAATAATTTTGCTTCTCCTACCTCATTCCAACATACTGGAGAGCGACACTTTCGTCCATACAAAGCCTCAAATAGAGCCATGCCTATGCTTGTTTGGTAACTGTTGTTGTAAGAGAATTCAACCAATGACAAGTATTTGTCCCAACTTCCTTTGAAGTCTAGCACGCAAAGTTTCAAAAGATCTTCGAGAGTCTGAATCGTCCTTTCAGATTGTCTGTCCATTTGAGGATGGTATGCAAAACTAAATCGTAGCTCGATGCCTATAGCTTTTTGTAGACTGATCCAAAAGCGTGAAGTGAATCTAGGATCTCGATCAAAAACTATAGAAACTGGCATGCCATGCAATCTTACAATATCATTTACGTACATACCGGCTAGACGCTCGAGTGAAAAATTTTCTCTTATAGGCAAGAAATGAGCGGACTTGGTCAATCTATCCACGATGACACAAATCGCATTAAAGCCTTGAGAAACTTTGGGAAGACCCGTCACGAAGTCCATAGTGATGTGTTCCCACTTCCATTTTGGAATTTCGAGTGATTGCAATGGATCCTTAGGCACTTGATGCTCTGCCTTGACACGTTGACAAGTTAAGCACCTTGAGATAAACTCTGCAATCTCCCTCTTCATACTGTTCTACCAAAATGTATGTCGAATGTCACGATACATTTTGGTACTTTCCGGGTGGATTGCAAACGGTGTGTTGTGTGCCTCCATCATGATTCTATGCTTCAATTCAGGGTATGAACACAGAGTCGAGAGTTGAGTCGAAGTATTCTTTTCTCGTCGATTCTTGCTTCTGGAATAGTACTTTCTTGTACTTTCTTCATCATACTCATCATTTACGGATCTGTAGCTTGAGCAACTTTAATTTTATCGATTAAAGTTGGTTCTACTTGTACATGCGCAATCTTCATGTGGGTCCCTGGTAACTTTAACTCTATCTCCATCTTTTGTAAGTCGTACAAAATACATTTCTGCGTAGTTAGCATTGCACTTGTACTCGCATAAGATCTTCTGCTTAAAGCATCAGCTACAATGTTTGCTTTTCCTGGGTAGTACTGGATGGTGTGATCGTAATCCTTTAACATCTCAAGCCAACGTCGTTGCCTCATATTGATTTCCTTCTGGGTGAAGAAATACTTGAGGCTTTTGTGATCCGTGAAGATTTCCACTTTCTCCCCGTATAAGTAGTGCATCCAGATCTTCAATGCGAAAACAACTGCTGTCAACTCTAAATCATGAGTAGGATAATTTTTCTCATAATCTTTGAGTTGTTGAGAGGCATAGGCTATAACTTTTCCATGTTGCATAAGTACACAGCCTAGACCTTTGCCCGAAGCATCGCTGTAGATAATAAATTCCCCCGATTCTGATGGTATGGTCAGAACAGAAGCTGAAATAAGTCTCTTCTTAAGTTCTTAAAAACTTTTCTCGCATTCCTCGTTCCATATAAATTTTATGCTTTTCCGAGTCAGCTGAGTTAATAGAGTGGCGATTCGAGAAAATCTTTCTACGAATCTCCGATAATAACCAGCTAAGCCCAGAAAACTTCAGACTTCAGTTACTGACAGAGGTTGTTCCCAATTTAATATTGCTTCAATCTTTGCAGGATCAACTGATATTCTTTGACTGGAAATCACATGCCCAAGGAACGTGACTTCCTTAAGCCAAAACTCACACTTCTTCAACTTGACATACAACTTGTTCTCACGTAGCTTTTGGAGTATTAATCTCAGGTGTTGTTCATGATCCTTACGACTCTTAGAGTATATAAGAATGTCATCAATAAAGAAAACCACAAAGTGATCCAAATATTCTTTGAATATCCGGTTCATCATGTCCATGAAAGCTGCAGGAGCATTTGTTAGTCCAAAAGGCATGACTAAGAACTCATAATGCTCGTAGCGGGTTCTGAAAGCAGTCTTTGGAATATCATCAGTTTTAACTTTTTACTGATGATATTCAGAGCAAAGATCAATCTTTGAGAAATGTTGAGCACCCTACAATTGATCAAACATGTCATCAATTCGAGGTAACGGGTACCTATTTTTGATGGTGACATGATTCAACTCTTGGTAGTCAATGCACAATCTCATACTCTAGTCCTTTTTCTTGACAAAAAGAACAGGGGCATCCCAAGGCGATGCACTCGGATGAATGAAACCAGTATCTAACAATTCCTGTAGTTGGAACTTTAGCTCTTGAAGTTCAATATGAGTCATTCGGTATGGGGCTTTGGAAATAGGCTTGGTACCAGGTTCAAGATCAATACAGAATTCAATTTTTCGATTTGGAGGTAAGCCGGGAAGTTTATCGGAAAAAATATCAGAAAACTCATTAATAATAGAAATATCATTCAAGTTTGACACATCTTTGTTCAAGTCAGTGACATGAGCTAAAAAGGCTTGACATCCGTTTTTCAACAAACGAGTGGCTTTATGGCTAGAAATGATAGTTATAGATTTCAATGGTTTGAATTTGTATGACAGGTTGATTAGGAATATGAAAACTAATGATCTTTTGAAAGAAATCAATTTTAGCATGATGATTAGTCAACCAATCAATTCCTAAAATCACATCAAATTCGTGCATTTCTAAAGAAATAAGGTCAACGAGTAATATAAGGTTGTTGACTTGAACTAAGCAAGATTTATATACAGTTGATAAAATGGCTATTGCTCCTAATGAGGTTTCAACTGATAAGTCAAAGTCCAAATTTTTAAGAGTTAAGTTTAATCGTTGAGCACACGTAGGTGAGATAAAAGAATGGGTAGAACCAGTATCTAATAGGGCATAGATTTCACGAGAATTTATGAATAGCTTACCGGTTATCACATCGTTCGAGTTTCGTGCCATTTGGGATGTCACAACAAAAGCTCTTCCTTGAACTACAGATTTTCCTTTTCCTTTATCCACACTAGCTTTTGGTACCATCATTGCAGCTGGAGTTGATTTTGAAACAGGACAAAATCGAGCCACATGACCTTCTTTTCCGTAACTGTAGCACAACTTGGACTGTTGAGTACAATTTGGGCTGATGTGGCCCTCCTGACCACACCTATAACATCTTACTGGTGGTCGATCTCCTCCCCTTGGTACTGGTGCCGGTGCTAGTACTGGTGCCGGTGCTCTTCCATAATCATTATGGAATATCTTTCTCTTGAAATTATTTTCACTGGATTCTCCTCTTCTGTTATTCGATGTTGGATTACTACTGAAGTGTTGGTTACCTCCTCTATAATTCTCGTTCCTGTGGTTGTTGTCATTTCTCTCTCTACACTGATCATTGACTCTTGGCTGCAATTTTTCATCTGTTTGCTCTACCCTTTGAGCCCTATCGACAACATCTGAATACAAACTAAATTTATGAGATCTAAGCTTTTGATGAATTTCGAATCTCAAACCTCGTAAGAACATCCGACTCATCCGTGTTTTGTCATCCAGTAGATGGGTCACAAAACGAGATAATTCGGCAAATTTAGTTTCATATTGTGAGACTGACAAATTTTCTTGCTCTAGCTTTATGAACTCCACCTCCTTCATATGGCGGATGCTTTCTGAAAAGTACTTTTCGTTGAACAACTCTTGGAATTCCAGCCAAGACATTTCGAGAGCCGAATGATGGATGCGTTTTACCGCTTCCCACCAATGGTCTGCCTCCCCTTGAAACATAAAGGTGGAGAATGACACATTCTAATCATCTGCACATCGCAGGACATCAAGTATTTTTGTCGTCTGCTTCAACCACGCCTCCGCTTTTAGTGGTCCAGGCTTCCCGAAAAATTCAGGTGATCCCAACTCTTTAAATTGTTTAACGGTGACAATCCTTGAATTATCAGCGTTACCATCGTTACGAACTCCCCTCGGCTGATTTTGGATAAATAGCATTAAGTTTCTAATGAAACCATCCTGATTTACATGATCACCAGCATTATTTTCTGAAGCTGCATGAGGATTATTTGTAGTTTCCTGATTCTCAGCTACATTCACCTCAGGCAGTGGATAATTCATTCCCTGATTTTCAGAAGTCATTCTTAACTGCAGTTATAAGATAAATGTTAGTTAAACAAACTGACTCGTCACTTCTTGTCCCCACATTCAAGCCAACTTATTAGATAACAAAATTTTATTTATGTAGGACACACTAGTGACGTAATCTATTCGTCTCTCTCTCCTCCTACTTCTACCCCAGATCTCCATTAAAGATCATATCTCTAAGCTCGGATACCAAATGTGACGCCCCCAAATCTAGGCCTAAATAGCCCAATTTGAGACGCTATAAATTACACGGTTTCTAATACAAATAGTACATAAAATAGAAATACAGAACTCAATAATACATAACTAAATCTTCATTATTATTGCCACACTATATACAACATGTGAAAACTACAATAGCTATTTCTCGGACCGTCACTACATTCCCCTACTAGACCCCGCTACTCTCTCATTTTCTGAAAAATAATGGAATAAAAGAAAGGGTGAGCTCAAATAGCCCAGTAAGAAATATCATGACTAAGATAACAATGAGTAAATTATTATTAGCATTCAACAGTTAAGTTCTTGATAGAATACAATAAATAATAAGTTTTAGATCAATAATAACAGCGGAATGAGCAATCCATTAGAAGAATTATGTAGACTATGATGTCCACTCGCTTCTCTTTTTAAGAAAAATATCATCAGCTTTTATCATCTTAAACACTACTAGTCATGATAATATAAATTAACAGTTCCTGATCATAATCATACAAGCCAACAGTTCATCTTTGCACTACGGGCCAAAGATATTCAAATATAACACCAACGGTCATGATTATACCAGTCTTCAGCCTTTGGTCAATATCATACCAACAACAGTTCATCTTTGCCCTAGGCCAAAGAGAACATTCACCACGTGCCCTAAAAGACACAACAATTATATCGTCTTTATCCTATCATCTGTGCCCCAGACCACAGATATTCACAACAACATGGTTCTTGATGATTAGAATAACAACAGTGATATAAATGATGAATCAGAAGAAACAGTATGATCAATAAATATCGAAAGTTTATGATTTTTCTTTGTGCAGATTCAAATAATGTCCAAATAATCAACATGATGTGGACTCAAATTCAAGAATGATATTCAATATCCACAGTTTAGTACAACAGTTAAGGTTCAATAGAAAGATTTAGAAAAATAAGAAGGTGCAATTGAAATGATATTAGATGAAGCGCTAACTATTAAAGAATATATAATCATTTCAGGAAACTTTACCAATAAGAGACAAATAAGAAATGAATACGAAGAGTAATTCACCAAACAAGTAGTAGTCCGCGTAGCCAGATTATTCTCAGAGATTAATAAAGAATGAATACAAAAGGTTATTCACCAAACATGCGGTAATCCGCATAGTCAGGTTATTCCCACAGATTAATAAGAAATGAATACGAAAGGTTATTCACCAAATATACGGTAGTCCGCGTAGTCAAGTTATTCCCATAAATTAATAAGGAATGAATACGAAAGGTTATTCACCAAACATGCGGTAATCCGCGTAGTCAAGTTATTTCCACAAATTAATACATGGAAATAAATGACACATCTTACGAGTAAGATATTATTTTCGAGAATCAAATAATGATAATCCCTTACCGTAGTAAGTTTGAAGAATGAAAGATGAAAAAGATGGTATCCCTTACAGATTTCACAAATACTCAAGATGACTTTAGCACACTCTAAGAGAACTTATACAAAGAAATATTTGAAGAGTGAAAGAAAGAATAAGTAAGGAAGTTTTAATGGAAAATCCTTAAGCTAAGGCCTCTATTTATAGTTAAAAATCTTATCATAAACCAAGATTTCCTAATTTAATCCAAACCTTATATTTTAAGATAATGTTTAATCCATACCACTCATTTCATCTTTTAGGATTTTCTTAATCTAAACCATTCATTTAAAGATCATCTTTAATCTATACCATTCAATTTACTTTATATATAAAATAACTAACTTTATAAATCAACTAACTTTATATATAAAAACAACTAACTTTATATAATTTATTATAATAAAAACAAATAACTTTATCAATTCAATTATTCAACAATAATTCACAATTATTCATAATTATAAATTCAATTATTCACAATACAATCAGAAAATCAACTGATAGTGAAATACAACAGTTTAATCAATATCATAATAGAGATAACAATAATGCAGAAATAAATAAAGAAATAACACGTTACTGTGTAATGACAATTATTGATTCAATAATGTATATTACTGTGCATATGCTACTGTAACAATTATTAGTTTAATAATATGAATTATTGTGCATGTGACAATTATTGGTTCAATAAAGTCAATATAGTACAATAGCCACTTTATCAGTTCAATAATATGTAGCACTGTGCAATACCGTGTGCTACTGTGCAATACCGTGTATTACTGTGCAATACTGTATATTACTGTGCAATACCGTATGTTACTATTTCTTTACCACCGGATATTTTAACAGTTAAAAGTGATAGTACCATTGACTATTTTTATTTAGAAATGTTTCATATGTCGCTTTTTATATCCGACAATAATTCGTTGTGGGAGGTCCACCAATATTATTTTGGCGCCGTCATATGAACCGAATATTCTCTGACAGAACGAATATTCCCCAACAAAACGAATATTTTCCGACAAGATAAAATATTTCTTAATTTTCACTTTTGTCATTTTATTTATTTACCGTTTCAGAAGAAAATATATAAAGAAAAATTAAATTTATATTGCATAAAAGTCGGGGTCTTACATATAATATAATTGGTATGTTCTTTTTTTTTCCTTTTAGTTTTGTTGGATCTTGTGTATCAAAATGTGGCGCCCATAAAGGGTCTGACCCATTTGGAGGTTAATCAGATGACTAATGGATTCAGTCGTATAACTTTATAATTATAACGTTAATATTCTGAGTGGTTAGAGATTTTATAGGGAGTGGGTTAAACCATTATGCCTATATAAAACCCACTACTCCAGTTCATTTATCATATACATATACAGTATAATGATTAAGCCAAAATACAGAACTCCAAATTGCAACAGTGTTATCCCAATTTGTTACGAATCGTGAATTAGTTCTCTGCTCTTAAATTGTAGTTCAGAGACGACTGTTTGGCTTTGGCTTTGGCTTTGGTATTTCGATAGTACGAGCTTTGCCGCACCAAAGGATCATGCTTCGAGGGTATGATGTTGGTTCTTGTTTTTGTATTTGTGTAAACTAGTGAATGCATACATGTTATTAAATCCTTCATTAGTATCAGAGCATGGTTATACGATCATATGTATGTATTGTTTACACAATATACCATGATAGCATGTATAAAATTGAAAATTGCATGCTTTAATATGCCATAACTTTATGGGTCGTTATCCGTTTTATGTGATTTTGGCATGCATGCGTAGAATATTTCATAGGCTTTCCGTTGATATATTATATGTTTAATTTGGATTAAAAAAAATGACCGAGTTATGGCCTCTGTAAGGATAAATTGTGATCTGATGGCTGGTGGTCGAAGATGAAGTATAAGAACCACTCTCAGTGGCTTACAAGTTCATTACAACCCTATCATGGAAGCTCCCAAAATGGTGGTTGAGCATACCATTAGGCTCAGGGAAGCCAGACAATTACAACGAAAAAAAAACCAGGTCACCAATGCAGGTCAGGAAGGCGGCGCGTGTATTACACGCACACCAGAGCACCGTGAAGGCCACACGCCCCCGCGCCATGCGCAACTACTCTTTATGCAGCGCACGCATGGGTTACACGCGTAAGATGGTTGCTGTGGTTTTGCCCCATGAACTAACCCGACCCAGTTGAATCGTGACCCGCGCCTGACCCGTCCATCAGATTTTATTTTTAATTTATTCCCATAAAATGTTTTATTAATTATTTTTGCTTGAAAATTAATTAATAAATAATTATTTTTTGTTATTAAATTATGGAAAATTCACAGAAATTAATTATTGGCATAAAATTAATATTTCCACTAATATTTTGGAAAATTAATATATTTGGATATTTTTGTTAATTTCCAACTTAATTATACAATGATTAATTAATTGTGATAATTAACATAATTATCAAAAAAAAATCCAAAAAATTCCAGTAACCTTTTATGATGTTAAACTACTGTTGTAAATTTTAGGGAAGCATTTTGATGTGTTTATAGCATACTTGGTATATTAATTGAGTAATATTGCCTATTATTTAATTCTTTTTGTTAATATTTTGAAATATTAATTGATTGTTACATGGAATTAAATTGTTATGCTTTCACATGCACACATGTTCCTAGTGGGAGTGATTTAGGTGGTAGTAACTTAATTAAAATTATTCCCTAAATTAAATGTCTTATGCGCCGAAAAATTAAGTTTAAATAATTGGACATCTACATGGATTGTGATTCCTAAGCTTAGCGAAGTCTCCCTTCTATATTTATGTCCTAATTATTTTTATGTTAATTCGTCTTGTGCAACTAAGATATAATTATACTGTGGTGAACTATGAATATCTCTAATCAATTTTTTCGAAACAGAAATGGCTTCAAAACACATAATCGCAGATCTTAACCAAGGAAACAAACTTGATGGAGATAGTTATGATGTGTGGCATCATAAGGTGAGGATGGTCTTGGAGGAGCAAGAGGTTGAAGAAACCTTGCTGTCCAAGATTACAAAACCAGAAGGGGAAGATGTAAAGGATCCGGTCAAGGTTGCAGCCTTCGAAAGTTGGTGCAAAAAGGATCGAATCGTTCGCATAACGTTGTTGAGCTGCATGAACAACGACTTCCTATTTGAGTGTAAACAATACTCAACAGCACACGAGATGTGGGAAACTCTCAAGACGAAGTTTGGGGGCACCTCGCTGACAAGGTTGAGAGAGTTAGCCATAAGATTCGATTGTTATAAAAAAACGTGATAACCACACCATGAAGCAACACTTTCAAATCATGGCTAACATGATTCGAGAATTAAAATTCGGTGGGACTCAGATGTAAGACGAGCAACAGATTTCAGTAGTGGTTTGCTCTCTTCCCGATAGTTGGGAACATATACGGGTCAACATAACTCATAACGATAATATTAGAAATTTTGATGATATTCGTCGCCACCTAGAGCTCGAGGCTGAACGCCTTGACGTTACCAAGTCCTCCAGGGCATATGTAGCTGAATCGAGCTCTTATAGAGGGATTAAGCCCAAGAATGGCAAAAAATCTGCTAATCCTACTGTGCCTAAGATGGCTGCAAGTGGAGGTGTCAACAAACGAAAAAGAGACAAGCGAGGTGCTGACAAAAAGGATAAGGCTAAGATGCCATGCTACAATTGTGGCAAGGCGGGACGCTTCGCTCGTGAATGCACTGAGTCGAAGAAGATTCAGGAGCAACGGACCACATAGCTAGAGATCGGAGTGGATTTATGGAATACCGCCGCATTCCGGCTGGCAGAAAAGTATTCATAGAGAACAATTCCAGTGTGGACGTGCTAGAAATTGACACTTGCAAATTGGAAATGCGAGGAGACTCTGCATTGATCCTACATGATGTACTTTATGCGTCGGATGTCAGGCAAAATTTATTTTCTGTTTTGTCAGTATTTTGTTTAGGCTATTCTGTTAGTTTTAAGAACAACGTTGTAATAATTTCGCATGGGGCGAATAATTTTGGATATGGTTTTATTAATAATGGTTTTATGGTTTTGGATACTGTTGATTCTAGCATTAATAGTAATAATTCCTATTCCTTGCTTGTTGAGAATGATAATGTTAGTTTAATTCAATGGCATGCTAGATTAGGCCATATTAGACAGGATAAAATGACTAGGTTAGCTCGAGCAGGTCTTTTAGGTCCACTCGCTAAGGTCAATCTACCCACTTGTGAACATTGTCTAGCAGGAAAGTCAACCAGAAAACCATTTGGTAAAGCGAATAGGGCAGAAACACCATTGCAACTCATTCACTCAGACATCTGTGGCCCTATGAATGTGAAAGAAAGGCATGGACCTTCCTACTTTCTCACAATGATAAATGATTATACGCGCTTCATCGGGTACACTTTCTTTATCTCTCGTAAGTCTGAGGTATTAAAATGCTTTAGACGTTATTTGATTGAGGTCGAGAAACAGTTAGATAAAAGTGTTAAGGCACTTCAAACTGACCGAGGTTGCGAGTATCTGTCCGATCAGTTCAAGGAACTGTGTGAAAAAAAGAGGGATAATCAAACAACTAACAATCTCTAGAACTCCGCAACAAAATGGCTTGGCGGAGAGGAGGAATCGGACATTATTAGACATGGTTAGGTCTATGATGGCGTAGACAAATTTGCCTGTCTCCTATTGGGGTGATGCATTATTGACTGCGACATATGCACTTAATCGTGTGCCTTCAAAATCGGTTCAGTGCACCCCATATGAATTATGGACCGGCAGAAAACCTGAATTGGGATATATACAGCCTTGGGGATCAACAGCTTATGTGCACAACACTTCTCATGAACATGGGAAGTTGGGTCCGAGGGGTAAGAAGTGTATCTTTGTAAGATATTCTAAACACTCCAAAGGCTATGTGTTCGTTGGAGAGCAAGCTGATAGGACTGTATCGAAAATAGAGTCACGAGATGCGGATTTCCTTGAGATGGATTTTCCTAACAAAGGTGATGTGAGCAAAGAGATGAAATTTTTTGAGATGGAAGAAGATTTAGGCATCGCAACTCGTACAGTAGAGTTCGATGAGGCTATTCTTCAGGCTCTTGTAGATAGTGGGAGTGACATGTCTTCAAGCAGTTTTCTTCTATCGAATGAAGATTCTCATGTTCCTCAAATGTGTAGAAGTCAAAGGGATAACATTCCACATCGTCTCTTTGAGATTGACGGGATTGCCTTTTTGGACTATGCGCGTGATGATGAGGAACCTTGATCTTATCGAAATGCTCTATCATCTACTACTAGTGATAAGTGGATGACTGCAATGAAAGATGAGATGGAAACTATAAGAACTAATCAAGTTTGGGACTTGGTTGACCTTCCACCAGGGCTAAAGGCTATTGGGAACAAGTGTGTTCTTAAAGTCAAGCACAAGACAGATGGTTCCATAGATCAGTACAAAGCTCGTCTTGTAGCCAAGGGCTACACCCAGCAAGAGAGAATTGATTACGAGAAAGCTTTCTCACCAGTTGTGAGGTTTGTCTCAATTCGCCTCATCTTAGCGATTGTCGCGCATTTGGATCTGGAGTTATATCAAATGGACGTTAAGACAGCTTTTCTCAATGGAGATTTAGCTGAGGAGATATACATGGATCAGCTAGAGGGTTTCATCATAGAAGGACAATAGCGCAAAGTCTGCAAGCTCAAACGTTCTATTTATGGTTTGAAACAAGCATCCAGGCAATGGTATCTTAGATTCCATTGAGCCGTCATTTGTGATGGGTTTATGATGATCGAGGAAGACCATTGTGTGTATTTCAAAAGGTCCAAAGAT
This sequence comes from Hedera helix, assembly GCA_947179155.2. Classification (NCBI taxonomy): domain Eukaryota; kingdom Viridiplantae; phylum Streptophyta; class Magnoliopsida; order Apiales; family Araliaceae; genus Hedera; species Hedera helix. The sequence continues at coordinate 12,857,348 of OX359274.1, forward strand.
AAATTTCTTATCCTATTGATGTATGTCGACGACATCCTTTTAGTTGGGAACGATAAGGAGATAATTGTTATCACTAAAAAGTGGTTGTCCTCTAACTTTGAGATGAAGGACATGGGGGAAACAGCTTATGTTCTTGGAGTCAAGATCTATAGAGATCGCTCAAGAAAGTTTCTTGGTTTGTCTTAAGAGACTTACATTAAGAAGGTTTTGGAACAATTTCAAATGAGCAACTGCAAACCCATAGATACTCCTATCGCTAAAGGCGATGTTATTAGACCCGAGCAATACCCTAGTTCTCTTGAGGAAAATAAGAAAATGTCCCACTACCCGTATGTCAGTGCTATAGGAAAGCTAATGTATGCAGTTGTGTGTACTTGGCCTTATAATATCCCAAATTTTTTTGTGAGATTCGAAAATATAATCGAATGCGATTAAAAGTTAAGTTATAAAAACCCTAGCCCAAATATTTGGAATGGGTTAGAAAAAGTTAGTGCAAATAAATATGTTTGTACATTTAAAATTGTGCTTGTATGCTATTAAAAAATAAATAAAAAGTTAAAATGTGGGAACTTCCATTTATGGAAAAATTAGAGAAAATAACGGCATATGGAGGTCATTTGCCAAGTAAGATGATGGATATTAGTGTCCTTGAAAAATAAAATAAATGAGAAGACTTTTTACTTTTGGTTTATCCAAAATTGCATTGATAAGAGCAAAAATGTGATGGAAGTGACTAGTTGGTGATGTGTGTAAGTGGTGTAAGAGATGTGAAGGCTATGAAGCTATAATTAGAGGCTATGTTGTAGCTTGTGTGGGAGAAAGATAAGGCTATGTTACAAATTAACATGTCTTAAAAGTTAACCTTAAATGGTGAATGGGAGGATTGATATTATAAAGTAAATAAAGAATTATCATGACACATAAAATATAATTAATTTATTTAATTATATTTGTGTAAGGTTAAATTATTTAACTAATGTGAATGATAGCCTTGATGGGCTAAACTATATATTTATTTAAGTGAGTAACTTAATTAATGTGTTAAAGAATAATATTAATTATTGTTGGATAAACAAGCCAAGTTATTTAGTTAACAAGAGGTTGTGTATAATGTAAGATTATACAAGTAAGTTAAATTACTTTATGGTATGATCTAAATTATTGAAATATTATTGAAATATTATATAATTATTTTGATGACTCAAATTATTAATTTGGAAGGATAAGAAAAGCTAAAGGATTAATGAGAATCTTATTAATGACACATATTGTAATAACTGCAATTATTAATGTACTCTGTAAATTAAATTGAGAATTTATTTTCAATAGAATGAACCCTAGTGAATCTAATTAAACTATTGTGTGACTATGTGATTATGTGATTTGAAGGTTAATTTAATTAACGGTAAGTCTAACAAGTGAATATATTAATTTCATAGACTAATATAAGGATTTTAATATCAATACATTGATAAAGCAAGCTAAGTAAATATTCAAGTAATTCTTGAATATGATAAGTTTAATTGGATTAAATATTCGAGTTAATTAAATTGATTATTAATATGAGAACACTTTATTAATTAAGCTAGCTATAATGAGCATTAAATTGCATGTATGCTAGTAAAGTTATAATGGCTCAATGTGTAAATTAAATTGAGCCTAATTGAATTGTTATTAGTGGTCTAACATTTGATATATATATTAATTTAAGTGAAAGAAAAAAAAAGGTGGCCAACATTTATTTTCAAGTTTCTTGATTAGTGGAAGTGAAATGGATATCCAAATTGGTTAATAAAGGGATGAGATTCCTAGAATTAAATTAGATTGTATATTTTTTTCAAGTCCTAGTTTTTTATTGGTGGATTTGTAAGGAGATTCCAAATTGGTTATGTAGACACCCAAATTTTGCACTTCTCTACTAACCCTGGCAGGAGGGCAAAGTCGTCAATTGACCCGACATGCGAAAAGGAAAAGTGGGCGCCGACACGAAGTCACCACCACGGCTTACGATCAAGGCTGCTAAACGCGCAACGAGAATCAAGTCATTTGAAGGCGAGACATACGGTCAATCCAGACAACGCCCGATGCGATCGCCAAAGACGGCAACAGACCATTACGTTTATAGCAGTAGGGGGCCTCGCTCCCGGAGAACCATGCACTAAAACGATTCATGTATCAGGAAACAGCCTTCCAAAATAATACAGCAGAAATTGGCAATTTAAGACCGCGTGACACGGAAATGGAAAAAAGCAAGTCGGGCAGCCGCGGATGCACCTGCGGCTGCCTGCGGAGCACTATACAACGGCAGCCGGCTCGAGGAGACAACCCGACAGCCGAGGATTCGGCGCGGGCGGCTAGCGAGCCCAGCCGCAGATGCATCTGCGGCCAGCCACAGATGCACCTGCGGCTGCCTGCGGAACACTATACAACGGCCATTTCCACCCGAGAGAAAGAAAAAAAAGAGATTTTGAGAGTTTTAGAGAGAGAGAGTTCGCGGGAGGAGAGAGAAAAGCTCGGTTCTTGGGTAGATTTAAGTGAAAAATTCATCTCCTCTTGCTAATTAGTCAAGTGTTCGTGTTGTGTTGTTCGATTCGTGAAATAAAAAGCTTTAATCGGCATTTTTGCAAGGTGAAAATGGTGTTTTCTTAGTTTTTTTATTGCTTGTATTGCTAGTATAATTTCGTGTTTTGGATTGCTTGATGTAATATGTTGTTATGATGACGATGATCCGTGGGTTAGGGGTTGTTAGCGAGGGTTCCATCGGAACGTAACTTCCTCCTAATGCCCCGATGACATCTGTACGGTGATATATCGTTTGTTGTGGTAATGAATAGTTCGCAGTGTTGGGTTTGCGATCCTTGAGTTGTGTAATGTAATAATGAGTTTAGTATTGTTAGATTTGTCGTAGTATTGGTTGTGCAATGATTTGGGTAGCTGTGAGCCTAGGGAGGAGATCCACGTGATCAAATCCCGATGATGGACATTTTTGGTATATGTAATCATTGTATAGGGTCCATGACTGTATCTATGTAATATCGGGCCTTAAAGCGATACCAAATCGTGATCGGGTTAAGGCCCCGTAATAATAAAATATGCGATTGTGGGTGTTTGGGGTTATTGGGACGGCTCACATGCCCATGGATAACCCCGACACGTTTTGAATGCTTGTTTGATTTACAACACAAAAAATGGTTTTCTAAAATAAGGCAAACGATAAAGATTTTCTAAAAATAATCAAATTAGGATATTAGATTCACGAGGTTTTAAAATTAAGAGTTTTGGCGAACTTTGATCCTTGTTTGACGAGAAGGCTCCATTTGGTTTTGAAATGTCATAAAAGATGTTTTTCGTAAAAAGTAGATAAACGTTTTCATTAAACTTTGTGCATAGGGTTAAAGAGTTCTAGAAGTTGCCTTCATTTTATTTGAATTTACTGTTAGAGGGCAATGTATAGTCTCGATTCCTATTTGGCAAAAGTTTAAAACTATTGTCTTCTAAAAATGACATCTAATAAAAACCTCATCGTTTTCGGAATTAAAATCAATCTTTATTATAAAAAGCGAAGCCTTGTCATTTGGGTCAAAAGACGTCTAAACGCTTTCCCGACAAAACACATTTGCCATATAAAATCAAAGCAACTTTTATGCAAAAAGTCACCACAAACATCCATTTAGGTACACACGCACACATATGCGCACACCCACATTTTAGGATTTAAGATGATAGGAAAACATCGAGATCGGGGGGTGCCTAACACCTTCCCCTCGCTTAAGCAAGCCCCCGAACTCTATGAATCTCGGTTCACGGACCAATTGAATCGGAGTCACATATGAGCCAGCGATTGCGAAAACAAAATTCGGATGAGTTGGTACATCCATTTCAAATATACCAACTGGCGACTCTGGTCAATTCGCTCATCATAAAATCGATCTTTTAAACCCCGTCGACACTTAAGCCGACCCTTTTCAAAAATCACATCTTAAACCCAAAGGCTAAAATTGGAAAGGGCTTTTACTATTAAAAAACGAAACGACGAAAATCCCGGCGTCGACAGGTTAAGTAAGTGTTAGAAAAAGAGATTTAGCTAGAATGCATAATATTTCAAGCTCATCAAATTAGATTGCATATTTTTTCAAGTCCTAACTTTTGATTGGTGGATTTGTAAGAATATTTCAAATTGGTTAATAAAGGGGATAAGATTGAAAGATTTAATTGAAATTAAATCTTGTTTCAAGTCCAAGACTTATGCCATCATCTTCTTTCCAAGTCATTAGTCATCTTATGTTCTAAGAGTGAGAGAGAGAAGTTGAGAACAAAAGAAAACTAGAGAGAAAACTAAATAAGGAAAGCTAGATATAATGAGCTTACATGGTTGGATGAACTTGAAGTAAGGTTTAAAGTTGAAGGCCTCTTCATTGTGAAGATTCCTAGCTAAGAAAGTGGATCATCCAAGTCTCCTTAAGTTTCTAGCAAAGAGGATTATCAACCAAATGTTCAAAAGTATTTAAAACCCTAGTTTTGTGTTTTATTTGCTCTATATTTAATTTATATGGTAGAAAATTATTTTTAAAACTCTCTATACTTAAATTCATGCTAGATTAGTAGATCTAGGGTTTAATGGGTTTAACATGAGTTTTGATATGCATCTATATTGGAAAGTTTGACAAAAACATGAAATCGATTTTCGCCGAAAAACCCAAAACTGGGCAGTCCATTCCCGGAGTTACTGTTCACGTTTCGTAAGTCGTATCCATGATCCAAAAATTTTTGGGTGGTAGGACTATAAGATACGAAGATTTTTCAAGTGGAACAATTGAAAAATATTAAATGAGTTATTTGTGGTGATTTTTCTCGTAAAACAATTTCTGCCAAAAATACCCGAAAAACTAGTGTCCAGAATTTTGAAAGGGTTGTTTTGGCTATTTATCTTGGTCTAAAAATTCTGAACTTTTTATACATGATATTACACGTCATAGAGAAGCCACTGTCCAAAAATGAGCTCCATCTGACCTCGGATGAGTGAGTTATGATCCAGCGATTCTCTAAGTTTTAAAAGTGTATAACTGCTATAACTTGAGATGTATAACTCAACAACTTATGAAATATTTACTGGGAGTATTATATGATGTCAGGAAGCTCCCATATACATTTCAGGATTTTATGATAGACTCTAAATTTTTAATAATTTGTACAATTTTCGGCTAGAAATGGACTATTTAAAAACATTAAATAAAGTTGAAAATTAAACGAAAATTATATTGTATATGGAATGAAATATACTAAAGATATCCAAGAGTTATAAAAATAATGAGTCAATTAAGTATTTTTAATAAATACGAAGGACTTAAGAAAAATAAGGATAAAAGAATAAAATAATTATGTATTATTCAATTTTAATTAAATAATACATATATGTTATTATTTATTATTTAAATAATATTAAATAATAAATAAAGTAAATAAAAATAACTTAATTAATTAATTATTATTTAAATGCTAAATAATAAATAAAGTAAATGAGTATATATAGTTAATAAAATAATTATTTATTATTTAATTAATATTAAATGATAAATAATGATGATTTATTATCTAATTATTATTTAAAAGATATTAAATAATAATTAAAAGAAGATAAAGTTAATAAGGTAATTATTTATTATTAAATAAATAAGGATGATTAATTATTTAATTATTATTTAAAGGATAGTAAATAATAATTAAAGGGAGGTGAAGTGACTAATATGATCATTTGTTATTTAATTAATATTAAATAATAAATGAGGTTAATTAATTAATTATTATTTAAATATTATTACATAATAATTAAAAGGAAATGAGAATAATTAATTATTATTTAAATTATATTAAATAATAATTAAAGAGAAATAAGGTTAAAAAATAATTGTTTATGTAATAACAAGTAAAGTTAATTAAATTAATTATTTAATTAATTAATATTAAATAAATAAAGTGAAGAAATTAAGAAAATGATAAAGTGATTAGACAATTTATATTTAATTGTTTAATTCTTTAAATATTACTCAAGGAGTAAATTATTATTAAATATTTAATGATAATAGCAAGTGATGAAATATTATTAAAGGATTAATAATATTGGTAATTGGGTGAATATTATTAAGGGCTTAATAATATTAGTAACCAATTAAGATGTTGTTCAATACTTAATAACGTTTGTAATTGAATGAGATATTATTAATGTATAATAATACTGGTCGGTAATTAAAATATTATCCAAAGGTGATAATATTATCCTATAATTTATGAGTTAGTAAATAGGGAAGTATGTGTTGTCGAGTTAATTTATGTGAGAATGATAAATGAATCCCTATGTGCGTTACTAATTAAAAGATAATCATATTAGGTCTTTCAAAGGAGGTAAATTGAATTGTGTAGGCGTAAGCGAGAAAGTAATTCAGGCAAAGTTTTCAGAACTTGTTGCTATGTGCATTATTATGTTATAATGTGATATCAAATTGTTTCTATGAAGCCATATTGATATTATTGGTATTATGTGAATAATCAATAAGTATGATTATGTGTGGATTATGTGAACAACATGAAGCATGATTATATGTGAATAGGAAAGGATATAAATTGTGAAGCATGATTTAAATGTTATGTTGACGAACATAGAAGCATGTATAAAATGTCATACATTGATATATTGTTAATTATGCATGATCTATGAGCTACGTGTTATGTGATAACTGTTAGACTTGCTGAGTCGTTGCTCACTCTTGCTTAAAACAAACACTTTCAGCTGAGGGCGAAGAAATCCGGAAGTCCCGGTAGCGCCCAGAAAATAAGAATGATTGTTGCTTAAGGAAAATTAAGGACTACGTTGTGGTCAATTAACTCATGCCGGTATCTGGTAGTTAATGATTATAGTTAAACGCTTATGTTTTGTATTTAAACTATCATCGTCATAAATTGCATCATGTGATTGTAAAACCTTTCAAATGAATTATGTTCCCTAGTTACAAGAGAAAATGGTTATAAACAAATAGAGGTTATAAACAAATAGACTTAATGTCATTATAATTGTCAGCAAATGAGTTTTATGTACTCACAATGAATGTAATAGACTAGGTCATATTATAAATGATCTAAGTTTCTAGAGCAGTGTAAAGATTTTGATTTCGTGGCAGAGTTCAAGGGAATATTATAAAAGTTTAAATTTATTGAGTTTTTAGCAACATATTATTATATAATGTTGGTTGATAAGGAGAGAGTTGTTCGTTGACGAACGGGGGTCGCCCGTGGCCAGTGCGGGGATTCCCGGAGCGTCACAAGCCTGATATAGCATATGTAATCAATTATCTCGGTCGTTATTAGTCAAACCCTGGAATTACTCATTGGAGGGTAATCAAGAGGATCTTACGATATTTGAAATGTACTTTGGACTATATGTTGTGCTATGGAGGACCAAACCTGCAATTGATTGGTTACTTCGATGCTAGTTGGGGAGGTAACCAAAGGGTGCACAAGTCGACCTCAGGATATACATTCTTGCTACATGGTGGTGCCATCACTTGGTGTAGCAAGAAACAGACATGCATTGTTCTTTCGACGATGGAGTCGAAGTTTATAGCATGTACGTCAGCTGTTCAGGAAGTCATGTGGTTGAGGAGATTCTTCGAGGATCTTGGAGTCGTCTCTCACGCTTTAGATCATGTGACTGTTTACTGTGATAGCACAACGACCCTAGGTTACACTAAGGAACCTAAGTATCACGGCAGGACGAAGCACATTGACTTGACGATGAAATTCATTAGAGAGAATATAGCAAATAATGATGTGATATTGGAGTACATGCCCACTAACCTTATGGTAGCTAATCACTTGACGAAGACGATACCAATAAATGCTTTTTGTAGGCATGTTAGTTCGTTAGGGCTTCGTAGGGTTTGATGTACTTTCCTAGTTTATTGTATATCACTCATTATTTGGCTTGTATTAGAGATATTTATTATTGTACCGAGATATTTATCATTTATACGAGATTCATTTGTTCCCACTTATGATTGTGTTATTTTAGCACTTATGATAAATACTAATAGTTCACACAGTTATTATGCATATTGGATATGCACACACTAAATATATGTCAACACATTGATTGGCTCATTCACATGAGCAATAACCTTTAGCGCTTTGAAGAGTGAGCAAGGTTGAGACAGTTTATATTGGCGCTTTGAGTAAGGAATTTTTGATTGTTTTGGATAACAATCAATTGCGCTTGGTAGCGAGTAATATGAAATATTATGTCGCATTGGCATGGGCCAAGATGAGGTTAATTTGGATTAACCAAATATAGTATGCCCCACCATTTATATTAACGTGTACTGATAGCCAAATGCAAAATTTAGAGCTGGCGCTTGGGAAAGCGAGCAATCCGAAATTCGAGTTAGGCGCTTGTAGAGCGACTGAACTAAGATTCGTACAACATAACCATAAGACATATGCTCATATAGATGAGATTGTTTGCCATAACATGATAACCGGACACGAAATTTTAAATGTGACGCTTTGATAAGAGAGCAGTTTGAAATGTTCGAGTTAGACACTCTGGGAGTGACTAGACTAAGGTCCGCACAACAAGACTATAAAATAGTATGTTGTAAGAGTGTTATATGTGCTTAACGACCATGTAAAGGAGGTGAGAGAATGGATCCCTGTTTTCTCACCGTGTAAGTCATGTAGGACAAAATCTTTATTCCTACATCAAGTGCTCTTTGTGATCTTTGACTATACTACAAAGACATGGATTAGTGTTGCTACTTTGGCTTCGATTCCTAAGGTCAAGATTGATGAGACTCTAAGGACCGACTCTGGAAAAGCAGTTGATTCATATCTGAATAATATTAAGGCAAAGGGAAGATAATTTGATTTAACCTCGTTCTGCACTTATTGTCGACAACTATAGTGCTTCGATAGCGATATAGTAATAAAAGAGATACGAAATGGACTTGGGCCCAAAGGTGGTTAAGTATGACTCTCTGAGGGATTAAAGATACTTAACCTAGTGAAATTCAAATGTGTATGGGGTACTATGAGTTTATAGGTTGTAGTCTCTACGTGAACTAATTGAGTTTGACGTGAGAGCTCCCGCATTATTTTCTTTAAAGGGTAGTTGCCTCTATGTTGGCCCTAATGGGTTTGGTGTAGAGCTCCTGCATTGCAGGTAAACTCAACGGTCACACGATCCGCAAAATATGGATACACGATATTTTTGGTTTGAGCTACTTTCAACAAATGTGATGTCTATGTCATCCTTGCCATGGGCGAGTGGGAAATGTTAGATCTTGGGTATCAAAATGGGGCGCCCATGGAGGGTTCGACCCATTTGGAGGTTAATCAGTTGACTAATGGATTCAGTCATATAACGTTATAATTATAATGTTAATATTCTGAGTGGTTGGAGGTTTTATAAGAAGTGGGTTAAACCACTACGCCTATATAAAACTCACTACTCCAGTGCATATGAATCTCATTCCATTATTAGTTATCATATACATATGCAATATAATGATTAAGCCAAAATACAGAACTCCAAATTGCAACAGTGTTATCCCAATTTGTTACGGATCGTGAATTAATTCTCTGCTCTCGAATTGTAGCTCAGATACGACTGTTTGGGTTTGGGTTTAGCATTTCGATAGTACGAGTTTTTTCGCACCAAAGGATCACACCTCGAGGGTATGACTTTGGTTCTCATTATTTTATTTGTGTAAACTAGTGGATGCATACATGTTATTAAATCCTTCAAATTTATATATCTTTTCTCAATTAACTTGTCCATTTTTTCCCCTGTAACCACCCAAAAATTTCTCTTGTTGATGCCTTTTCGGATTCATTTTCATGTGGTCACTTGAACAAGCTCACAATAAAGGGAGAGATATAGATATGTTAATAAAAGGCTTAAATATATTTTACTATCCTAAATTATTATTTCTTTTTCACTTTTATGATTTACCTTTCAATTTTGTCAATTAGATTATTAAACTATTAATTTTTCCTACTTTCGTCCAATTTTACTTGACACGTAAGAAATTGATGACTTGGCCTGAGTAGGCCCATGTCCAGTTGATGTGTATTTAAAAAATATTATTTTCAATATTTTATGAACTTTCATTATTTAATCAAGGGTAAATTCGTCAAATTATATTTTATCTTACATTAAAACAAAATCCAAATCCATTCTAAACAATCGACTGATTAAATTCTTCTCCCCTCCTTCCCCCCTCCCAAAACGTAAACCCCAATCTGAATAATGTCTAGAAAAGCCCTAATCGACAATGAAAAAGAAGAAAAAACTCTAATCCATGACTGAAAAACACAAATAAAAAACAGGTTAGGGTTTTGTTTCATCCAATTTCATTTATAAATAGATTTTATTGGTATAGGAGGTGAATTGAAGTCAGACGAGTATATTGATTCTATGAGTGACTTTCCAAAGTGTTATTGTGGGTATAGAGCTCGAATGAAGATTTTTTAAATTAAGAGTGACTTAAGAAGAAGGTTTTTTGGTTGCCACAATGGAACAAGGTATTAATTCTGTAGTTTTTGGTTGGCTTAGTTTTCACAATGCAATAAGGCAGAAATCGTTGAGTAAAGTTACTCAACGATCAGAGGATTTACTCTACAATTCTAGACTGAAGGCCAGCTAGAGTGCAAAAATTCGTGCATGGCCCACCCTTATATTTTGATTTTTTATTTATTTATAAATATAGGGTAATATGGTAAAGTGATTCTCCCTCTTAAAAAAATTTGGTCACTTATTAACTATTAGATATTTCTAATATCCTCTTTCAAATTTAAATTTAAAATTTTGTTTTCATAAATCTATTTGATTTTTTTCCAATTTTAGGATGAAAGTTAAATATCATTAAATTTTAATCTATTTTTTTTTATTAATTGTTTATGAGTAGTTAATTATTTAGTTTTAATTGTTATTTACTTTTAATCTTTTATACTAATTAGTACATCCGTACATACTCTTCAACTTTACAGTATATATTGAAGGTTTCGGCATGTGCGTCATTTGATGTTGTATTTAAATCAATAAAGACTTGAATTGTGAATATATATTTTTGTTTTAGGACTATACAAGTGGGTGTTTGATTTGTTCATATTATCAAGTTTATTATTTAGTTTTTTATTATGTTGTGAATTTGTATTTGATTTTTTAAATCAGGATGAATAAATACATGAATAAATATTTTTTAAGATATAGCACTATTAAACATCATTAATTTAAATTTTCTTGTGATAAACTAACTCAAAAGTCAATTTTTAATTTTTTTTATTTAATTAAAGGAGTGTCCATCCTTGCCAAAAATCCCGAGTTCGCCGTTGCATATGAATGCTCAATTTTTAAGTCTAATACACGGTCAACATCTACGTCTATTACATAAAATTATGTGAATCATGAACCTATATTCTAATATTGTTCTAAAATTCTCCACATGTATTATGGAATTTATGTGATCATGAACGAATCTATTACTATATATAATAAGACAAATAAAAATTTTATTTAAATTAATTTAATCATTTTAGTTGGTAAAGAACTTATCTGGAGCTAATCCCAAGTTTATTATTTTTATTGATACAATATATGTCATGTTCATAATTATACTAAATTTTTTATATGGTATATTGTATTATTTTAAGGATGTACATGTATATATTAAAAAATATATACAATAATTTGTTATATATACAACTTTTCAATTTCATATTCAATGTATTACTGCCTTCTTAATGCGCAATGATGCGTAGTGATGTGCCTTTAGCTTTGTTATGTGTAATGATGTTGCCAATGATTCATGCAATGACTTTTGTAAAAAATAGTGGGACTCACTATTTTATACATATGTTATTTTATGAATCATTACTCATATCTTTTTCCTTCTTAATGCCTCCACCTAGGTCTCCTCAGCCTTGTCTAAGCACTACGTGCGTAGTCTGCTACCAACTTAAACGATTTTATTTCTAAACAAAATTAACCAACATAATTAATTTAAAAATGATTTTTTTTTAAATATATATATATATATTTATGTTTTTTTAAAACGAATTTTAAAAAATTAGAAAAAGTACATTCAACACCAATGTGAATAGCGTTTAAGTTTTTTAAAAAAAGAATAGAAATATTTTTTAACATTTGAAATGATTTTATTTATAAACAAATTTTTAAAAAAATTCCTTCAACGCCAGTCACATTGGCATTGTAATGTAATGAATTTATTTTTTAAAATGAATTTATTTTTTTAAACAAATTTATTTTAAAAATAGAAAATGTACAACGCCAATTTGTATGGCGTTGATCCTTTGGATCAAGGCGCTTAAGTTTTTAAACAAAATTAACCAACTTAATTAATTAAAAATGATTTTTTTAAAAAAAAGCTTTTTTTTATTTAATTTTTTTAAAACGAATTTATTTTTTAAAACGAAATTTTAAAAAAATAGAAAAAGTACATTCAACACCAATGTGAATAGTGTTTATGTTTTTTAAAAAAAGAATAGAAATATTTTTTAACTTTTAAAATGATTTTATTTATAAACAAATTTTTTAAAAAAAAATTCCTTCAATGTCAGTCACAATAGCGTTGTAATATAATTAAATTTTTTTATCCTAAATTTATTTTTTTAAATGAATTTATTTTTTTAAACAATTTTTTTTTATTAAGTACATTCAACGCTAATTTGAATGGCGTTGGTCCTTTGGATCGAGGCGCTTAAGTTTTTTTTTTTTTTTATAAAAAATGAAATAGATATATTTTTTAACTTTTAAAAATGTTTCCGATGCATTTTTTTTGCTTCTATTTTTATCCATTAATTTTGTTCATAACACCCCTAAAGGTATTTACATTAGTATTTGTTGTACTCATTTTAATTTTTTTCTAAAATTTAATGTTACTCTAATTTTATTTTTTTGTCCATATTATTAGTGTTAAATTTGTTATATTGTGACATTAATTTTTTATTTTTTTTGCAGATGGTTTAAACTATTGTTTTGATATTAAATTTTTTAGTGATATATCAATTTTTGTTGTTAAAAAAAATAAATTTTAAAATTAAATGTTTTTTACATAAAAATAATGTAAAATATTATTTTATTTTAAAAGAATTGATAATATTGTTACGAATATAGTTGTGCACTATTTCAATTTACTGTTAATATTGCTATCATGGTTTTCAGACCCGGACCGGTCATCGAAACGAAAAATGTACTGGATAGATGGGTCACTGGTCCAACTAGTGGTCGAACTGTTATTGAACCGATGATATCATTAATATGTAATAAATAATTAAATATATTATATATAATATTTAGTAAATATGTAAAATTAATCAATTTATCTACAAAAAAAATAAAATTAAACCTATTTGTATAATGTTTACTTTCTACATTTCAAATAAATACTAAATCCATATAAAAAGAAAGATATTAAATCATGATCATAACTCAAAATACAAGACTCAAAAGTAATAAAATCAAACACAAATGAACATAAACATCTTTAGGATACATTCAATCAAATTCGGTAAGGAAAAAAAAAAGATAAATCTATTTGTACAATGTTTACTTTATACAATTCAAATAAATATTAAATTTATAGGAAAATAAAGATAATAAATCATGATCATGACTCAAAATTCAATCAATGATACATTCAATCCAATTCAAAGGCTTAATTTTTTTAAAAAATAAAATAAAAAATGTAGGGAACCGGTAAAACCGGTGACTCGGTTACCGGATCACTAGGTCGACTGTAACGCCCCCAAATTAAGATACCTGTATCTTGAATCTGGTGCCTTACGATCCAACTCATACAACAAACTAATATCATCTAAATGCGGAATAATAATAAATATTTACATTAAGATAACATAAATATTTGCGTCCCGAGTTTCACAACCGTTACTCGTACATACATCACTTAAAATATTCAGTACAAACATAAGTCTTAATATAATACCAAATAAAGTTGACTACCACGTCTAAATAAGGCTACTCAGCAACTTTGCCTTTGCCTTTGTCCTTTCCTGCCTCAGGCTTAACTGTAATGTTTAGGAAATGCAAGGATGAGCAACGAGTTTGCTCAGCAAGTATAAAAACAGTAATAGTAAGCATTTATGTGCAAGAATTTATATATCAATGTATATAACAATAATAAAAGCTCATGAATTGAATAAATGATTTGTGAACAATGAAGTGTCAAAAGTTCCAATTCGAATCATTTATATTACTGGAAAGTCACTATGGACTAAAGAATATATATGAAATCAAGAATTTCAATAATTTCAGACAAATAAATATATTATACTAAGAGATCACTATGGACCATGAACACATGCTTGAATTAACAGTATTTCACTGAAAAATTCACAATAATAAACAAGTACAATAGGTGATCAGCCTAAAGTACCCTATGTTATAACATTCAGACATACTATTCGCGCGTGTGTCGGTTTCCCGACGAAAAATAATTGTTCATCTCAGCATACTATAAGAGTCTTCACCAAGGCAATTGGCTTGGATAGCTTTTTCAAAAAAATGTTTGATTCACAATCAATCTTAGTATTGGTCTAGCCGATACAAATGGCATAGACATACATCTCAGCACAACTAAGAACAATTGATAATTTCAATGTTCGTAACTAAGGTTCGAATAATTGTTCAGGGATATAAGCATGATATTATGTCAAGTTTCAGAGATAATAAATCTAATCTTTGCAAGGTGGATAAACAGGAATTAATCCATCAAATAATTCTACTTGTACGAATTGATAAAAGTACAAGTTAAATCACTTGCCTGGATCGTCGACTCTATCGGACAATAATTCCTTATCCTTTGAACAACCTATGTTCAACATATTCGTCTAACGGTTAAATTCTATTAACCTTCACATAATAATCTAATAGGTTTGACTTATAAATTCTATATAACTTGGACTCTCAAATCATTACATATATAATTATTTATTTACACCTTATTGTCTCTCACATTCGTTATTTAATTTATTCATTAATTATTACAAATAAAATAACACTTTGTATTATTCTATTTGTTTCACTATTCTTTATCATCTCTCAATGATTCACAGTAAATTTATCTCACTATATTTGTTTATGATTTATTATTATATTCTTTGCACACCCTTTATTAATCCACAAATAAAACGATTGAAGTTATCATTTTATTTGTTTAACTTCCAATTAGAGTAACATTTACTCTTGTTTTAATTTAATTATGCTTCATTAGTACACAATTAAAATAATTCATAACATTATTTTAATTTTTCATCCTTTAATAATCCACATTCAAAATAATTGTTAACAATATTCAATTACATATTCATTATTGATTTACAATTAAAATAATTCTTACCATTATTTTAATTGTTTACCCTTATTAATTCACAATTAAAATAACTCATAATAGTATTTTAATTGCTTATTTAATATGAATCCATAATTAAAATAGTTCTTTAATACTATTTTAATTATGTAAATAATCTTTATTATTAACTCACAAATAAAATCAATTTTTTTATTCGTTTAATGTTAATCAACTTACAAATAAAATAATTTTAAGGCATTATTTTATTTGTTTAATATTATTTAATCAACTCATAAACAAAATAATTATTAAGTATTATTTTATTTGTTTAATAATATTTTACAAATAATTTTTAATTATTTTATTTATTTATTATTTTTTTTAATTATTATTATAATTAAAAAGAAAACTTTTTTTTTCTCGCGAGCGAGTCGGTTCGGACCAGGTTGACCCGGTCAACTGACCCGGTTTGACCGGCACGGTCAACGGTTGACTCTGACCGACGCTGCAGCGCCCGGTTTAATACCCAGGGTCGGCGCTGCAGTGCCCTTATGCAGAATACAAAAAAAAAAATCAAATTTTTTTCCTACCCTTTTTGATTCAATCTTTCATATCTTACTCATTTTAAATCCAAATTGGTACAAATCAGTTTTGTTGTCTCATAACTCTTCAACATTCCAATTTTTTTTTTTTATTTTTAAAAATATTTATCTAACCAAAAATATTGTTTTTTCAAGCTAAAGTTCTATTTGAACATCCTTTACAAAAAAAATCACCATAAATTCATTTTAGCTCCGCTTTTGTTTGTTCCACTTGGAAAATCTTCGTATTTCATAGAACTATAACTTACAATTTTTAGATCATGCAAATGAGTTACACATTTTATTCCATTTTTACCCAAACCACATATTTACACTATACTATTTAGGGTTTTCATGTTTAGATATATTCTTTTTGCTCATTTACATATAAAACACATATAAACACATACTAATCATATATACCCCTTCACAACTCCTTTCTCATGCATTTGGAATCCACAAAAATTTCTACACACAACATTCTCTTACATCTAAACATAAATTTTACATATCTAGCTACAATATGCTACCAAAAATATAGTTAGGGTTAAAAGTTATTTATACCTTCTAGTAGTTTTTCTCCTCCTAGAAATAAACTTGAGCTAGCTCTCCACCTTCTCTTCTTTGCTAGATCACCCTTGAACCAACAAAGTGCAAGAGTTTCCTTGGTTTCTCCTTTTTCTCTCAACTTCTCTCTATAGCTAACACTTAACCAAATTCAAGTAAACTTTGATTTATGAATTGAGGACTCCTATTTATAGGTGAGTTTCATGTATACATACTCTCCATATACATGTATAGAATACATATATTTATCCAAGCTAATTGGTTAGTACCCAAAGGTAAAGGTAAATTAGGTGAAAAGTAGTCCTTTAACCACATTTTAAGGACCAATCCATGCCTTCCCTCATTATTTCCTACACAAAGTCATCATACCCTCAAAAATCAGCACACAAGCAATCTAGGAGGGGGTTTCGGTTGGGTTCAATATATATATATATATATATATATATATATATATATATATATATACACCTACACATCTTTACACCATACAAATATACCCACATCATTCATGCACCTTGAGCTAGTCCAATTAATATTCATTGGGCTACCAATTAAATTTAGTTTGAGCCATGCACATTTAACTTTATTAGGCTCAATAAAATAATTAACCTCATTCACTTTGGACTTTAATTTCTAACATATTGGATCATGCCAAATGACATTTATAATGTCTATATTGAACTCAAATATTAGATCTTAATAATCCATTTAATTATTTCATCACCCTACCGTTAATTTAATAAATTAATTAATTAGTCCATCTTACCAATTATGTCACACAAGGCATATAACCTAAACTTAAATTAATTAAGTTCATCATCATCATCACTTACTTATTATCTATCCATATATTTAATTAAATTATAAATGCTTACATATATGTATGAGCGCACAATTAATAATTAATTAATTAATTTTATTAATATAAACATTTACAATTTTTTGGATATTACATCGACTGGTCCAACCGTCGGGTCACCGGGTTTGACCGATTTTTGACAAAAACTGGTGTTTTTACTTGAACCGAATCGGAGGGCTGACCAGTTCGATTTTTATCGATTGGACCTGCGGTCTGGTCCGGGTTTAATAACCATGACTGCTACTCATCTACTAATTAACTTATCAATTTTTTATAGTCACTTATAAATCAAATGAAGAGTATTCTGGTTAAGAAATAATACACTAACATATATACATATAATTTCATTTCTAAATACAACCCAATAAGATAGACACAAGAAAATCTAAATTTATCTATTTATGTAACCGGTCATGTTTGTCACATGACCTCCTTCTATCTCTAGTCTCTTTCAGAGGTTCTCTACGTGGCCTCCTAATGTATGTAGAGGGTGTATCAACATGCTATACAGTTGGATGTGTGGGTAATGTTTGCATTAAGGGGAAAACTTGATAGTTTGATGGAACTCCGCATGTTGATGAAAGTGGACAAGAGAATTACTGTGTATATACCAAATGTTGCGGAGTACAAAATTGCGATGAATTATTGAGGAGAAAACTTGATAGTTTTGATGGCGTTGGTCTATTTTTGTTTTTTAAAAATTTGTTTAAAAAAATAAATTTGTTTCAAGTTAAAATTAGGATAAAAAAAAATTAATTACATTACAACATCAATGTGACTGGTGTTGAATGAATTTTTTTTTAAAATTTGTTTATAAATAAAATCGTTTTAAAAGTTAAAAAAAAAAACTTAAACACCATTCACATTGGTGTTAAATGTACTTTTTCTATTTTCTTAAAAAATTGCTTAAGAAAATAAATTCGTTTTAAAAAAATTAAATTAAAAAAAGCTTTTTTTTTAAAAAATCATTTTTTAATTAATTAAGTTGGTTAATTTTGTTTAGAAATAAAATTATTTTAAAAGTTAAAAAATATTTATATAAATTATAAAAAAATAAAAATTCTTAAACACCATTCACATTGGCGTTGAATGTATTTTATCTATTTTTTAAAAATTTGTTTAAAAATATAAATTCGTTTTAAAAAAAACAAATTAAAAATATTTTTTAAAAAAAAAACTTTTTTTAATTAATTAAGTTTGTTAAGATAAAGCTAAGTTGGATTTAATTAATTAACAATTCCAACGCCACTTCAAGTGAAATTCAGATTGAACAAAAATAATGTAATTGAGAAAGCTGGACAGAATTAAAGTTATTTTGGGAAGCTACCCCGTTTTATTTTATCTAACATTCCCATAATCCTTGGGGAAAAAATGGAAGTAAACCTTGGCTTATATCTCGTCGAGTCTATCAAAAGCATAATCCTCATCAACAAACTTGAAACATCATCTCTTGTTAGCTTTTTCATTATCAAACATGCATACAAATGCTCTTTTCTTGAATTCGCCAGATATGTGAGATATGTAGTCTCGTTCATACTATAATGTTACTGCCTGATTTTGTCCGCTCACTAAAATCACAAAAAAAATGAATAACGGAACAGTCGATCATCACACC
This sequence comes from Hedera helix, assembly GCA_947179155.2. Taxonomy (NCBI): domain Eukaryota; kingdom Viridiplantae; phylum Streptophyta; class Magnoliopsida; order Apiales; family Araliaceae; genus Hedera; species Hedera helix. The sequence continues at coordinate 12,876,347 of OX359274.1, forward strand.
AAAAGCTTCACGACTTGCGTCCTATTGGGAGATAATTTCGGTGTGAGAATCAATACAGACCAAAAGCGATAGCAATGGAGAGATAAAAACTACTTGAAAGTAATAAAATTTCATTGCTTATAACTGTATTTATATATGTTATGCATGCCTGAGACTAATTAGAAGTGGAATTTCTTAACAGAATCTTCTTATAACTGTAATTTATAATTGATTGAGTTCTTAATAAATTAAGTCTCCTTATCCTTCCAAAATTAGGAAACACAGTCATATATAGACACGGATTTTAACATTTTCAGAATAACAAGTGGCCAAAAAATATAGTGTAGTGAGCCGGCCCTAATACCGGGCCCAACGTGCAATTCTGATGTGGGTCAGCACCTGAACCGAACCCTAAATGCAAGTAACCAGGTCCTGAATAATTTCATCCCAACACATAACACACGTAAAACATCCTAAAATATATGAATACGGTATATATTTTCTTAATCACAACCAAGCTCTTACAATAAAAGAAATATCTCAAACACTTCGAATCATCTGTTTTCACCAGTTTTGTACTTATTGGGTATTTGTAATATTGTAGAGATTTTTGCCTCCGAATTTGGGATTGATCCTGCAACAATGGAGGATGCAATAGAGCCTGGAAGAGTGACATTTGATGACAAATGGTGGTGAGGAAAGCTATTGAAAACGCCGAGATACCGCATACCCATATCTCCGCCAACTGCTTTGCTGGCTCCTCCCTTGGCGGTCTATGTCAACCTGGCCACAAACTTCCTTTTAGGAACTCCGTTGTCTTGTTCGGAGATGGCAACCAAAAAGGTATATACGTACGAGAAGTAGCAATTAATTTTTATAACTATTTTATTTGAGAAGCCGATATTTTCACATTAAAATATTATTTTTTTTGCTCGTGAATAGGAGTTTAGACTTGCATCTACGTAAAAAACGGATTTCGTTAGGGAGAAATTGATTTTATCATAATAAGTTATAAATTTTTTCAGCATATTAAATATGTATTGTTAATAATGTAATAAAAAAATTTATAACTTATTATAATAAAATTAATTTTTAATTTTATCATAATCGAATTCGTAAGAGACTGCTGTAAAAATGTCATATTTTAATGTGAAATTACCGAGTCCATTTTATTTAATTTCTCCGTTGCTCATTATTAATGATTATTTATACATAAATGCCCCTGAACTTAATTGTGCAGGAATTTATGTTTATGAAGATGACCTTTTTTGGAGGATCACAATAATCCCAATCAATTCACACAATTTAGGGCCAAACAGCTATAGTATATATTACAAGTTTAAAATAAATAAATTTGATCATCCAATTTATTACAGCATATTTTAAAGTCAAGTCGAATCTTGACTTTTCGAGCTCTACTAAAAATTAAATGAACTTGAATCGAGTTAAGTTTTCAAAAAAAACTCAATACGTTATTTGAATTCGACTCATTTATGAACGAGTTGAGCTAAGTTTTAATCGAGTTAAACTAAATTTAAATAATTATTAAATTATTTATTCTTATACTTTAATATATAATATTTAAAAATAATTATTTTAATCATATGAAAACTAAATTAAGCGAGTTTGAGCCGAACTTAAATGATTGGAGCTAAAGTCGAACATAGCATAGTTGAACTCTGCTAGTTTAATTAAACGAATATAATTTTTTATTCAAACTGAACTAAATAAATAAACTTAAATGAATTGAACCGACTTTAATCACGAATTGTTCAAGTGAAACGTGAATACGTAATGGTTGGTGATATTCAACTACGGCTGCTGCGTTGTGATGTTCCTTTCCGCAGGTAAGCACGTCCCCACCATTGACCCTGTCCTGTATTTTGTGTCCTTATTTATTGCCCAATTTGTCAATAAATTTTTATTTTTTTTCTCTTTTATTTGTACGTTTGGATTTTCATTAAAACCAATTAATGGAAGAGATAGAAAAAGGCGCGAAATAAAAAGCGCCGTCTAGTGCCGGCAGCGTCCGCGGCTTGAAAGCGACGGCCCTTAAATTTTTGTGAAGAAAAAGACGACCGTTAAAACGGACGGAAGGGTTTTGACTAAAACAAACGGACAGTTAGCTGCCGAATCAACAGTTCTAGGCTGCCATCTCACCTAGAGAGTACCTTTTGGTCTAGTGAATGTGATTTATAATGTAGAATTAGGTTAATTATCATGGTGATTAGCTTCATCTGAATGGTGCCATGGTGGGAAAGAGTGGCAACTGTATGCTCTACTTTCAAATAGAGAAAATTTCACCTCAACATTATTATATTTTTAGCTTGATATTACCAATAAAATAAGTTCTGCCAGACTTTTTTTTTCAGAATTTGTCAAAATAAGTAAATAAATAAATATTATTATCAAGTTCAACTAATTTCCTTTTGTTATTGTCCTACTGAATTGAAAAAGACAATTAATTTTGATATTTTGTCGGACAATTAATTTTGATATTTTGTAGAAGTAAAACATTAATTATATCAGGATTCAGTTATAGTGAAATTATCACTCTTAATTAGATCTGACAATATAGGATATAAACTGTTGGATCAATTTAAATTAACTAAAATCATTTGAGTCGCTTAACTATTTTTTATTATTGAGATCGGATAAAATTTGAACCCAAGAAAAAATAGACCCAAACCGGATAACCATTTTCTAACCCACTTTATTTTTTATCAGTTTCTTTGTAGTTTCCAATGAAAGTGTTGTCCTTTACTTATTCTTGGGACACAACTAAAATAGGAAGATGTGATTGATTTGAAATACCACATGATTATGTTCTGAGACTACTGAATAATTTTTCCTTCATTTACTTACTTGAAGTAATAATTCCACTAATAACAAGCAACACACCACTGCCAATATATATATATATATATATATATATATATATATATATATATAGCTGTAGCAATAACTACGTGAAAAAAAACTGTCTCTCTTATGTTTGGCTCCTCAATTCTAATTCTATCCTACGTATATATATACTGCTCACACTTATTTTTTAGTTCCACAAAAATAATCACATCATTTATAAATTATAAATCTATTTTTTTTATTATATATATTCTTAAACATTCTTGCAGTTTCATAAAAAAGAAAAAAAATTAGGTGACTTTGATACTGTAAATTTTTAAAAATTTAAATTGTGAACTGAATTTTTTTTTTAATTTTAAAATGATATTTTTGTACTTAGTCATACTTCTGTATGATTTTCTATGATTGTTAACTAAAATGAAACAAATTAAAATTAATTTTGAATTTTATAATATCGTAAATTGACTAGTCAAAAAATGGAATTCTTTTCATGAAATGCATATATATTCAGTATTTAATTTAATAATGATGAAAGAATAAATTAAAAAAAATTATTATTAAACTTGAGAATATTATATATGTTACAATTAATAACATTAATATTATATATGTTATATATAATTCTTCTGTTGCAAAAAAATAAAAAGATTATAGCTCTTGCTTTTCTATTTGGGTGGGTGAGTGGGTGGGGAGCATATAACTACTAGTTGTTACAGACTAAAAGATGGTTAACTAGGTTCAACCCATAACCATATGGATCCAAACCATTTAAACCATATTATAAATGGGTTTATACAGTTTTGATTTATGATTGACCCCTTACTACTTTTTTATAACCCAAAACTATAACCATTTTTTGTCAGGTCATTCTTAATCACTATAAAATTTATTATTTTTTATTATATTTATAATAACAAATGTTAAATTTTAATTCTAACGTTTTATTTATTCATCTTTACAAATTTAGCATCTACTATAATTAATAAGAAATTGATATTTTCATATAAGATTTTGATATTTTTACATTTTAGTCATATCAAAAATGTTATCATAGCCATATAACGATGGTTAAACCGTCGTTATAAACTTTACATGTGAATTTTACATATAAAAATATAAAAATCTTATGTAAAAAATATCAGTTCCATAACTAATATAATGAAAAGATATAAAACTTCATGATGATGATGAAGGGTATGACAACTACCCCCTAATCGAATTCATCATACCATATTCAGTTGTAACACACCGCACCAGATATATATTTACAGCACCTAACAAACCCACCTACCTTTCCCAAATAGGGAGAAAAAAACCATAAACAAAGACGAAGCACACCAAATTCACCCATAATTTAAGTCAATAAATTTTATTATCGTTGTACCAACTATATACCTCGAAGTACCAACTAACGAATAAACTATAGAATAACCTGCTACACTACTACATAAATTAAATTCTATATAAACCTATAGTTTTCTGAGCTTAGAAGCCAAAAATTAAATCAGAGCTAAAAATAGAATGGGAAAGAGCAAAGTTCTTGTAGTGGGTGGGACTGGTTATATTGGTAAGAGGATTGTAAAGGCTAGCCTAGCTGAGGGACATATAACCTATGTTCTCCAGCGCCCTGAGATGGGCTTAGACATCGATAAACTGCAGATATTGTTGTCGTTTAAGCAGCAGGGGGCTCGCCTTATCGAAGCGTCATTTTCCGATCACCGGAGCCTCGTCAACGCCGTGAAACAGGTCGATGTTGTGATTTGCACCATGTCCGGGGTTCATTTCAGGAGTCATAATATTTTGGAGCAGCTCAAGCTTGTCGATGCCATCAAAGAAGCTGGAAATATCAAGGTATTCTATTATCTATGCAAATTAATTAATAATGTTCATATGTATATAACATGCATATACGTGGAAAAATGTCTATAACTAATGTTAGATGTCAGCTTCTGGGAAGATAATCTAATTCGATACAATTACTCCCATATATAAGTGTAATGCAAACATCTTCGGGAGGTCTAGAACATTTAAAACGTCCGAGTGTAGTCCTTAGACGGCGTCTAAAACGTGCAAGTGTAGTCCTTAGATGACATTTAAAACATATCTTACTGAAGTTTGAATAAAAAATACTTTAAAGACGATTTATTTATATTTAACATTTTCTTTAAAATCTAGTCGTATATATGATTAAAAAAAACATTAAAAGAATAAAGGAGTCTATCAATTTTTATGTAATTATGTAAAATGAAACTGCTTGATCTATGTATTGAAATTTCATTAATTTTAATAGAGGGTCTTACATTATAAAAGTTCTTAGGAAACAACAAGTTCTCTTATTGTTTCATGTTTTCAGTATCTAACTGGTTTAATTTGAAAAAAACGTTAAAAATATCGCACTTTTAGAGTGATTTATACATGCACATAAGGAACTAATTCATAACAAATGATAATTATAATACCTTATATGATCACAACATGTTATACCGTTTATTATGAGATTTGATGGACGCAATTTAAAAATAAAACTCATCCACCATAATATAATGTTCCGGTGAAGGAGCTGTATTTTTAAATCGCAATTATAGAATCTATAAATAGATTTCATAAATACGATGACCACAAATAAATTTATAACTATCATTTATTATAGATCAATTCTCGTATATATACACATATACGTATATGTATGTCTGTGTGTGTGAGAAAGTGCGTCCATGATTAATGGTTGTGACAAGCTTAAAAGGACATAATTTCGCTTGACGAAATATTAAAATGATAAAAGTACTATATACTATTAACAAAACAAGTAAATCGATAAAATTATTCTTAATTTAAGTAGTATTTTACAATCATGTTAACTATGATTGCCGCCTGCACTTTTGTTCGCCATATAGTTTGACAGACGGTGTCATAATAGTTTTAAAGAAGTAAAAAATACAAGTGTTATGGTACTCATCGTCCGTCCATACCTTAGGAGTTGGGACCAACGTTAATCACCGCCCTCAATTTAAGAAAGTATGTGCTCTTTCATATGTAATATGTAATTGATCTATCACTTGTTTGTATCTTAATGTCTTACACAAATTGCACAATTTTTTACCGTCATAAACCACAAACTATACTTTCAATTTCATCATTAGCGAGAGTCACTTTTCTCTTTTGAAGAGAATTAGATATGGGAAAATATCTTCTTTTTTTTAAAAACATTTCTATAGATATTTTTGTTATCATTAATCTATTATTTAGTTGTTTGTGTTTCCCTTTGGGACACGATCTCTCAATCTTTCTCGACTTTGTGGGAGTTATTTTTCTCTTTTTGGGAGCTTGAATTCTCTCCATATAAAGAGTTATTTTCATTTACGGTAAAATGCTAACTGAATACAGAATGCGGCATGTCTCTGACAACTGTTTCTTAATTGTTTTATTTGTTTGAATATTGAATGAATTTATTGTACCTAGTATTGTTACCAGGTTTTTCAAAAAATAAATAATTAATTAAGATTATAGTTAATTTTCACCAAAACATGCATATATATATATATATATATATATATATATATATATATATATATAGCTAACATTTGTTATGGATTACTCTCCATATATTTATACGCATCTATATATATAATAAATAGTACAAATCGTCTCTCAACTCTAAAATTTAGAAATAATCTTTTAACCTTAAAATTTAGGAGAAGAAACTATTTTTTCATCCTTTGTTTGATTTCAAAATCTTTCTATCTACATCTTTATTATCATAATTATTCACTTATCACTATCTGTTAAACCCTTGCATTTTTTTAATTTAGTTAGTATTTTTTTAAAATTAATAGTCTTTCTAACAATATATTTAAATATATTATAATTTTTATTATTAGATTATATAAGCATATAGAAAGGATCCATGACATACCTCCTTAAAGAGCTCACCAAGCTCATCCCCTTTAGCGACAGACCTGGCGACGGTTTGGTCCATCGCCATAGGTTCGTCCGTCGCTAAATGTTTATCCGTCGCGATATTTGATCATCGCGACGGACGAACCTATGGCGACGGACCAAACCGTCGCCGGGTCCGTCGCTAAAGGGGGTGAGCTTGGTGAGCTCTTTAAGGAGGTATGTTATGGATCATTTCTCTATAAGTATAACTGTTTGAGTTTAAATAAGATTTTACTATATAGATGATCAAATAGATGATCAACATATAAACAAATGAATACTATCCTTTATATTATATAAATAAATGAACTATTATTGTAGAAGTTTAAATTCATTTCATTCAAAGAATAAAGAATAAAATAGTTTTATAATAAAATTCGTTCTTCACACGGGATGATGAGATAATATATATATATATATAGTAATGCATGCATATATAATTATAAATTCTTGGATGCAAATTTTTGCAGAGATTCTTGCCCTCAGAGTTTGGTATAGACCCTGCAAGAATGGAACACGCGCTTGAACCAGGAAGGGAAACATTTGATGAGAAGATGAGGGTGAGGGAGGCCATTGAAGAAGCTAAAATCCCCTTCACTTATATCTCCGCTAATTGCTTTGCGGGTTACTTTGTCGGTAATCTCTCTCAACTTGGCACCCTTGTTCCTCCGAGAGACAAAGTACGCCTATATGGAGATGGCAATGTCAAAGGTACATCTTTTTTATTTTTTTGGTGTAATAATTAGTAAACAAATCATATATTTAAATTTAATATACATTATAAATATATACGAATAACATTAATATGTTATAAAATAAGAATAATTTTATTTATCATCAACTCTTTAATAATAACGTGACATAATGTTGACACGGCTCATATATATATATTAACAGTATATGAAATGTTAATTTATCAACAAATAAAGGGGTCATCAATTAATCCCTTCTTTAATAAGTTGTACGTGAGTAGATATACATTTGTACTTTCTCATATTTTATACAACTATGGAGGGACGAAGCTAGTGCAGGGGGCACAGTGGGGGCAGCAGGCCACCATCATATGGGAAAATATGTTTCTAATACCTTTAACTTTTTTTATATTTTCACTCTAGGCCTTGAAAGATATAGTAATTTGCAAAAGTACCTTCAAATATTATTAATTATTTCCAATGAAATTTATGTTCTTAATCAAATAACTTTTTATATTATCTTAATACTCAGTAATAAAATATATTATATTTGAGCACGCCACATTATGTCATGGAACCCGAAATAAAATTCCTAACATCATCCATGCAACTATGTATGCACCAATCTAATTCTTTTGTCAGGGATGGTTAAACTCTGTTTTCTCTACTTAATAAGTATCATGACTTATAATACAAGTTAGAAATTTCAACCATAAAAACTTTCTTATTTTAGTTATTGCATTATGCAAGTGTTCATAATTACGCTATATATGTACAGTGGTATATGTAGATGAAGATGACATTGGAACATACACAATTAAATCTATAGAAGATCCTCGGACGCTAAACAAAACTGTATATCTTCGGCCACCTGAAAATTGTCTCTCTCAGAGACAATTAGTCGAAAAATGGGAAAATTTATCTGGACGAAAGCTTGAAAAAATAAATATCTCAGCAAAAGATTTTATAGCTTCAATGAAAGAAATGGAGTATGCTGCACAAGCGGGAATGGGGCATTTCTACCACATTTTCTACGATGGTTGTTTAACGAACTTTGAAATAGGGGAACAAGGAGAAGAAGCTTCTCAACTCTATCCAGATGTTCATTATACTCGCGTCGACTCCTGCTTAAAACGTTTTCTTTAGCAGTTTACTTGAGAGTAAATTTATGTGCTCAAACTATAAACAAATAGTTGTGTACAAATAATATTACTGTAAAAGTTATATAAACTTTAAATACGATCACGCACCGTTTGTCTTTGATTGTGCACAACTATTTGTGTACATAGAATTACTCTTTAATTAATTTGTTTTTGTTTTTGAAATGGGATGTAACGTTTGTTTTGTGTTTTGAAAGCCTATCTTTCTTGATTTTACAGCTTATGGGGCTTGCATGTAAATCCTTCATCATATTTGTTTACTTTCTCATGTATACTATATAGCAGCATTGATTTACGTACAATAACCTATCAATGTTATGGATTCCTTTGGCTCATACTCATGCAAAGATATAGATAATATGGTGTACATCAAATCACAAAATAATTCTACCCCGAGTTTAGTTACAAGTGTTTAGCTTAGTAATTATGACATAATAATAAAATTATGACAATAAATTTATGTATGGTCATTTTAATTAATAAAATAATAATAACAAACTTACGTATTTTAAGTGTTTAGTTTAGTAGATGAAACGATAATAAAATTGTGACGATAAATTTATTAAATTAAACTCCTTTTGGAAAATTGGAAAGAGTATTGTTAATACTACTTGCACCAACAATACTAAGGCAGCCAGGCTTATATTCTTCATGAATATTGTATTACTATGCCACAACTAAACTAGTTACCTAGTATTTTAGGGATAAATTTAAAATAATTTGTTTTTTTATATGTAAAGAAAACTTTTCTTCTTCTTTTTTGGCCTATTGAGACGGAATGAGTACAACATTCCGACACTTTAAACAAAATCTTCAGATTTAAAAATTGTAACTAAAATTAAAGAAAATAAAGAGAGGGAATCGTGCCATCAACAACATTAATGAAAGTGACTTTTACTGAAGTCAACCAGCAAGTTAAGCCAGTCAGAGAATTAAAGGTAGGGGTGTGCATGGTTGTAGTCTGGTGTACTTTATAACGTAATCAAATTGTGATTAATATTACAGTAATAATCAAAATTTAATTAAATCGTTCGATTAATAACGACTTTTGTCAATATTTTGCGAGTATAAATTTTTTTTTTGATTAATATGTTATTCATATAATAAAATAAGTAAATAAATAAATTAATGATAAAAGTAGTTTAAAAGTTCAAATCATAACTATTATTCATTATTAATATTAGTACTAAAGCATTTATGAAATAGGGATAGTTCAATATAATTTAGGACATAAAGTGATACTTTTAAATGAGATTTTTTATGTTTGGTAAGTTCTCTATTGACTTTTATGGTCAAATTGACTATTTTTTAAATCAATATATCTTATTATTATTTAATATATATGTCAAAAAAATTATAAACATTATAAACTACATAAAATTTAGAACTAATCTCAATGTTTATTTTTTTGAAAATCTAAATATATATGTTTAATTGTTAATTTTAAAAATAGTCAATTTGACTACAAAAGTCAACGGAAGACTTTTATTTTGGGATGGAAGGAATATTAATATTTTTTATTATTTAAATGAGACTTTTTTTTTTATACTGTTAATTTTTTTAAGTATTTAATATTTTAATTGGATTATGGGCCCTAAATGATTGATTGAGCTTATATTTTTATAATGCTTTTTTAAATGAGTTATTTATGGTGTTTAAAAATTGAAAAAATTACATATATCAGTACCTTTTTAAAAATAATTACAAAAATCATACGTCTATAAAATAATTACAAAAATATTACATTTTTTAATTTTATTTATAATACTAATATAATTATAAGTCCTTAATTTAAGGGATTAACATTAATAACTGATATGATAAATTAGTGTCTAATTTAAAATAGATTTTTTTTTTGAAAGACGTGATAACCGCTATTAGGACTCTTCCTTTCTTCCATATGTGTTCGTGTGTTTCGCTTTCATCTATCTATGTTCGTATTCCTTGCTTTCATCTATCTTTGTTCGTTGTCTTTGCTTTCATCTCACTCGGTTGATCGTGTATCAGTGTGTCATTTGTTGTCGTTGTTTGTTATCGTTGTCATCTGATCGTTGGACTTGCTATTCTGTTTATATTGATTAGATTTGTGTAGAATGGTTGATAAAATGAAGAAGTACGGAAAGAGGAAGAGAATCACGGAGGGAGATGGTGCTAAGGGCTTGAAGAAGGTTGTTGTGGATAGTAAGGGGAAGGGGCAGAATGCAAGTCAGAAATCCAGTAAGAGTGAGGATAGGTTGGTTATTCATAGTTGTAATATCCCAAATATTTCAAAAGTGATCTAACAAGATCTAAGCAAGGTTGTCAATTCAAAACCTAAGATTGATTTCTCAAGCATACCTTGAGCTATCTTAAAGAATATATACGACTCGAAACTACGATCGTATACAACTAAGAGGTTAAATTCTTTAACCTAAACTATGTGTTATGTGATTAGTAAAGCTTGAATTGAGCTTTTAAATGTGATATATGAATTATCTATGTGTAGAATTTTGTGTTTTGGTTTGAGTAGTTAACCTTAACAATTATTAAAAATCAGAAGTCAATTTAGGGCAAAAACCTAAATTGGAAAAAGAGTTAAAACCTAAACCCTAACCCTAGGGTTTAAACCCTAGGAAATAACCTAGGCCCTCGAGCAAAATGTGAAGGTCAAATTGACATTCCGTTTCAAGATTCAACCTTCCCACGATTTGAAAACACGTAACAGTCAATAAAAGTTTTTCTCGAAAAACGTGTAAAAAGCACTATTCACGAAGAAACGTTTTTCATTCGTTTGATCGTTTCTTTCATCTGTAGGACTTCTTGTATTTCACGACATAGTGATAATATGAGGTTTAGATGCCAGGGAATCAATAAAATTTTCTTGGGAAAAAGACGAAAAAGACACGATTTACGAGAAAACGGTTGTCGTCTTTTTGAACGTTCTTTTCAACGTTTGGACTTTTTCTATTTCACGATATAGCATTTATACGGGGAATAGATACCAGGGAACCACTGATATTTTTCCATAAATAAAACGTAAATCACTCTTCAAACGAAAACGCTTTCCGTTTTTGATCAAACCGTTGATGGATACAGTGTTTGTATGCAACACCGGTGCATAATAAGCAATAAAAGATTTTCTCGAAAAGTGTGTCGGGAATAAGACGAAATAGGGAAAAGACAAAAATAAATATTATTTTTGACTTTTTGGTCTTCTAACCATTTTCTGAGAAATGGTCGTCAAAAACACTATTCACCGAAAAACGTGCCAAGTCTTTTGGACTTTTCACTTTACAGAAAAGTGTTCATTCGGAACAAAACTCAGTAATATCAAATTTTTAAATCAGTAGAAGTTAACCAAATTAGTTGGAATCAGACTGTTATATAATTAACTGCTATTTCATCCGTATTGTTTTCGTCAAACGGAAGACAAGATAAGTTAACATTAAATTTGAATAATCAAATTTATCAGATTAATACCTAATTATATTATTCAATCATAATTAGTGTCTAGAATGAAAGAAATTTATCAATCGCGTCGCCCGGTAGGTGTATTTGAGAAAAATACACGGAAGGTTATCCGAGATTAATTCAAGAAAAACTTTGAGGGTCAGACGAGACATCATATTAATACTGTATGATGTATTTTATGAATAAAATATGTATAAGTAATTAAAACTTATATTACTAATGCGAAATATTTTAAATTAATCGTACGCGATTTATCCGATATGCTGAAAACGGAAGAAAGAGTGGGTAAGAGTGTGGCTGGCACATGCTGGCGCATGCCTGGCACACGCTGGCACATGCTGGCACACGCCTGGCACACGCTGGCACACGCCTGACATACTCTAGATATTATTTTAGTTTTATTAATTAAATAATGTGCGAAAAGACTAAAATGCCCTTGGTCTTTTTAACTAATGACCAAATTACCCCGACCTTTGATTTTCCTATAAATAGGAAGCTAAACTCATTCATTTCTTCATCTTTTTTCAAAGCTTTTGCAAGAGCAAAATTACTCTCTATATCTATTACTCCTAGTTATAATTCATGTATTGGAAATTGCAAAGAAATAGTTAAAGCTTGCAATAACAAAAGGTACAATTCTTAGTTATTGTAATGTTTATTTTTTTATCGATGAGGCTCAAGAACATAAGTCGTAGCCATGTACGATTTTTCGTTCTGCGTGTTCCTTATGACTTGAGCAAGTCGTTGTTATGTCAAATTTCATTTCATAGTTTAAAGTTCAAGAACATACGTCGTATCCATGTACGGTTTATCCGTTCTCCGTGTTCTTCGTATGTTCTGGAGTATTATTATAAATTGTTATAATTAAGTAAACAAGTCGTTATAATGACCAAATTTTGTCAATTATAAAGTGTTATAATCACATATGTAAGCAGTTATAATGCTCAAATTATTTCAAGTATAAAATCCAAAAGCTCAAGAACATAAGTCGTTACCATGTACGATTTTTCGTTATTCGTGTTCTTCGTGTGTTCTTGAGCAAAAGTCATAATTTCTACATAAGTAGGTTTATGATTTGGTAATTTAGTGTTATGGGATGATGAAACATGATGGCCTTGCTAAATAATGCTTGTGGCATCAAGTTTTAGTAGTCGAAACGAAGAACGATGAAACTTTGTTCTTCGTGTTCTTCGATTCGTTCTTCGTGTTCTTGAGAAAAAGTCATGAAATCTTATATAAGTAGGTTTATGATTTTGTTATTTTTATGTTATGAAGTGATACGGAGTGTTAGAACATGTTATCTTAGCAAATTAATGCTTGAGGTATCATATTTTACCAATCGGATCAAAGAAAGTTAGGTCTAATATAGTCGCAGAATATTTTTGCAAATTTCCGAAAATTTAAAGTCTGAATATGCCTTAGTAACCTAAATGAAAGTTGTAGATCATGAAATTCTAAGCAATTTAGACTCAAGAATCACTTCAAAATGTTTTCGTACGACAAAGTTATGGCTGTCGCAGTAAAAGAGGTCAAAGCTGAATTTTTAAGGGGCATTCGGATTTTAGGGCTTAAAAATGAGTTTTTGAGTTCGCCACTTAACGAAATGATTCCACCTATGGAAATAGTCTAGTTAAGTTATTCTAAGACTTATTCAAAAGGAAAATTTGATAAACTAACGTTCGGGGTCGCGTAACCCTTTTTGTAGGCGTTTAACGATTTCCCGGGAAAACCCTAACATGGTTTTAAGGCAAGTCTTCTAACTCTTGCTATGTGCTACTTGTGTAGTATTGTTAAAATGTTAAATGAGATGTGTAATGTCATGTTATTATGCAATAGATGATATGTGAAGTCTTTAACTGATGTTTACAAGCCTTCTAACTGTTATGTTTTATGTTTACGATTTAAGAACATGATTTATACACTTTGTGTGTCAATGTGATATAAATTGTTGGAACGTGAGTTATATGTGATATTAAATGGAGAATTATGTTCAGTCAATGCATGTTAAAAGTTTATATGAAAGCATAAACTGCGTATGTGCTGTATGTTAGACTTGCTGAGCCGTCGTGCTCATTCTTGCGAATAAAACCTTATTTGCAGATTAAAGATGAACGTTAAGAAGATCATGAACTTAAAGATGCAGCATAGATTAGGTTTTCATGTAAATTGATTGTATTTGTATATGTCATAATGACTGTTGTAATACGAACAAACAAACATGTAACCGAATATTGAATGAATGATATATAAATAATTATCATCAGAATGTTGTTATGTCTTTATTTTGATATAACCTAGAATTGTTAAAATTTAATATAGTATTGATAATGATCTATTTATCTGGATGAGGATCGGTAAATAACTTGTGAGTGCTGTACATCTGAGACAGAACTAAGCGATGTTGACTGGTCAAATCCATCGTTAAGGTTCCTCGGACCCAGGTATAACTCGTTATTACTATTCTGAATACCATATAAGTAGGATTATTGATATGAAGAGATATCTTTGTATATTGATACTTGTAGTACGAATGAGACCGTTACAAGTGGACGTATATAGAATATTTAAATCCTAAGGTTAAAATTAAACCGTTATATATGGTTTTATCCATTTATACGGATGAAATACAAGTTGATACTTGTATACTTATGAGACTGAGATCAAGCTAAGATCTAGGGACAATGTTAAGAGAAATTGTTAATGTATAGTCTAAAATAAGACTATTTCAACCAATATGATTATGGGATCATTGGTTAAGTCGATAGATGTATGAAATTAACGCACAAGGTCCGCCGCATCGAAAGCGCGGGGATTTTGGGGGGCGTTACAATAGTGATATCAAGCATTCTGAAGTAGTTTTAGATGATGTTTTTGATGTCGATGTAGTTAAGTCAGAAGGACAAGTGCTTGGCCAGAATATAATTTTAACAGAAATAATTTTAAAGGTTTGTCAATTTAAATTTTGTTATTTTATGATCATATAACTGTTGGGATATCCCAGTTAGTCTGTTTTTGGTTACCAGTAAAAGATGTTTTGGTTACTATCTTATAATTGGTCGGTTACTATCATATAGTTGTAGGGTTACCATTAAAAAACATATTGGTTACTGTGCTATAACTAGTTGGTTACTGCTTTAGTATGTTTGTTGATAATGTTTGCTTATGATTTGGAATCTATTATTGTTCACTCAATGTGGTGTTTTGGTTACTTTTGTATGTTGTTTTGGTTATAATATATTTATGTAGTATAAATTTATGTAGTAACTGTTCGGTTACTATGTTATAACTGGTTGGTTACTATCATATAACTGGTTGGTTACTATCATATAACTGTTTGGTTACTATTTAAACTGATATGTACTACATCTTGTTAATATTTTTTTTAGCACTAGATTATATACACAACTGTTTGATTACTGCTTTAGTATGTTTGTTGGTAATGTTTACTTATGATTTGGAATCTATTATTGCTCACTCAATGTGGTGTTTTGGTTACTTTTGTATATTGTTTTGGTTACAATGTATTTGTGTAGTAACTGTTCGGTTACTATGTTATAACTGGTTGGTTACTATCATAGTAACTGTAAGACCCCGAATTTTATGAAATATAAAATTTAATTTTTCTTCATATATATTTTTCATGAAACAGTAAGTGGTTAAATTGACGAAATTGAAAGTTAAGGATGTTATGTGCAAATTTTATTTTGACGGACAATATTCGTTTTGTCGGGGAATATTCGTGCCGTACGACGGCGCCGAAATAACAAATTATTTGTGGACCCCACAACGGAATATTTGTCGGATATAGAAAACGACATAAGTAACCTTTTTAAATGAAAATAGTCAACGGTGTTAACTGTTAAAATACCGGTGATAAAAGAATAGTAGCATACGGTAATTTATGGTATTTTTTGTAGCACACGGTACTCTACAGTAGCACACGGTATCGCACAGTGTCTCATATTATTGACACCGTAACTGTTACGCATCATTTCATCGATAATTGTCACTGCTTAATATTTTATATTATCAATTCAATAATTGTCGTTACACAGTATTTTGCATTATTGATTCAATAATTGTCATTACACTGTATTTCATATCATCGACTCAATAATTGTTGCTGCACTGTTTTTAAAATTATTGAACCTAATAATTGTCACAGTTGGAAATATACTGTAATTTATATTATTAAATTAATAATAATCTGTAACGTGTTTATTGCATTATTGTTGAATTATTATTGTAGCATTATATGCAGGACTCACAGAAAGAATAAATAAATAAATAAATAAATAATAATAAAAAAAAAATTAATTTTACTATTTGAAATAGTAACGTGAATAGTAACATGAATAGTAACGTGAATAGTAACGTGAATAGTAAGAAACATGTGGGACCCACTGTGGGGCCCACGTGAAATGTGAGAAATGTGAATTTGCTGAAGTGGGTTGGTGGAGGCTGCGCAGCAGCCTCTGCTGAATTTTTTTTCTGTTCACCTACCGCCTATAGTAGCCTCTTTTCTCCTATAAATAGCTTGCTCAGCTGAATAGAAAAATCACACCTAAAACATAAAATTTTTCTATAAGAATTTTATGAGTTTTCTCTGAGAATAGTAAGGCTATTTTGAGTGTTTGAAAGCCAAAAGGAGTGCAGAAAGTTTTCAAGTAAGTCTTTTATTAAAGAGTAGTAATTTCATAAATTCCTATTTTTCACGGTATTCACAAATCTTCCCTTAGAAGACTCTTCTATGAGAAGATTCATTTTTAAAAGCTTTCTTTGGAAGATTTATTTTGGAATATTATTTTAAAAACTATTTTAAAGTAGTTATATTATACTACAAAAATTATGTTAAATATATAGAATTTTGATAAATCATATAATACGAGTTATCATATACTTTGAAATTTATATGTGGTAATTACTAATTTTATTATAAATATATAGGTTGATCAACCTCATTTAAATCAATATCCAGTCACGTGTTAAGGTAAGGGGTATCACTCTTTTCATCATCATAAATGGATATTATTTTCTTTCTTACTTGAAGGGATTATCATTCTTTGATTCTCGAAAATAATATCGTTTCTTTCTTGTGCCATTTATTTCCATGTACTAAATTGTGGGAATAACCTTACGGCGCGGTTTACCGCCTGTTGGTGAATAACCTTTTGTATTCATTCCTTATTAATCTTTGAGAATAACCTTACGGTGCGGATTATCGCCTGTTTGGTGAATAACTCTTCGTATTCAAATTGATGGGAATAACCTTACGGCGCGGATTATCGCATGTTTGGTGAATAACTCTTCGTATTCAAATTGATGGGAATAACCTTACGGCGCGGATTATCGCCTGTTTGGTGAATAACTCTTCGTATTCAAATTGATGGGAATAACCTTACGGCGCGGATTACCGCCTGTTGGTGAATAACCCTTTTTATTTGTCTCGTGTGGAAATAATTTGTCTACACGAATTATCACATGACACTTTTATTCCATATTCGTAAGTGATATCATTTTCCTTTATCCTCATAAGGGATACCATCTTTTTCATCTTCCATTATTCAAACTTACTATGGTAAAGGATATTAATTTCCTTCACCTTTTGTTAATCAAACCTGCTACGGTAAGGGATATTATTTCTTTCATAGTCCTAAATCGAAACTTATTATGGAACTACTGCTTCTATAATTCCTGAAAATATTATATGTTCCATAATAGTTGAACTTCATTATTTCAACTGAACCTTCCTATTTACGTGAACCTTTCTATTGAACTGTAACCGTTATTCTGAACTGTGGATCTTGAATATCATTTTTAAATTTCACTCCACATCATGTTGACAATTTGGACATTATTTGAATCTGCACAAAGTAAACTTCTGATACTTATTGTTTATCCTGTTCTTTTGTTCATCATTTGTATCACTTTTATTTGTATTAATCATCAAGAATCAAACTGTTGTGAATATCTGTGGCCGGGGGCACAGATGTGATATAATTGTTGAACAGATGATAGGTTAAAGGCGATATACTAGGTTAAAGGCGATACATCTGTTCGGTGTCTTTTATGGCACGTGGTTAATGTTCTCTTTGGCCCGTAGTGCAAAGATGAACTGTTGATTGGTATGATTATGACCAAAGGCTGAATCTGGTATAATCATGACCGTTGGTGTTATATTGAATGTCTTTGGCCCGTAGTGCAAAGATGAACTGTTGATCTGCATAATTATGACCAGGAACTGTGAAGTTGTATTATTTTGACTAATGGTATTTCAGATGATAAAAGTTGATGATATTTTTACTAAAAAGAGAAGCGAGTGGACATTATAGTCTGCATTATTCTTCTAATAGATTGCTCATTCCGCTGCTATTATTGATCTGAACATTGTTTAAGAATTTAACTACAGTTTTTGATATAAACCTTGTAGTCTATTGTATTCTATCAAGAACACAACTGTTGAAGACTAATGATAATTTATTCGTCATTATCTTAGTCATGATATTTCTTACGGGGCTATTTGAGCTCACCCTTTCTTTTGTTCCATTGTTTTTCAACAGAAGATGAGAACGTAACGGGGTCTAGCCGGGGGATGGAGTGAGAGTCCGAGGAATAGCTGTCGTAGTCTTCACGTGTTGTAAAATAGTGTGGCAATAATAGTGAAGACTTAGTTGTGTATTATTATACACTGTATTGTTGTACGTTGTGCTTTGTTGTAATAATTTTGTTGTAGTCTTTTGACGACTCAAGTTTGGGCTGTGTGGGCTCAGATTTGGGGGCGTCACAGTAACTGCTCAGTTGCATCATATAACGGGTTGGTTACTATCATATAACTATTTGGTTACTATTTAAAGTTATATGTACTACATCTTGTTAATATTTTTTTTAGCAATAGACTATATAATATAACTGTTTGGTTACTGCTTTAGTGTGTTATGGTTACTGTTATATTATGATGTGGTAACTATTTTTGTGCAGTCAATGTGAGATGTTGAAGACTTTTTATAGTCTGTTTTGGCTACTGTGTAATTGTTATATTATACTTCTGCAAGTATGATATTTATTTGGTATAAATATTGTTTTATTTTGTTTACTAATAATTGTGCAAATCTGATTTTGTTTATTTGCAGTTATGGGATTTATATTACGAGGTATGCAACAGGAAATTTACAGGAAAAGTTATATATTGGTGCGACGTGGAAGTCCCCAGCATTATTGCAAAGAGACTGAACCAAAGTCAGCTGGAGAAGTTTAAGGCAACATGTTTTGGGAATTTTATGGAGTTTGGTGATCAACACCAAATGTATTCCCAGATTATTCAGCATGCTCTTGTAAGGGAGGTTCACCATAGCGATGATGGTGAAATGTGGTTTTTATTTGGTGAAAAAAGGGTGAGATTTGGTTTGCCTGAGTTTTGTCTAATTTCTGGGTTGAGATGGCAAGGTGAGGATGATATAACTGCATATAAAGGTATGAAGAATGTGATTGTTGAAAAGTTTTTTGGGGACGAAGCTCTGACGCGTAGAAGTATAGGTAGGGTTTATCGGGAGGCAGTTTTTGATGATGATGATGAGGGTGTTAAGATGTCATTTATTTTTTTGGTGTTTAATTTCATTTTATCAACAGTTTCTGAAAATTTTGTGGATGGGACAATGGTAAATTTTTTATGTTATGGTGATGTAAGTAGTTTTCCTTGGGGGAAAGTCGCATTTGAGATGACAAAGCACTCTTTGTCCAATGCGTTGAAGGGGCGTTTGAAAAAGGGAAGGAATGGTGGTTCAATTTATAATTTCTACAAGAATCATTATACAAAATTGTACAAGTTGAATGGACTACCTTATGTATTCCAAGTTTTTATGTTTGAAACCATTCCGACATTCAAGATTAGGGGCATATGCAATGATGAGCAGCCGTCGGATTTCCGTTTATTTAGATGGAAGGAGCTAGTGAAGCCCCCTACGAATGAGAAGTTGAATGATTTAGTATTTTGTTCCGGACAAGTATGCAGTTTACTGCTAAGTGTATAATTGGTGATCTATTTAGTTATATATTTAGTTACTGATTATATTTTGTGGATTTTACTGTTAACAAAGTAGTTATTTACCTTGATATACTCATTTGGTTACTGATTATGTATGTGTATGTTCATAATAACAAAGTATTTTGTTACCTGAATATACGCATTTGGTTACTAATTAAATTACCCTCATTATTATATATTTATTGTTTTTTTTACTGTAATTGTACAGTGTTTGTCAGATGTTTTGGTTACTATTATATAACTGTTTGGTTACTATGCTTTTATATGTTTGGTTACTGTTTTGGTTACTGTGCTTTTATATTGTTGGTTACTGTGCTTTTATATGATTGGTTACTGTGCTTTTATATGTTTGGTTATTGTTTTGGTTACTGTTTTGGTTACTGTGTTTTTATACTAAATGTACTTAATGTTTTTCAGTTGAGGATAAAAATGTTGATTCCCACGTCCGAGGAGAAGGAGAGGCTTGATTTGGGCGGGTTTAAATTTTTCAATGGGAAGTATGCCGAAAAGAAGGTTGGAAAAAAATTGAATGGTGACGACATTGGATTTGATCTTTCTGCAGTTAAAGATTTAATTGATAAACGTGTTAGGTCATTGGAGAAAAAAGTGTCTGAAATCAAGAAGGATATTTTAAATTTGCGGGGTGATATTAAGGATGACATATATGATTTACATGTTCAGTTATGTAAGGACTTTAGGTCCATTATTAGAGATGAGTTACGTGGGATCAAAGATGGTGGGGAGAAACAAGGTGATGGGGATTCTAATTACGATGGTGGTGGTGATGATGATGATGGTGGTGGTGATGATGATGAAGCTGATGATGTTGCTGAGGAAGCTGATGATGTTGTTGATGGTGATGATGATGATGATGATGATGATGATGATGATGATACTCTTAAAGGTACTAATAATGATGATGATGAAGTTGGTGATATTGGGTTGAAAGTCGATGAGAAGGATAACGAGTTTGATGAGGTTGTTGACGATGTGTTGAATTTTGTTGAGAATAAGGATGGGAATGAAATTCAGATTGGTAATGAAGTTAAACGGGATGTCGTGGCTGAAGAACATCATGAAATAAAAATTAATGATGATGCAGAAAATGTCAAGGTTATATGATATTTGTTTGTTTTGTTGTGTGTTGTGTCTTTTTTTTTAATGATTAATTGGTTGTTTTTCATTTTGCACAGATTGGCAAGAATAATGACATGCCATCGTTTGACATATTAAGCCAATGCACTAGGAAAGAGATTGTTGTGTATGTTGCTGATGAGGTTAGTGTTATTGTTATATTGTGACATGGTTACTAGTATATGTATTAAGTTTACTATTATAATATTGGTTGGTTACTATAACATTGTGTGTTGGTTACTATTATATTATAAACAGGGGAATAAATGTGAGGAAGAAAGCAAGTATGGCCTTGATCAGATGGTGTTGACTACACAGGACATAGTGCAGTGTGATGAGTTGGAGAAAAGTGTCTATAAAGCCGGTGACAGACCTGTCCGTGAACACGCAAAGAGTGTCGTTTTGCGGTCTCCATATACATCAATGTTTGGATCGGCTGGTTCATCGTCTGCTGCTTTGGGTGCTAGTCAAACACATGCATGTCCTTCTGCATTTCCGGAAGCATGCATGGAGATGCCATCAAAGTTTGAAGAGGCATTATTTGATCAATGGTTTAAAATTGGTCTAAACAACAGGAAAATGTTTGTTTTTTTTGTTGTTAAGTAAATTTATTTTCTTTGTAGAAACATATGGTTAATATTAAATAAATGTCATGTTTACTATTATTTTATGTTTTGGTTACTGCTTTATAATGATATGGTTAATGTTATATTATAAGTTGGATGTCATATTTGCGTTCTCAAAATGATGTTTTGGTTACTATTATATAACTGTTTTGGTTACTATTATATAACTATTTGGTTACTGTGCTTTTATATGTTTGGTTACTGATATTAAATAAATGTCATGTTTACTATTATTTTATGTTTTGGTTACTGCTTTATATTTGTGTTCTCAAAATGGTGTTTTGGTTACTATTATATAACTGTTTTGGTTACTATTATATAACTGTTTGGTTACTGTGCTTTTATATGTTTGATTACTGATATTAAATAAGTGTCATGTTTACTATTAGTTTATGTTTTGGTTACTGCTTTATAATGGTATGGTTAATGTTATATTATAAGTTGGATACCATATTTGTGTTCTCAAAATGGTGTTTTTGTTACTATTATATAACTGTTTTGGTTACTATTTATATAAATGTTTGGTTACTGTGCTTGCGTGTATACTAATATTCTTTTATAATGAAGGACCGACAAATTCCCAGGAAAGAACAATAATATTGAACCTGCTTTTGTATTTGGGTCTATCCCAATATCATAAAAAATGTGGTTCTACACATTAAAGACTCCTGGACAATGGTTAGACGATGATTTGAGTTCTTTTTAAAAAAAATTTATGTTTTTCTAGATGTGGTTACATTTTTTATTTCAGATAGTAACTAGTGTTAACAGAGTTGGTTACATTCTTTAAATGCTTACATTTTTCAGCAATTGTGTAATATTTTTTTTGTTTCCTGGTTCAGCACATCAATGTTGCGTTATATTATTTCCGTAAATTGGCCAGACATTCCAACAGTGTTCATATAAGGGCAACTACTACGGATTGTTGGTTTCATAACAAGATAACTGCTCTTTTCGATGAGTATACAAGAAAAAATGCAGATACGAGTGTTTTCTCTGGGGAGGGTGATGTTGCTGAATACATCCATGGGCTGTTTATGGATGTCAATACACCATGGAAAAATGTTGACTACGTGTTGTTCCCCATCCATATGACATTACCGGAGCATTGGTTTTTGTTAACATTTGATGTGCATCGTAGACATCTTACTGTTTATAATTCTTTGCGTCCGAAAAAGAAATCTATGCAAACAAAAATTATGGATGTTTGTGAGCCATACATATTCATTCTTCACACTTTATTGCGCAAGAGTGGTTTTTTGAGGGATAGGTCTGACATTGACTTTAGCAGTGAACCGTATCGCAACAAGGAAGAAAATGATATAATTGAGTTGGAATTTGCAGAGGCGGTTCCTGAACAAGTCGAGGGGTAAGGTTTACATTATTTACATTTTTTTAATTATTACATATAGGTTGATTTTAGTTTTGATTTTTGTTATCTTTTTTCTGTTTGTGTAGTTATTGCGGGATGTTCACAATATGTTTCGCTGAGCATATCATTCATCAGAAAATTGTTGAAATTCCTATTCCATTTCTCATTGCTCAGTATCGGAATAAGTTATGCACAAACCTATATATGCATGCAAGGAAGAAACAGTTGGAGGGATATGAAACTAACAGAGAATTTCCAGGAAGATTTTTTCCAGATTTTGATTAGTTCTGATATAGTGTTTTGTATTTATGAACTGTGTATTGTATTTTATTTTTTGGGATATACACAACATTTTTGGGATATACACAACATTTTTTGAGACAAGGACATATTTTGGGATATACACAACAAATTATTATTTTTTTTTTGAGGGATATACACAATATTTTTGTATGGTTTATGAGTTTGTGATGTTTATTGGATCTTACGTAAATAGGTTACATATTTGATAATGAAAGTAACAATTTTTTTTGGTTGGTTTTTGTTTCTTTTAAGTTATGCTTGTTACATTGTTTGAGATGTACAGTTGGTAACCAAATAGGTATACAATGGTAACCAATTATTGTTCTGATAGTAACCAGACCATTAAAACATGTTATGGTCACCATTAAAACAAGTGTTGTTTACCATTAAAACATGTTATGGTTACTGTTATGTAAATGTTTGGTTACTTATTTATTATATTTGTTTTACTGTTGCATGTTTACTCAGTTTTGCAGATCAAATTTGCATGTTTATTCAGTTGCCTTAAATCATATGTAAATGGGGTTGCATATTTTATAATTCTAGCAGTAATGAAAGTAACATTGTTTTGGTTGGTTTTTGTTTCTTTTCAGTTGTGCTTGCTACATTGTTTGAGATGTACAGTTTGTAACCAAATAAGTATACAATGGTAACCAATTTTTGTTTTGATAGTAACCAGATAGTTACAAGCTTGTTTAAAGATGTATCGATTGTGAAATGTACATGTCATAGTATAATTGGGTTGCCTAAACAAACAATATCACTGTCATAGTGTATATGTGTGTTTTATATTGGAAATTCATAATGAAATCAGAAATCAAAATATTAATCAATAACAATTTTGTTTATTGTAAACAATAAAAAATGTTACCAACGATATGGATAATGGTTACTCATAGTAAACGATTATATATACATGTATTTTCACTCTTAATGTAATTGCACTATATCAGACCTTTTTTGGTCTTAAAACAGGTGGATTATTGCATGTTTTTCTGTTGTGTCCTTTTTATTGGCACCTGCTGCATTTGTTTTGAATTTTAAGCTCAGACCCGTGTTTGTACCTCCCTATTTTTGGTCTTCCCACTGGTCTTCTTGTGTTCGGTGGTTTTACACATATGTTTCTTACTTCGTATGGTATATCCCAGTTTTCTTTGTCATCTAACGGCATGATGGAAGTTGAATATGTGTCGACCAAAGTTGTTTTAGAGTACTTTTTAGAGCAAAAATCATAACAGCTCAAATTTCGCTTGTTCATAACAGCAGCAGCGTGTGGACAAGGCATCTCATGGTACTGAAATTTACGACATGTGCATGTCTTTTGGTCGATGTCCACAATATATTGTTTGGTGACATCGTAAACAGTGAAAATCACTAAGTTTGATGTCTCAACCTACAACACAAATTAAGTGTTGTTAGAATAAAGTACATCTGGAATCATTTTCATTGATTGAAAACAGAATAAATATAGTGAAGTAAAGAACTCAATGTTATAATTACAAAACACAATAACATTATAATTATAAATAGTAACCAAACAAGCATCAGTTAGTAACAAGTACAATGATACACTGTAACAACTAATCAGTAGTCAGTAACCATTATAATGTTGTGCAATAAGAAATTGAGTATTAGTTAGTAACCAAAATAATATTACATAGTACGCAAGTTTCCATTAGTCAGTAAACAAGTCAGTATTAGTCAGTAACCATTATAATGTTACACAGTAACCAAGTTAGATTTAATCAGTAACTAAGACAGCATTAGACAGTATAATGAAACACAGTAACCAATAGTTAACAAATAGATTTCTATAAAATACAAATGCAACTTTTGATGCAATAATTTAAAATTTGTATTAGTTACCTTAAGTTTCTTTGATTTAATGATATTAGATTGCAACCTTCCTTCAGCTATTGTGGAAAGTGTTGTGAATGTTGATATGGCTGCTTGTTTGTTTGTGAAATACCATCTTTGAACCAGACAACGTAGGCATTCAATCATTGATGCAACGGGAAGATCTCTGATCATCTTGATTGCGTTGTTAATAGATTCGGCGGTGTTTGAAGTCATTGTTGAGTATCTGCTTACAGTCCCATGGAGCCTGGTGCATTTCTCCAACTTGACATCTTCCTCCAAATATGTCCTTATTCGAGGATCAATGACATCAAGTTCAGCCATGTGTTTGTTGAATTGTTCAATAGTGTAAGCTCTACAAGACCCGTTGTAAGCCTGTTTAAGTTCCTCTCCTCTCTTTTTGAATCTATTTTTTATATTTTTCAATACATGGTATGTGCAGGAACCATGCATGACGTCCGGAAACACAAAATTCAGTCCTTTTATAATGGCTTCATGTCTATCTGAGACAATGCATTGGCCTTCCCTAACTCCACAAGCAATTCTCAAATTTACGAAAAACCATCTCCAAGATAATTCATTTTCGCTGTCAACCACTGCAAAAGCAATCGGTACAATTTTTCTGTTTGCATCTTGTGTGCTTGCTATCAGTAGTGTCCCCCCGTAAGTTGATTGTATGAACGTTCCATCGATTACAATTATTGGAAAGCAATGGTTCCATGCTTGAATGGAAGCTCCAATGGCAAAGAATAAATACTTGAAACGACCATTTGTTTCCAACTCAAGGGATGTGACAGAACCTGATGATGGATTAACATGAACGTTACCATTAGAATTCCAAGTAGAATACAGTATACAAATACTAGTAGTTTGTAACCATTCAGTTGATTAATGGTATCCAAATAAGTTGAGTTGGGTAACCAAGTCAGTTTTGTTACGCAACCAAGTAATTATGAAAACCCTATAAAATGTTTTTAATTGTTACCTGGATTTGTTTTCTTCAGCTTGTGTAACCATGATGGGATCATTGAGTAGTCGTGTGGATTTCCTCTTACCTTTTCCAACGCTTTCTCCTTCGATCTCCATGCTTTTTGGTAAGAGATAGACACATTATATTCTGTCATCATGTCCTCCACAATATCGGTTGGTGTGTATATTTTTTTCAGATTTGTTAATTTGTGCATTATGCATTCACTGACCAACTCACTATTTGCCTGTCTGTGGTCTCCCAACAATACGTTGACTGAACATGTGTGGATGTCGTTGAATTCTCTCACCTTGAACATACTGGTTTTTCAAAAAGTTGATGCTCTCATCTTCCATTTGCAATTTTCGTCATGTACGCACACTAGCACAAAGTCTCTACGACCTGTTCGTTGAACTTTGTGTTGTCTGTTTTTCCTGATTGAATGCAGCCTCATAGCTTGTGATAGGATTTTTTTTGTCTTTGTAAGTTTGATGTAATTGTACTTCACGTTCATTCGGATCTGTTATTACATCATCATGTCGTTCTTCTGTGTATGATCTGTCATGTTGTCTATCTCGTTGTTGTTCAATAATTTCCATTGCAAGGTGATCGACATACTGCGTTCCAATTTGGCAATCGTGAGTTGGTAGTGGAACTAGTGTTGAATTCCCTTGTGTTGATCTGATTGGCGTTACATTGTGAATCACATGTTCTTCTACATTTGTCAAAATTGTTGTGCGTTCCCTTCGGTGTTCAGTTTCTATAATCACTGGGAATTTACCTTGCTCATCAGATTTTCTATTGACTTCAATAAAGAATCTGAAGGTTGCTTCATCTGATATACTGATTGGTGGAATATCGCTTCTAATCTGAAATTTTATTGACATTGTTGTTGCATTTGTGTCTAGCCGTAATGCACTGCATATCATGTTCTGCATTTCTCTGAACGTACAAGTTGATTGAATTAGTATGCCGGTAACTTCAAATTTGGTGTATTGGTTACTATCAGTCCATGTACCGTTGAAATAAAGTACAACTGGAATCATATCCATTGCCTTGCAACAGAATAAGTATTGGTAAAGTAACCAAATAAATGTTAGGCAGTAACCAAACTACATGATGTTAGTAACCATAACATAAAAAACATAAGTAATTAAGTTTGAATTAGTCAGTAACCAAGCTAGAATTCGTCAGTAACCAATTAAGCATTAGTCAGAGACCAAGATAATGTTACACAGTAACCAATTCAGAATTAATCAGTAACCAAGTCAGCTAACAAGTAACCATTAATATAAAACCCATAAGTAATTAAGTTTGCATTAGTCAGTAACCAAGCTAGAATTCGTCGGTAACCAATTAAGCATTAGTCAGAGACCAAGATAATGTTACACAGTAACCAATTCAGAATTAATCAGTAACCAAGTCAGCTAACAAGTAACCATTAATATAAAATCCATAAGTAATTAAGTTTGCATTAGTCAGTAACCAAGTTAGAATTCGTCGGTAACCAATTAAGCATTAGTCAGAGACCAATATAATGATACACAGTAACAAATTCAGCATTAGTAAGTAACCAAGTCAGCTAACAAGTAACCATTAATATAAAACCCACAAGTAATTAAGTTTGCATTAGTCAGTAACCAAGTTAGAATTCGTCGGTAACCAATTAAGCATTAGTCAGAGACCAATTCAGCATTAGTAAGTAACCAATTCAACTATTAATAAGTAACCAATTCAGCATTAGTCAGTAACCAATTCAGCATTAGTAAGTAACCAATTCAGCTATAGTGATTAAAAAGACAGCATTAGACAGTAAATAATACAAAATAGTCAGTAACCAAGACAACATTAGACAGTAAACAATTTATATAACCGTAGTAACCATAATATGAATTATGTTTTCAATACATTTTGCAATAACAACATTCAGTATTCAAATTTGGTTACAATTATAAGATAGAAAAACTTAATAAAGGTAATCAATATAGTAATTGATAGTAACCATAGGTAACTATATGCTTATAAATTTTGAACTGACATACCTCAGTATTTGTATCGAAGTTGAAGGTGTTGTTGATTTTGTATGATATTTTCGATCTTATAGATGCGTCGCGACAACAGGGTTCTTCTTCTCCGATTAGGTGTTGCGTCGCGACAGGATGCTTCGTTTTATCCGATATCAGAGTTGAGCCTCGACAGAATATTTTGTCTTGTCCGATTGATTTGGCGTTGAACTGTTATTCCGATATCAAAGTTGCATGTTTAATCAGTTTGAATGTATATCAAGTTGTTGCAGTTATGGAGGGATTTGTTTAGTAACTGCCGGATATGGCAGTATTTCCTTGATTTCAGGATTTTGAATATAAATTGTGGAATTAATTTCTCTGATTTGTACCCTTTTTGTAATTATTTTATTTGTGCACTAATTTTGTAATTTGTTATTAATTGTTGTATATAACTGTAATGAACCCTTAAAAATTTGGGGCCTTCTTTTAAAATAGAGCCTAAAGTCCAAGCTTTTTTTTTATGCTATAGGATCGGCCCTGTTATGAAATTATTGGAACTTAAAAGCAACATTATTCTATAAAAAATATAAAAAAGGTTATGAATACTTTTCATAAATTTGTAATACATGTATGCTATGAACAAGTACAACAAAAATTATATAAACAACTAAAAAATTAGCAGCACAGACAATTAATTCATTTATAGATTGAGTGATTGTTCGGCAGTTACTTATAAGTTAGTAAAATCAACTTATAAATATTTTTTACTATTTGAGTGTTCGTGTGTGACTTATTTTAGAACTTATAAATTAACTTATAAGTAATTTTTGAAAAGTAGCAATTTATCACTTCTCAAAAAATTATTTACAAGTCATTTTAAAATAAGTCGGTTTAGCCAAATGTAAAAACTCTTTTATCCTCATTTTAGTCACTTTAGCCAAACACTTTTACAATTTGTTTTAACTTAAGTTTTGACTTATAAATAAAAATAATGTTAAATACTTTTATTTATAAGTCAAAATTTAAAATAATTTATAAGTCAATTTAAATTTTAATTTATAAATCGTTTTAATTTAAAACTCTTTGCCGAACAGGCCCTAGTTTCTAAGCAATTTGTTGGTGATTTTATTTTGCCAATCGAGTCCTACAGTGTATATAGATTAAAAATTCGAAACTTCAAGAGAACAAAGATGTTGATTATGTGAAATATATATTAAATGCATGGGGGAGAGGTGATGAGAAATTATCAGAGGAAGGTTTTAGCGAAAATTAAAAGAGAAACGGGTAGTTTATGAAGTTTAACAAGTCTTTCTAAATTAAGATTCCAAATCTGCAGTACACTTTTGAAAATCACAGTGTTCTAAAAATTCTCATTTAGCTTCAATTAATTCTCGTCTAAGTATTAGACACTCCTCTTACCACTTCAATTTGGTTAGATGCCTTGGTAGAATTAGATTTTTACTTTGAAATTTTATAATGTTTAAAATTAAATTTTTAAATCTTAAAAGATGGTTTTTGGGTCATATTTCATGTAAAATTAAAAAAAAATTATATTTTCTGTATACTTTGTATAGTATAGTAGTCTATCTAAAAAAATACTTAGACACCGCTTAGACGTCCCTCCGCCCCCCGCATAAATCCATCTAACAATTTTTATAACATTGAAAAATTATTATCTATTAAAAAAAATAAGAAGTGTGAGTTAAGTAGAATATACAATAAAGAAGGCTTCCATTGAAGTGGAAAATAGAACGTAAGGCGGTCAAGAAGAAAGAGACACGCTAAAGGATAAAAATAGTATTCGATCTGTTTTAATTAATATTGATTTTTGAAAAGTTAATTTGGGATATTTTTAATTTAAAATTAATATAAATATTATAAATTGTCGAAAAAATATTATTAATTATAAAATTTATTATTTTAAAATTTTAAATAAATCGTGTGAATTTTAAATTTAAAAATATTTTAAATTAGCTAAGAACCGGTTTGTCTGCTATTGTTACTTGAGCCAAACATTTATACTAGCATGACCACTGACCAATAAAAAAGCAAAAGTACATAGACTTGCTCAGCCAAAAAGAAAATGGACAATGAATGTCGTGCATCACCATGCACCAACCACCATATGACCAACTGCCACCATCACTCATAAGTCTTAGTTGCTATGTCTATTAATTTTCAAGTGACTGATTGTTAGTTTCAAACAATTTAATTAATGTTATTCTCTTGAATCTTAGAAAAAAGCCTCATTTATAAATTTTACAATGACAAAAAATTAATTTTATTTCATGTTTAACCTTATACGTGACAAATTGGTAGTTAAGTAACAGTGATATAATAATATAATTATAATAATAAATTTGACAACATTATATAATTATATATATTAATATCAAAAAGATTTAAGAGGTAGTAGCCACCTTTTTATTTTTAAAAAGTATAAGTTTACAAAAATTGGTGAAATACATCTTAACAATTAAAAAATAAAATTTGACATTAAAATTTGTGTCATACTACATTTTTTAATAATTAAAATAAATATAATATTTAATTTTGTATATGTAATAATAGTATCCTCTTATTTTAGATAACAGTGACTAACTTGCATGTACAATGATGCCAAAGAGACACAATTCTTGTGTTAAGCAAGCAATAATTGTAAGTAATATATAGATGACCAAATAGGCTAGAGAGACTTTTTTTTGGCAGTTTTACACAATGCTATATGATCCAAACTCAAGAATAAGATCTAATTCATTTTGTATTTTTTTCTATATTTTTCTATTATTATTATTTATTTTTTTCCTTTTCTTGTTTTGGGGCATATGCTATATGTGCATATGACCTTGCCCAACTGAGGCAATACCCTACATGAGGAAATTAGCAGAAAGAAAATATTACTGTATAAACACATGCATATTTTTAACATTTGATAATCTTCTATCAGAATAACTTGAATATCTCAGCTTTTCCAAATTCTTTGCACTTTTTCTATATATTCGAGAAGAACCAACTCCGGCTCATACTAAACAACCTTTGAAACCTTTTCTTAGGGCAGTTTCATCTAAGTTTCTTCCTATAAAAACAATCTTGTTTATCCGTTTCTCTTCTGGTTCCCATGCCTTGCCTGGGCAGCCATCCAAAGTAGAATGCACCCCCTAAACAATAATGAAGAATAAATTAAAGGAAGTCGGACAAAAAAAAGGCAATGAACCTTCAAAAAAGATGAGAGAGAATAGAACCTGAAAAACATATCGTTGCTCCGAATCAGTCACAGACAAGACACCCTTCATTCTGTATAGGTCTTCTCCTTTTTCTTCAATCAATCTTTCAAGCCAATCATCCAGCTATATCATGTACACAATAGGACAGTATAAGTTTCAAGCATCCGATGACCTGAAGTTTAACCAATCATACTAAGCAACATCGAGAAAGAATTAGGGGTAGACCCCAACTCTTCTCTATAGTCCGATCATCAGCTCTCTAATAGCAATTATTTGGCACAATGGAGAGTTACAGGAAATACGACAAGTGAAGGTGACCCCATTTTATAATTGAAGGCTTTGGGCAGGTATTCATAATTACTAAGCTTCACATAGCAAAAATTCAACACCTAATGATTATGATTATGGCTATGATGAACTGGTACTACAACCGACATTTAGGTAAACTATGTAAAGCAATTACCTCATCAAGGTCTAGGGTTCCCTCACAAACAATACTAACGCTGGAGACCGCAGAATCATGTACGTGGTCGTGATGATGATGATGCCCTTCGTGGTGTTCTGTTGAGAATTAATTATGTTACAATGATTAATCATTGATATGAAAATGTAGTACAAAGTAATCCAAAACAAGATTCAAGTAAATTAGAAAGCAAGAAACCCATCTTGAACATAATTTTGTCTAATAAACTAAGAACTTTATTACAGCAAGATAAGAGAACAATATGGGTTATATTCTCAACAGGATAGAGAATGCAAATCAGAGATAGGGATTCTGTTCCTTCGAATTTAGCATTCACGGATGAACAAGTCAAAGCTTCATATTGCACTGAAAAAAGGTTGTAATAACAAGCAGCAGCAGAGAATTTTTTTATTGAAATGTCCAAAAGGGATAGGAAATTAAATTCAATAAAGTAGCTCAAATATTTATCAGATAGACAATCAACTACTTCACCAAAATCTGTTTAACGAGAACCCAAAACCCCACAAAAACCCACAATGAGATCGAACTTGTATCAAAGAAATATTACAAAATGCAAAGAAATTCTAGGCAACACTTGTAAAACAGACCTCTATTATTAAAGTTACATAAATTGATCATGGATATTCACTCAAAATAAATAGTTCTTAAAATTGTTTTTTTCCTTTCTCTATCTGTATCTTTTTTTTGTAAACATTTCTTAGTATTAGAAAGAAGAAGACTATTAAAGAAAAACAATAGGAATGAAGATGGAACTGAAATTTTTTGAAACAATACCATGACCAGCTTCATGTTGATGGGTTGCACAATGAGAACCATCTGAGGGAACCGCCGAATCAATTCTGAAAAACAAAAAGGTATGGAATATATAAATATGATATATCAAATATATTACATACTACTTGAATAAGTGTCTTAACATATAATCTGAATCACCTGTCGAGATCATAACCACCCACTCCAAGCACGAAGTCCATATCAACATTCCCGAATTTAGCAAGCTTTATTTGTGCCATTCCATTGATGTGCTTGGAGAATTAGAAAGAAAGAAAAAATCACCAAAAAGATCCAAAACTTGCAATATGAATAGTGCACAAACTAAAGATTGATATAGGAAGAATCATTTTATTAAAAAAATCAAATAGATTGATCTGATTCAGTCTCAACCCCTAAAATGTTTAATTCACAACTATGCACACTAACCTGATTTTAACCAATCCAACTTTGCAGTGAAATACTCCATATATATATCGATACATATATAACCTAACTTAAGGAATTAGCATAATTACAGACAGAAATAGAAATGAAAAAATGAAGAATGCTACATGGATATCAGCACAGGTGTTGGACCTATAGAGCTCATAAACATATTTATCCAAAGTTTTCAAGTGTTGTCAATATACTTTTACTTCTAACATCAAACCATAGCTCAGCCCAGCTCTATATCTTACTGCAAAAATGCTATATAAATCTTTTGAAAAGCTAACAAAGCATAGAAATCAATTATTATATGAGGCTTAGTATCTGTGATAAGCAACAAAAAATATGTATCTGGATGTATACATGCACAAGGAGAAGCTCTACCTTAATTTTCTTGGTCAATACCTCCAAGTCACTCTTGGTTACTAAGTCAGTCTGCAAACATTAGGGGAAAAGTATAAAGAAAAAAAACTAATTCGACTTTAAAGTAATGCAACAAAGGCTAGCAAGGGCAAACAAAGGAAAGAACTTCAATTATTTTAGGAAGTAATTGAATTTTACCTTGTTCACTATAATACGATCTGCATAGGCAACTTGTTCCACCGCCTCATTTACCACAAATCTTGGTTTTACCTCATTCAAATGTTGCATTGCATACTTAGAGTCAACCAACGTAACAACTCCATCAAGCTTCACATAACGTGAAATCAGCTCATCAGTACAAAATGTTTCAATAACCGGACCAGGCTTTGCAAGACCTGCAAAAGGGACACCCTGCAATATATTAGTAGGCCAAGCTTTCCAAATCCTGGATTTAAAGGAGTAAGCAGTCGTGCTTTTAAATTTCAACTTATGCAATTGATAAGTGTCTAGTTCCACCATAAGGGCTCACAATCCAACAAAATAGAAGACGGGTTTCCAAAGCTAAAAAGGCATCAGATGCATTTCTCAATGGCAATTGACAAGGTTGCCAAGGAATTTGCACGTGAATATGACAAAGGGTTTACAAGTGTAAAACATAATGGCATACTTGAGTTGGTTGAAGAATATAATCATCCAATCCAGTTTATATTCTTTATCTTATAGAACATGCTACGGTTTTCTGGTCCTTTATTTGTTGTTGTTTTTGGGGGGAGGCAGGGAGGGGGATTATATGTATGACAAAAAGTGAAGCTATTAGTCCGGTAGGTATCTATCTACATTAGTAGCATCATTCAGTTAATACACAACAGAAAAAGGTCTGTGTGCATTGTCCCTGGTGTGTGTCGGTGTGCTCGTGATACTGAAAATCATTGTATTTCTATAGCAATTTTACATACCTGTCGTTTCTATAACAATATGATCAAATTTGTCTCGCTTTGTTTTAACCAACTCCAAAAGCAGTTTGACAAGATCTCCACGAACAGTACAACAGAGACAGCCATTATTAACCATAATAATCTCCTCATTAGAAGAGGAATGACTAGCAACTAATGATCCATCAATATCCACCTCACCAAACTGCAAGGAAAGATAAATAATAAATGAATAAAAGAAATTGAAATACACCCAATCTTGAAACCTTTTTTATAAGCGTTAAAAAGCATATATTTAATTCACAATAGCATTCTTTTTTCTCTTCTTTTTTGAAAAAATTCACATAGCCTTCTACTAAATTTAATTGTACTTCTAATCTTTCATTTGGTCGCTTGTTATTAATAGGCAAAACACTAATGACATGTTTTATTGGCCCCTGCCTTAAAAAAAAAAAATTTATCTCCTGATATATTTGGATAAGCAGGGAGAAAAAAAAATTATTATTCTCACATCTTCTTCAACAGAACTGTTGCTTAGTTGCTGTGGAGTTGTTTGCTTTGTTGGTTTTCAGAGGAATGGATTTGTCCATAATCCGACTTGCACTGTATCAGATTTAACATGTTTGGACTTTGGCAGGAGTAAGGACGCAAGATTCTCTTGAGATATGAATGTGGACGTAGAGGAGTGCTACGATCATTCTTTTCTATCCCAGTTATTCAAAGGGATTGGAAGGTTGTTCCAGTGTGAGGACTTTGAAATTTCCATTTTTTGATCATTGGAGGACTGCTTGTTCTCTCTTATTGAATTCTCTGTCTTTTTCCCCCTTTTCTTGTAAGTGCTTTTTGTATTCTTTATACTCTTTCTCGTTTGATGGGTCTCCAACTTTTAGTCTATTTATTTTGATGATAACAAATTAGTAAATGGATTAATTAAATTTAGAATCCTCTCCATAAGTTAAATATTATATTTTAATTATCTTACTTACTTTCGCCAAAAATATTTTCTAAACTTGTTGAATTAATATTTTCTTAACCTTGATAATTTAATAAGTGTTAAAAATATTTATTCATAAAGTAACATTTCTTAAGGCAAGGAATCTCCTATTATTTTTAAATGATTTTCAAAAATAGTATATATTAAAGATTAATTTTAAACCAAAAGAAATTGTTTTGGGTTGCTTGGGCTTATCCGAAAAATGCTTTTGGCCTGCTTGGAAATTACGTGGTCCGAAAATTGCTTGCATGTTTGAAATAATTATGTTGCATGAGATGCCTGCGAAAAGTAATTGCTAAATGCCTAGAGTGCATGTGATATGAATATTCAAATTAAAATAGTGTGCCATTAATGTATGCAAATGCGGTTAACTTGAGCAATTGATTGCAAAAAGTAAAAGTTTCCATCCGAAGCACATAGGCGGCCAACTTTCACAATTAAATGTCTCTGTGTGTTTCTTTTGAATGAGCAATCCGTGTGAAATTTTTTTAGTGTGAAATTTTTTTAGTCAATGCGAGCCCTCAATTTTAAAGCAACAAGGGCCTGTCCATTGATTTCAAATGAGTTGCAAAAAAATTACCTTTTTACCCCAAGCTTCAAAATCCTATAAATAGGAGGCTTTCCAATAATTTCATTTTACCAATTTACAAAGAAAGAAAGCTTACTCTCCTTGCCTACATACTCTCTCTAATAGCTTTCAAATTTCTCTTCCACCTAAAGTTATTATATTCTTTTGAAGAGAAAAATTGGTCAAAGTATTTAAGATAAATATTGATTTATATTATTTGCATTATCTCATACTCATTTATATTTATAGATATACAGATATAAATTGTTATATACATTTATATATATATATATATATATATATATATCAAATAAAAAGTCAATACTTAGTTACCTACAGGTGTTAATATTCTTCCTAAACGAGAGAATTATTCATCGGGTTTTTAAAAACCTAAGTGGCCTTTTATTGATATAGTGTGTTTATATAAATTAATTTTTATATAAATCATAGTTGCGAAACTTTAAGTTTGGTCAGTACTTAGTTACCTACAAGTGTTAATATTCCTCCTAAACGAGGAAATTATTCATCGGGTTTTTAAAAACCTAAGTGGTCTTATTTAAAGTGATCACATCATAGATCAAATATATCAATATATATAAATTTGAGTTAAACAAATTTATCTATTATATCAAGTAGTATTTAACTATTTCATTTATTATACTTGATATATGTCATTACAAGTATTTGAACATAAACACATTTATTCACAAATACTTGTTAAATTATATAAAAGTTATTTAAATTTTTATATCTAGATTTAAATTTATATATTCTTACACATAAACATATCACTCACTATAAAAGTTATTTAAACTTTTATATTCGCCGCGAATATATATATTCCGCTTATGTAAGAAACATCTTTCAAAAACATATTTTATTGAAAAAAGTTGGTTTATTGGTTTTATATTTCTGTGAGAAAAAAAGAATGATCATTTGACCAAGACCAGAGTCTTAGAAAGGTCAGCAGGTAGTTGGATCTCTAGTGTACTTGTGAGGTGAGGAACCGGCTTCTTATTTCAAGACCAACTTGTAAAGCAGAGCTAGACTCGAAAAACAGGTACAACTACGTTTGAGGAAGGAGCGGGGAGCTGATATCCAAGGTAAGTGTTTGTATGTATAATTGGAAATTGGAAGTTGATTTATAAAATTTTGTAAAGACTTCTTCGCCTATTGAAGGAATATTTATTACTGATAGTAATAGGATCTCAATTATTGGATAGAAATTTGAGACTGGACGTAGTAACATGCCTGGGCTGTATGTTGTGAACCAAATAAATCTCTGTGTATTGTGTGATTAAATTTTTATTGTATTGCATATAAATTTCTGACACTGCAAATTAATTAACTAAAAATTCAAAAGGGCCTAAGATAATTTTTAATCGGTAATAATATATTCAACCCCCTTCTAGATTGTTATCGGACTTTCATCATTGACTCCTTTTATACGTAACAAAAATCAAATTTTAAGATGAAAATTCTTTTGGAATTACCTTTAAAGTGATGTGGACCTCTTTCACAATACTAAGAAGCAAAAAGTATGTATAGAGTATCACATTATCCTATCAGTTCATGCTCAATAAATTTCATAACCACCTAGAACTAGAAGCATCAAGACTAACAGGTGTTACATTAGATCTAGCCACCAATAGCAAATTACAGAATTTTAACTTTCAGCAGTAACAAGGAGTTGGTCTTTCTCTATTAACACCGCAAGCAAATGTGTTCACAAACATTAAGGAGTATAAGGTGTACAACATGAAAGACCTAAACATTAAATTATAATATTGAGCAAAGGAGAAGTAAAAGAATGAAGAATAGAATTAAACTGTATCTGCCCATGTATAGTTAGTAGATGCACCATACTATGTGATGGTGCCACCAAAATTGTACTACGCACATGCTTAAATGAAAGGTCAGAAAATTTTGTGTGAAGGACTGCAGTAGCAATGCAACGATGTGTCCTAAACTGGAAACAATAGTCTCTTATACAATCCTTAAGATGCAGATAGTGTTCTAATTCTTAAACTGGAAACAATAGTCTCTTATACAATCTTTGAGATGCGGATACAGTGTACTATCATGAAATCTACTCAAGACTTAATCACTATCAACAAAAGACATAAAATTAGAAAAAGTTGATTTCACTAATCGTCTTAACAGTGTTGGATACAGAATTTAAGATGCCAATCTATATTGCAGTATTAGAGCAGACAACCATGAAATCGACAATCTAAATGTTGCATGCCATTGCGTAGGGATCAGATCAACCTTTCTTAGGGGATATCTGTCTTAGGATGATAATCTGTGCCGTCTAGTTCATTCAGCAAATAAAATGAAGGAGATGAAGAGTTGGTCTAGTAGTTAAAATTCAATCTTCATTGATGATGACTTGAGTTGCCCCCCTCTGTTTCTCTCCCTATGAACAAATGGGTTTATTACATCAACTTGAATTTCCTCATCTTGTTTATAATTACAACTTCATTAATTGATTTTTAAAACAGACTTATTTTTCCTTCAATTTGAATTTTGTTTTAGCTGAAGGTACATACATATTCAATCCATTTCCGGATTTTAATAATATTACGGATCATTGCTTTCAACCTGTGTCATTGAAAGTATGTAACAAAGGTAGTGATTTACAAAATTAATGTCCAAAAACTGGGATAACAACCAATAACTATACAATTCTCTATCAATATCTACTGCATATCTTCCAAGAGATGACAAGTAAACTGTTTAAGTACAATGTAAGAATATTAATGGAGAAGGCATAAAGATAAGTTTTTGGAATACCTCGTTTTCAATGACAGCAATCCGCTTTCCATGTTGAGCCGTCAGGATATGATTCAACAGAGTGGTCTGCAAGAGTAAATAATACAATAATGAAAAAGTAACAACAATCCAATCCAATCAAGCTAGTTACAGAACTATGGTACACATATTACAAATGTAAATTACGAAATCCACACTATATAGGCCTTATCCCTATACAAAATTTTATTCTCATACTCAATTACACTTTCATTTCTCTTCTTTTTCAATTTACCAAGGCGGGGTGGATTTTCCTTAACATTTAAGACGATGACAAAATAACCAAACCAAACAAATAAAAAGTTTCATTTTTAGAGTCCAATTAGTTTACTTTAGCTGCAAAACAGAGGCTTAAAAAACTTCAAGTATAACACTAACCTTTCCGGAACCGAGAAACCCAGTGATCACAGTGGCCGGGACACGATTTCCGAGGTTCAAGGCGGCAGCTACGGATGAATCCAAGTCCTGGGGTTCGTAATCGGGGACAGAGGTAAATCTCCTGGAATTAGCAGTGTGGAATTGTAATTCTCGGGAAACAATACCGTGAAGATTTCTGATGAATTGTGAAATAGTATTTGGAGAGGGATTGAATGAATGGGATTGGAGGGATTGGAAGAGATTTTGAGGTCTAGTTTTGGACAGCAACAACCTGAAGGTGGCCATTGATGGTGAATTGTCCAAGAAAGTTTGGAAGTGATGGGGAAAAGTTGAAGATTTCTTAAACCCTAGGAGGGTTTAGGCTTTAGCAGTTCGAAGTTTTAGTCTTTTAGAAGGTAAACCGGATGAAATGGACTTTGTATGGGGCGGGTTTATTAGATACCCGGGTCAACCATATTACCATAATAAATTATTAGTCCATGTGACAATGCAATTAAGAAAAAAGATTAAAATATTTTTAAAAAACTTGAAAAATATGGATAAGAAAAAATAGGATAGAAGATATGAATAAAAAGTAAGATTGAAAAATAAAATAGATAAATTTATTTTATTCTAAGATGTGATACACTTTTACTAAAAAACAATTACTTTTTTTTATCTCCTTTTATAACAATAGATATGATTGGTAGTAGTGGGCTATATAGTAATAAAAACTTGTTTATTATGAGTAGACACGCTAATTAATTATTCATATATTTGTATTAATTTACATACTACCTATTGTGTCTAAGATGCAGTTTGATCAGATTTGTATATAAAAAAAAGTAATCAAATCATTTAATGTGGTTATAAAAAGTTAAAAATTAAAACCACACAAATCTTTACTCCGTAATCGATTATCAGCCTATTCGATTATCGGTTAAATCGGTCGATTAGGCGATTTGAACAAAGAATAAATGAATAATTAAATATAAAATTAAATTATCAAACACCCAAACACAATATACTGTATTAGATAATTCTACTCCTCAAATTTTGACAAATGCTTATGGTGATTAGAAATAAAACTTTAAAATTCTTCTCAATATAACTTAAGACCAAAATACTAATATAGAACTCAAAAAAAAAATATTAAGTATACAAGAATAATAAGCATCTATTAAGCCTAAATTTTCTAGCATGGTAAACAAAATATTATATCATATGCTAAAAAATTTGAGTATTATTGTATATAAGTAAAATGTATTCTATATATAATTATATTTATAAATATAAATATAAATATATTTATAACTTTATATATTCGACACGTTCGATCGACTTACCGGAACCGGCCAACTAAGCTCCAATTTTCTTTGTTTGGTAATTGTCAACTTGTTGATTTTTTAGTTTTCAGTTTGGTTTGTTGTCGATTTGGTTCGATTCGGATGGTTTTTCAATTTTGGTCTGTTAGTTGTTCACCCTTAATTGTGTCTACTCGTAATAAGAGTCGAACATGTTTTTATTGTAACATATAAAAAAAACTCGTAAATTATACAAATATGATGTGGTAATAATAATCTAAAAGGAGAGTTAAATATATAATTATATTTTATGAAAATCCTTGGTCTTTTTAAAAAAAAAATCCACTTATTTATTTAAATTATTTTAGTGATTATGTCAATTTTAAAGTTAAGCAATCACACAAAAACAATTTCATATAACACAGTGGATTTTAGCTGGTTCACACTATACACTAAGGGTATACTGCTACGTCCAGTCCCAAACTCCTCTCCAGGATTTGGAATCCTATTACTATCATAATAAACCTCTCATTCAATAGGTAGAGAAACTTTTACAAAGTTTTATAGTTAAATTTCAAACTTTCGTACAACTAATTATCTTGAAAGTAGATCCCGGTGCTTCCTCAAATATAGTTGTACCTGCAAACTCGAGATTAATAATATTTTTAAATCTGAATTTGAAACTAAGGGTCTTTCCCTATCCTCACAAGTACAATAAAGATTTAACACTACTTGATCTCTCTAAGACTCTAGTCTTAGTTTGGGATCACTCTATTTTTTATAGATGCTAAAAATATACTATCTCATATATCTCTCTTTAAAATAAGTTTGTTTTTGAAAGTTTGCTTCTTAACCAAGTAGATATTAATTTTAGCTCAATATAATTCTTGACAAAAAAATATGTAAGCAATTAATAGCTTGTCAAGAATACAAATATTACAAGTGTGCAGATAATTTAGTTTAAGCACAAATCTTGTAATATATGCTAATTCAAGTATATAATCATATATATATATATATATATATCATTGTGGTTTAAATACTTGAAATTATTGCTTACTAAACAAGTATATAAATTATATGTGAATTAGTGTGTGATACTTGTTGTAATGAAGCAAATTGAGTTTATCTATTTGATTTTTCTATCCAAAGAGTTTTCTGACAATAAATAATTTCTCAAGACAATCTATATCCTTCAGTTTCGAGATAATTGAATTTATTTTAGTTAAGTTGTATTCAGAAGAGAATTTAATCTTTTTATCATTGAACACTAAGTTTGACAAAAAAAATAAGTCAAACACTTCAAGTCGGCTTCACGAAACTCGTCTTGAATCTAATCTTCGACTATCAAGTGGTTAAGAATCAATTATATCCCCAACTTGATTTATATTCAAAGCACTAGATTGTAACAATATATGTTACTTGCGACGATGGAGTGTATACTCTTTTTTCAAAAACAATCAAAATTTAATAATCTAAAAAGATTCAATACTAAAGTATGACATACTTTATATTGTAGCAGTTATAACAATATATAACAAGTATAGCAATTAAAACAACATGACATTAAATTAATAAAAATAGTTATGTCTTCAAAAACTACTATTTAATCGGTATATTACAATCACTCATAAATGACCATAAAAATAAAAAAATCACGGTGTTGTCTATTGAGCCTAGTAAAACAAGCAGTTAGTTTAACTTGGGTACTAAATGTAGCAACTTAACACATTAGCAGTTGAAGCATCAATGGTGACAGTGTGCTAAAATGATAACGTTTGGTGACATCAATAAGCAGTTGTAGGTGGAGATAAAATGAGTACGTGTAATATGAAAGCATATGTAATTATAGTTAACTTGCATGGTTAGGTTATCATTGTATTATTAATACATATTAGTAGCAGCTTTAGAATTAGGAAAGTAGTTTTTCATAACATCATTCAGTCAATTTGTAATCTCAGGTTCTTCATCTCTATATTACTTTGATTCCATTATTGAATTCTCATTCCAAACCAAGCACAGAATCAGAATAATTAATACAGTGAAGCAGATCAAACCTTTTTAAATCAGGTTTTTGATCTTAGCTCACCTTTAAATTCTGTTTATCATCCGTTGTATCTTCATAGCAATGACAATCCTAGACTGGTTTTAATGGTACTGCAAATTTTGCTCTTTGGAAAAGATAGATCCATACAAATTGCTCTTTCAGCTAAAAATAAACTTGTCATTATCAATGGAACCTATGTGAAACCATATAGTAATTCAACTCTCTATCCACATTTGGATAAGGTTGACATGGTGATTTCATGGATACTCAACACTGCTTCACCTGATATAGGTGACAGTATAAGTTGTGTTACTTTAGCTTCAAAAATGTGGAAAGAATTAGAAGGCATGTTTTCTAGTGTGGGTATTCATAGAATTTACCAACTACAGAAATACCTACATTCTTTGGAGCAAGATGACAAATCAGTTGAATTGTATTTTCATAAACTAAGAGGTTATTAGGATGAATTTACTGCTTTAAAGGCATCGGTTGAATGTACAAGAAGGAAATTGTTACAGTTTCTGTTAGGTCTCCATGATAGCTTTGCAAATGCTAGAGATCAAATACTCACGA
Source organism: Hedera helix (assembly GCA_947179155.2). Classification (NCBI taxonomy): domain Eukaryota; kingdom Viridiplantae; phylum Streptophyta; class Magnoliopsida; order Apiales; family Araliaceae; genus Hedera; species Hedera helix. The sequence goes on from OX359274.1 coordinate 12,919,595, forward strand.
TACACCCTTTACCTAATGTTAACCATGCATATTCCCTTATTAAGCAGGAGCAGGATGAAAGACAAAAACAAGGTTATCTTACTGAACCTAATAGTAATAATTTTCTTGTGGGAAATAGTGGTGCACAGTTGGTGAACAAAACACTTACTCTTAATTATGGTTATGGTAGTTTTGGCAAAAAACCACTGCCTCAGTTTTCTAAATCTTTTGGGAATGAGCTAGTGTACACAATGTAGGAAAACAAACCATAATATGAAAAAGAGTCTTATCTTGCTAATATATACTATAATATAAAGTCACAAGTGTAGGAATTTCGGCACATAAAAGTAGCAGAATTTCAACTTTTCAAAATAATTTTTGAAACCCTAAAACAGGATCCATGCAAAAACATATTAATTCAGAGGTTTAGATTTATTTTACCGATTATTCGAGCTTGAATGGAGACGATGGAAAATTTTAGAACAACTTCGAATCTTCAACGCAATCCAACGGAACTGCTCCTCTACGGTATCCACACAAATGTCCGGCGAATCGTCACACAATATGCAGCAAAGAGAGCTGCGGTACTAGCCGCTAAGATCTGAATTTTCTGAAGTTTTTCTCTCTAGTCTCTTTCTAAAAGCGGCTAGGGTTTTTTGTTTTGATTTTTTCCTCTAGTTTCTAAAACAGTTGATATATCATATATGTAAGACCCCGAATTTTATGAAATACAAAATTTAATTTTTCTTCATATATCTATTTTTTTGAAACAGTAAGTGGTTAAATCGATAAAGTTAAAAGTTAAGGATGTTATGTGCAAATTTTATTTTGTCGGACAATATTCGCTTTGTCGGGGAATATTCGTTTGGTCCGACGGCGCCGAAATAACAAATTATTGGTGGACCCCACAACGGAATATTTGTCGGATATAGAAAACGACAGAAATAACCTTTTTAAATAAAAATAGTCAACGGAACTGTTAAAATACCGGTGATAAAAGAATAGTAGCATACGGTAGTTATTGGTATTTTCTGTAGCACTCGGTACTCTACAGTAACACACGGTATTGCATAGTGTCTCATATTTTTGGTCTGATAATTGACACCGTAACTGTTACGCATCATTTCATCGATAATTGTCACTGCATAATATTTTATATTATCAATTCAATAATTGTTGTTACACAGTATTTTGCATTATTGATTTAATAATTGTCATTACACTGTATTTTATATCATTGAGTCAATAATTGTTGTTTTGCACTGTTTTTAAAATTATTGAACCTAATAATTGTCACAGTAACATATGCACAGTAATTCACATTATTGAATCAATAATTGTCATTACACAGTAACGTATGCTTTATTTTACATTATTGTTATCTCTATTATGATGTTATTTAAACAGTTGTATTTCATTAATTTATTGACTTGATATCTAAGAGCTAACTATACTGTATTTATAACAATTAGTCATAATAATTGAATTGATAAAGTTATTTGTTTATAATATAAAGTTAGGTGATTATTAGGTGATATGAAATGAATGGTGTAGATTAAAGTGTGAATTATTGTTGAATAATTGAATTGATTTGTTTATAATATAAAGTTAGGTGATTATTAGGTGATATGAAATGAATGGTGTAGATTAAAGTGTGAATTATTGTTGAATAATTAAATTGATTTGTTTATAATATAAAGTTAGGTGATTATTAGGTGATATGAAATGAATGGTGTAGATTAAAGATAATATAATATTTGAAATGGATGGTGTAGATTAAAAGATGATCTTTAAATGAATGGTTTAGATTAAATGAATGATAAGATTTTTGGCTATAAATAGAAGCCTTAACTTAAGGATTTTTCATAAACTTCCTTACTTGTTCTTTCTTTCTCTCTCTAAATACTTCTTGTGAAAGTTCTCTCTAAGTGTGCTTAAGTTATCTTGAGTATTTGTGAAGATCTATAAGTATACGTGTACTGTTCAAGTTAATCAACCTCATTTAAATCAATATCCAGTCACGTGTTGAGGTAAGGGATACCATCTTTTTCATCTTCCATTATTCAAACATACTATGGTAAGGGATTATCATTATTTGATTCTCGATAATAATATTGTTTCTTCCTTACTCATAAGACGTGCCTTTTATTTCCATGTATTAAATTGTGGGAATAACCTTACGGAGCGGATTGCCGCCTGTTGGTGAATAACCTTTCGTATTCATTCATTATTAATCTCTGAGAATAACCTTACGGAGCGGATTGCCGCCTGTTTGGTGAATAACTCTTTGTACTCAAATTCTATTAAATTGTGGGAATAACCTTACGGAGCGGATTGCCGCCTGTTGGTGAATAACCCTTTGTATTAATTTCCTTCACCTTTTGTTAATCAAACCTGCTACGGTAAGGGATATTATTTTCTTTCATACTCCTAAATCGAAATTTATTATGGAACTATTGCTTCTATAATTCCTGAAAATATTATATGTTCCATAATAGTTGAACTTCATTATTTCAACTGAACCTTCCTATTTACGTGAACCTTTCTATTGAATTGTAACCGTTATTCTAAACTGTGGATCTTGAATATCATTTTTAAATTTCACTCCACATCATGTTGACAATTTGGACATTATTTGAATCTGTACAAAGTAAACTTCCGATACTTATTGTTATCCTATTTCTTCTGTTCATCATTTATATCATTCTAATCATCCAAAAATCAAGCTGTTGTGAAGATCTGTGGCCGGGGGCACAGATGTGATATATTTGTTGAACATATGATAGGTTAAAGGCGATATAATAGGTTAAAAGCGATACATCTGTTCGGTGTCTTTTATGGCACGTGGTGAATGTTCTCTTTGGCCCGTAGTGCAAAGATGAACTGTTGTTTGGTATGATTATGACCAAAGGCTGAATCTGGTATAATCATGACCGTTGGTGTTATATTGAATGTCTTTGGCCCGTAGTGCAAAGATGAACTGTTGATCTGCATGATTATGATCAGGAACTGTGAATTTGTATTATCTTGACTAATGATATTTTAGATGATAAAAGTTGATGATGTTTTTCCTAAAAAGAGAACCGAGTGCTAAAAAGAGAACCGAGTGGACATTATAGTCTGCATTATTCTTCTAATAGATTACTCATTCCGCTGCTATTATTGATCTGAACGTTGTTTAAGAATTTAACTGCAGTTTTTGATATAAACCTTGTAGTCTATTGTATTCTATCAAGAACTCAACTGTTGAAGACTAATGATAATTTATTCGTCATTATCTTAGTCATGATATTCTTTACTGGGCTATTTGAGCTCACCCTTTCTTTTGTTCCATTGTTTTTCAACAGGAGATGAAAACATAACAGGGTCTAGCCGGGGAATGGAGTGAGGGTCCGAGGAATAGTTATCATAGTCTTCACGTTTTGTAAAATAGTGTGGCAATAATAGTGAAGACTTAGTTGTGTATTATTATACACTGTATTGTTGTACGTTGTGCTTTGTTGTAATAATTTTGTTGTAGTATTTTGACGACTCAAGTTTGGGCTGTGTGGGCCCAGATTTGGGGGCGTCACAGTTGGTATCAGAGCTTAGGGATATGGTCTTTAATGGAGATCTGGGGATAGAACTAGGAGGGGAGAGACGAATAGAATCAATTACTAGTGTGTCCTACCTAAATTAGATTTTTTTTATCTAATGAATCGATTTGAATGTAGGAACATGAAGAGATGAGTCAGTTTATTTGAACTAACATTTATTTTGTGACCACAGTTAAGTATGGCATCTGGAAATCAGGAGGTTAACTATGAAATTACCGAAACAAATGTAGCTGCAAAACAAGAGGCGACGAATAATCTTCTTACAAACTCAGAGTTGAATCATTTGCCTAAGGCAAAAATTATGCGTGTTCTATCCAGTAAGGATGAAGGTGAAAGCTCTGCTACAGTCGTTCCAGATCCATTCTTAGAAGCAATTAAAGGAAGTAACGAACTTGCGGAAATTATTGCCTTTAATTTACTCACTAATTGGGAGAGTGATATCACCTGGTTATGCTCTATAACAAAGGATCAGAATATATGGACTTTTCATATTAGTCTTTGGGATTTATGGTGTTCCAGCTATGATTTTCAAGATTATTTAAAAATGATGTTTCTATACTTTTGGGCGTTACAATTTAGAGGAATTCAGGTTAAGTTAGTCACTATCGTGGAAACTGCAGTCTATCGAAAATACTATTTTAATGGAAATCATTGGTACCTTACTACTGATGAAGTTGATGAACCCGAGAAACAGTTTGCTAGAAAATTATTCAGTGCTATTCCCATGGTTGAAATATGTGAAGATCCGAATGAAGTATTCGGGATTCGATTTGACGATAACAGTCAAGAAACCGAATGAGGTGATAACCGGTAAGCTATTCATAAATTCTCGTGAAGTCTATGCCATATTAGATACTGGCTCTATCCACTCTTTTATCTCACCTATATGTACTCAACGTTTAAATTTGACTATTGAAAACTTAAATCTTGCCTTATCAGTTGAAACCTCATTGGGAGAAATACCTATTACATTTACTATCTATAAATCTTGCCTAGTTCAAATCAACAACCTCACATTACCTGTTGACCTTATTTCTTTGGAGATGCGTGAATTTGATGTGATTTTAGGAATTGATTGGTTGACTACCCATCATGCTAAAATTGATTGTTTTCATAAGATTATTAGTTTTCATATTCCTAATCAACCTGTCATGCAAATTCAAGCAACTAAACCATTGAAATCTATAACTGTTATTTCTAGCCATAAAGTCATTCGTTTATTGAAAAACGGATGTCAAGCCTTTTTAGCTCATGTCACTGATTTGAACAAAAATACGTCAAACTTGAATGATATTCCCATTGTTAATGAGTTTCCTGACGTTTTTCCTGAAGAACTTCCTGGCTTACCCCCAAACCGTGAAATTGAATTTTATATTGATCTTGAACCCGGTACCAAGCCCATTTCCAAAGCTCCATACCGAATGGCTCCCATTGAACTTCAAGAGTTAAAAGTCCAACTACAGGAATTGTTGGATACCGGTTTCATTCGTCCGAGTGCATCACCTTGGGGTGCTCCTGTTCTATTTGTGAAGAAGAAAGACGGGAGTATGAGATTGTGCATTGACTACCGAGAATTGAACCATGTCACCATCAAGAACAGGTACCCGTTACCTCGGATTGATGACATGTTTGATCAATTGCAAGGCGTTCAACATTTCTCAAAGATTGATCTCCGTTCTGGATATCATCAGTTAAAGGTTAAAGCTGAGGACATTCCAAAGACTGTTTTCAGAACTCGTTATGGGCATTATGAGTTCTTAGTCATGCCTTTTGGACTAACTAATGCTCCTGCAGCTTTCATGGACATGATGAACCGGATATTCAAGGAACATTTGGATCATTTTGTGGTTGTCTTTATTGATGACATCCTCATATACTCCAAGAGTCGCGAGGATCATGAACAACACCTGAGATTGATACTACAAAAGCTCCGTGAAAACAAATTATATGCCAAGTTGAAGAAATGTGAGTTCTGGCTTGAGGAGGTCGCGTTTCTTGGGCATGTGATTTCTAGTCAAGAAATATCAGTCGATCCTGCGAAGATTGAAACGGTACTAAATTGGGAACAACCCAAAACAGTAACCGAAGTCCGAAGTTTTCTGGGTCTAGCTGGTTATTATCGGAGATTCGTAGAAGGATTTTCTCGAATCGCCACTCCATTAACGCAGCTTACTCGGAAAAGCACAAAATTCATATGGAGCGAGGAATGCGAGAAAAGTTTCCAAGAACTCAAGAAGAGACTGGTTTCAGCTCCTGTTCTGACCATACCATCAGGATCAGGAGAATTTGTTATCTACAGCGATGCTTCTGGCAAAGGTCTAGGTTGTGTCCTTATGCAACATGGAAAGGTTATAGCCTACGCCTCTCGACAACTCAAAGATTATGAGAAAAATTATCCTACTCATGATCTAGAGTTGGCAGCAGTCGTTTTCGCGTTGAAGATCTGGAGACACTACTTGTACGGAGAAAAAATGGATATCTATACGGATCATAAAAGTCTCAAGTATTTCTTCACCCAGAAGGAACTCAACATGCGACAACGACGTTGGCTTGAGCTGTTAAAGGATTATGACCACACAATCCAGTATCACCCGGGAAAGGCGAACGTTGTAGCTGACGCTTTGAGCAGAAAATCTTATGCAAGTACAAGTGCACTGCTGACAACACAAAAGTGTATTTTGTACGACTTGCAAAAGATGGAGATAGAGCTAAAGACACCAGGGACCCGCTCGAAGATTGCTCACGTGCGAGTAGAACCAACTTTAATCGATAAAATTAAAGCTGCTCAAGCTACCGATCCGGAACTGATAAACATGATAAAGAAAGTACAAGAAGGTGCCATTCCCGAAGCAAGAATCGACGAGAAAGGAATACTTCGAGTCAACTCTCGACTCTGTGTTCCTAACGATCCTGAATTAAAGCATAAAATCATGATGGAGGCACACAACACGCCGTTTGCAATCCACCCAGGAGGTACCAAGATGTATCGAGATCTTCGACATACATTTTGGTGGAACAATATGAAAAGAGAGATTGCGGAGTTTATCTCAAGGTGCCTAACTTGTCAACGTGTCAAGGCAGAACATCAAGTTCCTAAAGGTCCATTACAATCACTTGAAGTTCCCGAATGGAAGTGGGAACACATCAATATGGACTTCGTGACGGGTCTTCCAAAAGTTTCTCAAGGCTTAGATGCAATTTGGGTGATCGTAGATAGATTGACCAAATCTGCTCATTTCTTGACTATACGAGAAAACTTTTCACTTGAACGTCTTGCCGGTATGTACATAAATGAGATCGTGAGATTGCATGGCATGCCAGTTTCCATAGTTTCTGATCGAGATCCTACATTCACTTCACGCTTTTGGATCAGTCTACAAAAAGCTATGGGCACTGAACTACGTTTTAGTTCTGCATACCATCCTCAAACGGACGGACAATCGGAAAGGACGATCCAGACCCTCGAAGATCTTTTGAGACTTTGTGTATTAGACTTCAAAGGAAGTTGGGATAAGTACTTGCCATTGGTGGAATTTTCTTACAACAACAGTTACCAAGCAAGCATAGGCATGGCTCCATTCGAGGCTTTGTATGGGAGGAAGTGTCGCTCTCCAATATGTTGGAATGAGGTAGGAGAAGTAAAATTATTGGGACCTGAGTTGGTACGCTTGACGACCGAAAAGATCCAAATGATCCGACAACGAATACAGACCGCACAAGAACGACAAAAGAGTTATGTTGATCTTCATCGGAGAGACGAAAGCTTCAACGTCGGAGATCATGTATTCTTACGTGTTTCTCCATGGAAAGGGGTTACGAGATTCGGAAAGAGAGGAAAGCTCAACCCTCGATTTATTGGCCCATTTGAAATCCTCGATCGAATAGGAACTGTAGCCTACAGACTAGCCTTACCACCAAGTATGTCTCGCATCCATAACGTTTTTCACATATCTATGTTACGTAAATATGTGAAGGACCCAAACCACGTCATTGAGTTAGAACTAGACGTTATAGCAGATGATTTAACATACGAGGAGGTACCTGTTAAGATCCTGGATAAGAAGGAGCAGATCCTACGCTCAAAGGTTATACCTCAAGTTAAGGTTTTATGGAGGAACCAAGATACTGAGGAAATGACCTGGGAGCTAGAATCTGAGATGAAATCTAAGTATCCTTACCTCTTCGATATGTCAGGTACGTCAATTTCGGGGACGAAATTTCATAAGGATGGGAGGTTGTAAGACCCCGAATTTTATGAAATACAAAATTTAATTTTTCTTCATATATATATTTTTTTTGAAACAGTAAGTGGTTAAATCGATAAAGTTAAAAGTTAAGGATGTTATGTGCAAATTTTATTTTGTCGGACAATATTCGCTTTGTCGGGGAATATTCGTTTGGTCGGGGAATATTCGTTTGGTCCGACGGCGCCGAAATAACAAATTATTGGTGGACCCCACAACGGAATATTTGTCGGATATAGAAAACGACAGAAATAACCTTTTTAAATAAAAATAGTCAACGGAACTGTTAAAATACCGGTGATAAAAGAATAGTAGCATACGGTAGTTATTGGTATTTTCTGTAGCACTCGGTACTCTACAGTAACACACGGTATTGCATAGTGTCTCATATTTTTGGTCTGATAATTGACACCGTAACTGTTACGCATCATTTCATCGATAATTGTCACTGCATAATATTTTATATTATCAATTCAATAATTGTTGTTACACAGTATTTTGCATTATTGATTTAATAATTGTCATTACACTGTATTTTATATCATTGAGTCAATAATTGTTGTTGCACTGTTTTTAAAATTATTGATCCTAATAATTGTCACAGTAACATATGCACAGTAATTCACATTATTGAATCAATAATTGTCATTACACAGTAACGTATGCTTTATTTTACATTATTGTTATCTCTATTATGATGTTATTTAAACAGTTGTATTTCATTAATTTATTGACTTGATATCTAAGAGCTAACTATACTGTATTTATAACAATTAGTCATAATAATTGAATTGATAAAGTTATTTGTTTATAATATAAAGTTAGGTGATTATTAGGTGATATGAAATGAATGGTGTAGATTAAAGTGTGAATTATTGTTGAATAATTGAATTGATTTGTTTATAATATAAAGTTAGGTGATTATTAGGTGATATGAAATGAATGGTGTAGATTAAGTGTGAATTATTGTTGAATAATTAAATTGATTTGTTTATAATATAAAGTTAGGTGATTATTAGGTGATATGAAATGAATGGTGTAGATTAAAGATAATATAATATTTGAAATGGATGGTGTAGATTAAAAGATGATCTTTAAATGAATGGTTTAGATTAAATGAATGATAAGATTTTTGGCTATAAATAGAAGCCTTAACTTAAGGATTTTTCATAAACTTCCTTACTTGTTCTTTCTTTCTCTCTCTAAATACTTCTTGTGAAAGTTCTCTCTAAGTGTGCTTAAGTTATCTTGAGTATTTGTGAAGATCTATAAGTATACGTGTACTGTTCAAGTTAATCAACCTCATTTAAATCAATATCCAGTCACGTGTTGAGGTAAGGGATACCATCTTTTTCATCTTCCATTATTCAAACATACTATGGTAAGGGATTATCATTATTTGATTCTCGATAATAATATTGTTTCTTCCTTACTCATAAGACGTGCCTTTTATTTCCATGTATTAAATTGTGGGAATAACCTTACGGAGCGGATTGCCTCCTGTTGGTGAATAACCTTTCGTATTCATTCATTATTAATCTCTGAGAATAACCTTACGGAGCGGATTGCCGCCTGTTTGGTGAATAACTCTTTGTACTCAAATTCTATTAAATTGTGGGAATAACCTTACGGAGCGGATTGCCGCCTGTTGGTGAATAACCCTTTGTATTAATTTCCTTCACCTTTTGTTAATCAAACCTGCTACGGTAAGGGATATTATTTTCTTTCATACTCCTAAATCGAAATTTATTATGGAACTATTGCTTCTATAATTCCTGAAAATATTATATGTTCCATAATAGTTGAACTTCATTATTTCAACTGAACCTTCCTATTTACGTGAACCTTTCTATTGAATTGTAACCGTTATTCTGAACTGTGGATCTTGAATATCATTTTTAAATTTCACTCCACATCATGTTGACAATTTGGACATTATTTGAATCTGTACAAAGTAAACTTCCGATACTTATTGTTATCCTATTTCTTCTGTTCATCATTTATATCATTCTAATCATCCAAAAATCAAGCTGTTGTGAAGATCTGTGGCCGGGGGCACAGATGTGATATATTTGTTGAACAGATGATAGGTTAAAGGCGATATAATAGGTTAAAGGCGATACATCTGTTCGGTGTCTTTTATGGCACGTGGTGAATGTTCTCTTTGGCCCGTAGTGCAAAGATGAACTGTTGTTTGGTATGATTATGACCAAAGGCTGAATCTGGTATAATCATGACCGTTGGTGCTATATTGAATATCTTTGGCCCGTAGTACAAAGATGAACTGTTGATGTGCATGATTATGATCAGGAACTGTGAATTTGTATTATCTTGACTAATGATATTTTAGATGATAAAAGTTGATGATGTTTTTCCTAAAAAGAGAACCGAGTGGACATTATAGTCTGCATTATTCTTCTAATAGATTACTTATTCCGCTGCTATTATTGATCTGAACGTTGTTTAAGAATTTAACTGCAGTTTTTGATATAAACCTTGTAGTCTATTGTATTCTATCAAGAACTCAACTGTTGAAGACTAATGATAATTTATTCGTCATTATCTTAGTCATGATATTCTTTACTGGGCTATTTGAGCTCACCCTTTCTTTTGTTCCATTGTTTTTCAACAGGAGATGAAAACATAACAGGGTCTAGCCGGGGAATAGAGTGAGGGTCCGAGGAATAGTTATCATAGTCTTCACGTTTTGTAAAATAGTGTGGCAATAATAGTGAAGACTTAGTTGTGTATTATTATACACTGTATTGTTGTACGTTGTGCTTTGTTGTAATAATTTTGTTGTAGTATTTTGACGACTCAAGTTTGGGCTGTGTGGGCCCAGATTTGGGGGCGTCACATACCGTGTGTTACTGTAGAGTACCGAGTGCTACAGAAAATACCAATAACTACCGTATGCTACTATTCTTTTATCACCGGTATTTTAACAGTTCCGTTGACTATTTTTATGTAAAAAGGTTATTTCTGTCGTTTTCTATATCCGACAAATATTCCGTTGTGGGGTCCACTAATAATTTGTTATTTCGGCGCCGTCGGAACAAACGAATATTCCCCGACCAAACGAATATTCCCCGACAAAGCGAATATTGTCCGACAAAATAAAATTTGCACATAACATCCTTAACTTTTAACTTTATCGATTTAACCACTTACTGTTTAAAAAAAATATCTATATGAAGAAAAATTAAATTTTGTATTTCATAAAATTCGGGGTCTTACAAGATACCAACCAAATCTATACTAATATACTCATTTTTCTCCTCATTTTCTTTCTCCATTCGATGTGGGACTCTGAATAGAGAAAAAAAAGGAGATAGCAACCAAATGAGTTTAATGTTCATTTTCCTTTTCATTTCCTTTATCCATTCGATATGGGACTCTGAATAGGAGATACTAACCAAACTATGTTATAATATAAAGTCACAAGAGGAGATACCAATCAAATCTATACTAGTATACTCCTTTTCCTCCTCATTTTCTTTCTTCATTTGATGTGGGACTCTGAATAGAGAAAAAAAAAAGATAGTAACCAAATGAGTTTAATACTCATTTTTCTCTTCATTTCCTTTCTCCATTCGATATGGGACTCTGAATAGGAGATGCCAACCAAATCTATAGTAATAAACTTCTTTTTCTCCTCATTTCCTTTCTTCATTCAATGTGGGACTTTGAATAGAGAAAAAAATGAAATATTAACCAAATGAGTTTAATAAACTCATTTTCCTCTTTATTTCCTTTCTCCATTCGATGTAGGACTCTGAATAGAGAAAAAAAATAACAAGAATGAGGATCAAGTAAGCACACAAAATCCCTTAAGTCCCACATAGTCTACTTTTGAAAACTCTTCCTTTGTACATTATATAATAAGTTGAGTTTTAGATTATACACTATATACTTAGTAACCAAGTCCTACATCGTTCAGATGCTAGAAGTTCAAGGAAACGAGAGGAGATACTAACCAAATGAGCTTAATATACTAATTTTTCTCCTCATTTTTTTTCTCCATTCGATGTGGGACTCTGAATAGAGAAAAAAAGCAATAAGAGAGAGAACTAAGTAACTAGTGTACAAAATCTCTCAAGTCCCTCGTAGCCTACTTCTGAAAAATCTTCATTTGCACATTATATAATAAGCTGAGTTTTGGATTTTACATTACATACTTAGTACCCAAATCCCACATTATTCAGATGATAAAAGTTCAAGGAAGTTTTCCCTTTAAAATAAATGACTCACAAACTTGCGACATACAATATTGCAAATGATTGTAATATAAAGTCACAAGAGAAGATATCAACCAAATTAACTCATCAATTAATTGATGAACGTAATTTTTAATCACATATTAAAAATAATTAAATTCCTTTCAATTGTAGTAGAATATGTTAAACCAAATTATTAACATTATATACATATTATGTCGGTGAAATATAATAAATATATTAATAAAAAATTATTAAATATTTATGAAAATAGTTATACAAACTAACTCATGCCTCGCACGGGTTATCAAACTTGTAAGAATAAACATAGATTTTTTTTATCAAGGCGCTAGATATCCAATTAATATTGGTTTTGATAAATGTAGTAACAATAATATTTTTAAGCCTACTTCACAATAGCATTATCAGAACAAATATGATTCTAACAAGAGTGTTATGAGCTTCAGGAAACCAAACTATACAAGAGCTAAAGTAAATTTCTCTGTTATTCCAGAAGATGATACAAAACAAGAAATGTTAGCTCAAGTACCTATATTGATCAATTTCAGCAGTTAAAATATCAAATGGATCAGATGATGGTACTTCTATCCAAAGGTAAACAGTCACAACTTGGCTTTTCTCCGGAAGATCACATTTCAGGTATGATAAGTTCATTTTTTACAACCTCAAGTCAAAATACACATTATTGGATCATAGATGCATGTGTTACAGACTGCATGTGCTATAATCTCAATTTGTTACAATCTTTGACAACTGTTTTTCCACCTTTGTTTGTTTCTTTACCTACTAGCACCTAAATTAAAGTCACACAAATAGGATCAATTTCTTTGACATCATCACCCACTCTTCATAATGTGCTATAAATAACAAGTTTTCACTTCAATCTTCTATCAGTTAGTAAGTTGTCAAAGGAATCTAATTATGGAGTTTCTTTTTTCTCACAAAAATGCATTTTTTAGGACCTCATCAAGAGGACAACACTGACATTTGGTGAAGAAAAGTAGGCTTGTATGAACTTCATATTCCACATACATTAAACACCACCATCAAGAGCATATTTGTTTCTTCTTTTGTTTCAAATAAAATTGATACTAAGATTTAACATCATAGACTAGGACATGCCTCCTATCATACATTGAATAAATGATCTTGTATTTCAGTACCTCATTCCTTTATGTAAAATTTATCCTTTTGCTAAGTAGCAGAGGTTACCTTTTCCTGTTAGCATTCATAAATCTAATTCTATTTTAGATTTGTTACATTGTGACTTGTGGGGTCCCAATAGAATCCAAACAAACACAGGTTGCAGATACTTCTTGACCGTTGCAGATGATTTTAGTAGAGGAACATGGACATTTCTCATCCCCACTAAGCATCGTGCTTTTTCTTTAGTCACTAAATTCTTAGCTTACTTAGAAAATCAATTTTTCAAATCAGTTAAAATCCTCATAAGTGATATTAGTAAAAAGTTTTTTAATGATAAATTGACTGCTTTACTTTATTCTCATGGCATTTTGAATCATAGTGCTTGTGTTAAAACACGATAACAAAATGGTGTGGTAGAAAGAAAACATAGGCATTTATTAGAAATGGCTAGAGCTCTCAAACTACAAGTTGGTTTACCTGTTAGTTTATTGGGGGAATGCGTTTTAACAGCCACATAACTCATTAACAAACTTCATTGACCTCTTTTACAGAACAAGCCTCCATTTGAAATCTTACATTCTAAACCTCCTTCTTATGATAATATAAGATCTTTTGGCTGTTTATACTATGCATTCATACATGACACAGAAAATTTTGTTCCAAGAGCTGTTAAATGCATTTTTTTAAAGATATGCTCGCTGTCAAAAAGGTTTTAAACTTCTAAATCTTGATACTAAGTCCACTTTTATTTCTAGAGATGTTATTTTTCATGAATCGGTTTTTCCATATTTTCATAAGTCATCAGTTGGCTCATTACTTATTTCACAACCTTCTGACTTCTTTAGGCCATAGGATTCAGATGATCATTTGTCTACAACATTCATACAACCTTTTGCTCAATCTATTTATCAACCTATTTCTCCTTCTCCTCCATCTTACTCTTCTAATACCGATACTCCATGTAAGACCCCGAATTTTATGAAATACAAAATTTAATTTTTCTTCATATATATATATTTTTTTTTGAAACAGTAAGTGGTTAAATTAACAAAATTGAAAGTTAAGGATGTTATGTGCAAATTTTATTTTGTCGGACAATATTCGCTTTGTCGGGGAATATTCGTTTGGTCGGGGAATATTCGTGCCGTACGACGGCGCCGAAATAATAAATTATTGGTGGACCCCACAACGGAATATTTGTCGGATATAGAAAACGACAGAAGTAACCTTTTTAAATAAAAATAGTCAACGGAACTGTTAAAATACCGGTGATAAAAGAATAGTAGCATACGGTAGTTTATGGTATTTTCTGTAGCACACGGTACTCTACAGTAACACACGGTATTGCATAGTGTCTCATATTATTGGTCTGATAATTGACACCGTAACTGTTACGCATCATTTCATCGATAATTGTCACTGCATAATATTTTATATTATCAATTCAATAATTGTTGTTACACAGTATTTTGCATTATTGATTTAATAATTGTCATTACACTGTATTTTATATCATTGAGTCAATAATTGTTGTTGCACTGTTTTTAAAATTATTGATCCTAATAATTGTCACAGTAACATATGCACAGTAATTCACATTATTGAATCAATAATTGTCATTACACAGTAACGTATGCTTTATTTTACATTATTGTTATCTCTATTATGATGTTATTTAAACAGTTGTATTTCATTAATTTATTGACTTGATATCTAAGAGCTAACTATACTGTATTTATAACAATTAGTCATAATAATTGAATTGATAAAGTTATTTGTTTATAATATAAAGTTAGGTGATTATTAGGTGATATGAAATGAATGGTGTAGATTAAAGTGTGAATTATTGTTGAATAATTGAATTGATTTGTTTATAATATAAAGTTAGGTGATTATTAGGTGATATGAAATGAATGGTGTAGATTAAAGTGTGAATTATTGTTGAATAATTAAATTGATTTGTTTATAATATAAAGTTAGGTGATTATTAGGTGATATGAAATGAATGGTGTAGATTAAAGATAATATAATATTTGAAATGGATGGTGTAGATTAAAAGATGATCTTTAAATGAATGGTTTAGATTAAATGAATGATAAGATTTTTGGCTATAAATAGAAGCCTTAACTTAAGGATTTTTCATAAACTTCCTTACTTGTTCTTTCTTTCTCTCTCTAAATACTTCTTGTGAAAGTTCTCTCTAAGTGTGCTTAAGTCATCTTGAGTATTTGTGAAGATCTATAAGTATACGTGTACTGTTCAAGTTAATCAAACCTGCTACGGTAAGGGATACCATCTTTTTCATCTTCCATTATTCAAACGTACTATGGTAAGGGATTATCATTATTTGATTCTCGATAATAATATTGTTTCTTCCTTACTCATAAGACGTGCCTTTTATTTTCATGTATTAAATTGTGGGAATAACCTTACGGAGCGGATTGCCGCCTGTTGGTGAATAACCTTTCGTATTCATTCATTATTAATCTCTGAGAATAACCTTACGGAGCGGATTGCCGCCTGTTTGGTGAATAACTCTTTGTACTCAAATTCTATTAAATTGTGGGAATAACCTTACGGAGCGGATTGCCGCCTGTTGGTGAATAACCCTTTGTATTAATTTCCTTCACCTTTTGTTAATCAAACCTGCTACGGTAAGGGATATTATTTTCTTTCATACTCCTAAATCGAAATTTATTATGGAACTATTGCTTCTATAATTCCTGAAAATATTATATGTTCCATAATAGTTGAACTTCATTATTTCAACTGAACCTTCCTATTTACGTGAACCTTTCTATTGAATTGTAACCGTTATTCTGAACTGTGGATCTTGAATATCATTTTTAAATTTCACTCCACATCATGTTGACAATTTGGACATTATTTGAATCTGCACAAAGTAAACTTCCGATACTTATTGTTATCCTATTTCTTCTGTTCATCATTTATATCATTCTAATCATCCAAAAATCAAGCTGTTGTGAAGATCTGTGGCCGGGGGCACAGATGTGATATATTTGTTGAACAGATGATAGGTTAAAGGCGATATAATAGGTTAAAGGCGATACATCTGTTCGGTGTCTTTTATGGCACGTGGTGAATGTTCTCTTTGGCCCGTAGTGCAAAGATGAACTGTTGTTTGGTATGATTATGACCAAAGGCTGAATCTGGTATAATCATGACCGTTGGTGCTATATTGAATATCTTTGGCCCGTAGTGCAAAGATGAACTGTTGATGTGCATGATTATGATCAGGAACTGTGAATTTATATTATCATGATTAATGGTATTTCAGATGATAAAAGTTGATGATATTTTTACGAAAAAGAGAAGCGAGTGGACATTATAGTCTGCATTATTCTTCTAATAGATTGCTCATTCCGCTGCTATTATTGATCTGAACGTTGTTTAAGAATTTAACTGCAGTTTTTGATATAAACCTTGTAGTCTATTGTATTCTATCAAGAACTCAACTGTTGAAGACTAATGATAATTTATTCGTCATTATCTTAGTCATGATATTCTTTACTGGGCTATTTGAGCTCACCCTTTCTTTTGTTCCATTGTTTTTCAACAGGAGATGAAAACATAACAGGGTCTAGCCGGGGAATGGAGTGAGGGTCCGAGGAATAGTTATCATAGTCTTCACGTTTTGTAAAATAGTGTGGCAATAATAGTGAAGACTTAGTTGTGTATTATTATACACTGTATTGTTGTACGTTGTGCTTTGTTGTAATAATTTTGTTGTAGTCTTTTGACGACTCAAGTATGGGCTGTGTGGACCCAGATTTGGGGGCGTCACACTACAACCAATTTTTAGTTAAAATGATAACAGTTAGAATTGTACTTATCTATGCAGATGACATCCTGATTGTTGGTAATGATGAAGCTGACATTGCTTCTCTTAAGCAATTTCTTGATGATACTTTTAGTATTAAGAATCTGGGACATGCAAAACACTACTTAGGCTTGGAAATCTCTATATCAGATAAAGGCTTGTTTTTATGCCAAAGAAAGTATACTTTAGACCTTTTATCTGAAACAAACTTGCTTGATGCCAAGTCTTTAACCATTTCCTTGGATCAACATGCTCGATTAAAAGACAAAGATGGAGAGAGCATTGTTGGCAAGCCATTGTATTTAACAGTTTCTAGACCTGACATCTTATTCTCAGTCCAACTCTTGAGTCAATTTATGCAATTTTCTACAACTTCTCATTCGAAAGCTGCATTAAGGGTACTTAGATATTTGAAAGGCAAAGCAAGACAAAACCTATTGTTTTCGAGTACTTCTAATTTGGCATTAACAAGTTACTGTGATAGTGATTGGGGAACATGTTCAATTACTAAGAGATCTATCACTGGTTACTATATGTTTCTTGGTCCTTCTTTGATCTCCTGGCATTCTAAGAAGCAATTAGTCGTATCCAGAGGCACAACTGAGGCTGAGTATAAAGTTTTGCTAACAACTACTTATGAATGTATGTGGCTTTCAACCTTATTAAAAGACTTGCGAGTTGTTGTTCATCTTTCTATTATTATCTACTGTGATAACGAAGCAGCCATCAACATGGCTTCCAATCCATTTCAGCATTACATGACAACAAAACACATTGAGGTTGATTATCACTCCCCTACAACTTGTTGGGGGAATATTGAGCCTAAATAAAGCAAGCAACTAGTTCAGCTCTCAGGCACTAAATATAGCAAATGTAACAGCTCAACAGCAATTCAAGCATCAGTTGTGGCATCGTGATGACAGCAATAACAAAAGTAATTGGGGATAAAATAAGCACGTGCAATATGAGAGCATATGCAATACGAACTATCACTTTCTGTTATAGCTTGTTAAAACCATAGTTAGTATGTAACTATAGTTAACTTGTATGTTTAGGTTAGCATTGTATTATTAATACATATCAATAACTTTAGAATTAAGAAACTAGTTTTGTAAGTTTTCAAGAACATTCGGTTTGTAATCTCAAGATTATCTATCTATTACTTTACTTCCATTATTGAATTCTCATTTTTGCTTAAACCTACAAAAGATAACATTATCAATTTCAAAATAATTCAAAAAATAAAAAAAAAGTTCTTAAAGGTATAAACCTAGCATTAATAAATTAAAATAATCCAATCGTGTTCAACATCATTACAAACAAACATAACCTAAAAGACTTTTCCACTAGTGCTTTTTATTTTAACAGTATAATATGTAATATTTTCAAATTATGATTCTCTATCAATTACACATATTGTTTTTAACAACAATACTAGACACAATTATTTGTCTTAAATTTTAATGTATCGATAAATATAACATGTAATAATAAATATGTATAGAAAGAAATTGGACGAAAGGGATCCTAATCCAATATTTTCACATGCTTTAAAGATAGGAAATTGACCTTTTAGGGAGCATAATCTACGTATGAGCATAAGAAACATAGCTCAACAATTTGATTTAACCAAATGTTACATAAGATACATAAGTTACATAAGATGAATGAAACGAATATGAATGCCATTGTCCTTATTCAAAATTTTCAGCTCTTTTCCGGTATTTGGGATGAGAATTTGGGTGGTAAAGTCATGACCGGCCCATCTCCACCCAACTTTCTGAAAGCCATTCCAAGGGCATATCCAAGGGCTCTTGCAACTGGAACAGCCACTGCATTTCCAACCTGACAGTACCTGCTCAATATATATTTTTTTTAAAATAAATAAATTAACTAAAAGTAATATACTAAAACTAATGGCTTCGGCATGATTTAGGTTTTACTAATATATGAAAGGGGAAATAAAAGGTTCAAAATCAAATTGTAAATTTGTAGTCAATGGAAACCACTACTTGGTAAACAAAATAATTTAATTTCTATTGAGAAGAAGTAGGTTTCACACCTTTCTTTAACAGTACCACAAAATCTATAAAAATCAGGAAACCCTTGCAACCTTGCATACTCACGCAGAGTGAGGACTCGATCCTGCTCTGGATGTAATGCCGCCTGCACAAACTTACTGGTTTAAAACAAAATCCAAAAATTGTGCAGCAATGATTGTGCACAAACAGATTTGGCATTTGTTCGCTATGTTATTAACTAATGTAGGAACCCTCTAGATAATCCAAGTTTAGTTAATATTTCACTGAAAATTAATTAGCATTAAAAATCTCTAGGATCTGGTCTATCTCTGGATCAAACTACTACTCCCACCATCCCATAATTATTGCAATACGTCTATTAGTGTACATGACACATTTTAATGTGTCAAAAACATATTCAAATATTATATTATTAAAATTTGCAATATAAATAAAAATATAACACTTGAATATACCAAAAATATATAAATTTATACAAAAGTAATAGTTAAATATGTTTTGCCTCATTTTAAATCTGTGCCACAAATGTTAAAAGAAGTGTTTCAATCCATGTAGAATGAAGGGAGTATTAAGGAAACCTGGGTTAAATTTATCGAATCTACTTGTACAACGCCGTGCATGATTTGCGGACATAGCATTACTGTTCTATTTTCAACTAGGCAACATAAGAATACCTGATTGTGACATGATGGAAAAGTCACTACAGTTGCAACAGTTTCATCCCACCATAACCTTGCAAATGGCCTATCATATAACCAAAAAACAATATTATTTAAGAAAATTTAGAACTTAATTTATTTATTTTTTAAATTAAAAAAAAATACTTTGTTAGTAAGGCTTGTAGAGAAAAAAGAAGATCAAACCTTTTAGATTTCCCTTTCTCAAATGTAAAGACATAATCCGGTACCTGCAAACAAACCAAGAACCGCAGACATTGATCAAAAGTAGTTCAATTGTTGCTGACTTATTATCTACTCTGGTTTGGTAGATCATCCAATTTCGAGCACAGTAAAGATGGATTCACCCACTTTACATGCAACACCCAGTCCCACCGAAAATGTAGGTTAATTTCATATTTAATAAGGTCTCAATAGTACCTCTAGTTATGACCTTTTAAGTGGGCTTGTGGTGGGCACTATTAGGACAATGGATGGTGTGTTGCAATCTATAGCAAGCATGTGCTTTGCCTGAGCTTTACACTTGGATAGAGAATTTTCCAGAACCCATGAGGGTGTTCATCATCCATTGGAGGAGAAAAATTACTTTGAATAACCTTTTTGTGCTTTTTACACATGCAAGTGTTGTGATAAGCTATAGCAAAAGGCGAGAGTATAACACTAAGATATAAAACGTACACTGTTACACATACAGAAACAAACACATATAATAAAGAGAAGAAGGGAGTTCACATTTGCTTTTGCATGAACAGAACTTGCAGAAAATTGAGAATTAAAAGAAAAGTATGCTACCAGTGGCTTTCCAGATGGTAGCATAATTGGCTCCTTTGTTGGATCTCGAATAACCGAATTGTCTTTATCCACAACCACACCAGGAAAGTCCCTGAAATTCGCTCCCTACAAAGGAAGTAAATTGGAACCATAAGATGGCAAAAAGTCACATAAATCAACGGAAATATCATATATTACGAACCTTTTTGCGTGGAATTTGACAAACCCGTAAGTAATCATCCTCAGACAATGTATAAGGTCTGTGGTCATAAAGGACAGAACTTTCCGTTTCTGCAACACCTCTTGATGCAAAACCCGTAAGCTCTATAGAACAACAGAATTAATAAGAAATTCTTAGATCAACAATTGGCTAAATCATAAGACAATAATAGCAGGCCACTCATCTGGAGGTGAAAGGACACAAGTGAACATTGTGCAAAATATGGGATCCCGGATCATTATAAACAACACTTAATTCAGGTAGCATAGCAGTCTGAGAATTTGTTTGTACATAATAGACATAACATCGAATCATTTGCTATAATATGTAGTAGGGATGCAGTTTCAAAATCTACTTTACAATACTTGTGACTACACACCAAGTATTTACCAAATGAAAGCATAGGAAATCAGTCACAGCACCTGTCTAATCGATTGTGAGCAGCATGCACGTGGTTGACAATGTGTACAGAATCTCGTATAGTAGCGAAGTAGTACTATAGGCATTTTACCTTCACACAATCACCAGTGATTGAAGATACATAATCGCAATCTAAAGTCACCAGTCACATATTCAAGATACCTCAGTCATGGAGCTATTTATCTCATTATGTAGCAATTCTCAATTGTAACACATTGCTGAACACCACGCATGAAGCATGTTCACTGAGCACACAGCAGTTCTTTAGATGAACATGACTGATTATTCGGATTGCAGCCAAATCCCAGTTGGGTAAAATTCTTGTGGAATTTGGATCATAAATATGTTGGATTCGTCTGCATTCTACTGATCCTACTTCTCAGCTCTTAAAACATAGGTACATGATTGATAATGAGACCCGAATTTTTTCTATAACATGAAGATCAACACCAACATACATCTATCAGTGACTTGGCAAAAAATGGTGAACTAAGAGTGGAACTCCTTGTCTTCAGGCAAGTTGACGCTTTGGCAACTGAAAATTCTGACTAGTATGAATTCAATGTTTCTTCGTATTTCAGTAAAAAAAAATCATTTTTTTTTTATAATCCTCTTTTTCAGTAGTTCACATAGTTTCTCCCTAATACTTCATTGAATTTGTTGTGGCATGATAAAATTACTTCAATTGCGTAGAAAGATATAGATATGGATTATAACTAACAAGTCAAAAGTATATACCGCGATTGAAAAATCTGTAGCAAACTAAAAACTATCAAGACCAGCTCCAAGTTCTTCTATTGAAAGATTATCATTACCGTGTTTTGTTAATCGTATATACTTTTGAAATTCTGTTTCTGGATGCATTGAATATGTCATCTCCTCGCGTGTTTCATGGCTTGTGACCTAAAGAATGAAATATAATTAGAAAAATAGAGACATAGTATAAAACAAGCCAAAGAACCAGATTGAATACGAAGATAATACAGGAGGAAGATCAGAGATGGCATCGCGAAGAATGACAGATTCTTCAAGTTCGCGGGGTTGCCCTTCATCATAAGCAACAGTGTTTTGCTGCAATGAAAATTTCAATTACTAAGATATAGAGAAAATTGTACTTTGAAATAATAAATTCAATCTGATGAAACAACTCAGCACCTCAAATTCAGGAGAAGGCCAATATCTAACAATAACATCATGTGTAGGAAGTGGAAACTGAGGCAATTTCTGCAGGCACAAAGAATTGTGAACTTAATGCTTGAACAGAAAGTGGAAATAAAACCATTGAAATCTGTTTTACACGGCATTTTAAATTTCTCTCCAACACCAGGTGTATATGTAATTATTGATATTAGATTAATGAGGAGCATAAGAAATCACTTGAACCATAACAGAAAATAGCATTTCGGGCCTTCATTACCAAGCTGGCAACCCACCAAAAAGAGGATCTGACCCATATAATATCAGATTGGAAAAAGAAGCAGCAATTCACCTCACTAGGAAGAGCACCCCATATAAAAACACGCAGACGAAATTGTGGTAGACCATAACAGCCAGCAGCCATTGTTCCAAGCCTTGCTTGGTACTTCATATGCACCATGCGACTTAGGGCATATCTTCCTAGTGAAGCCTTGTCAAACCTTAAAATGTCAGCCACATTTTCCATCAATACATACTTGGGCTTTAAGAATTTTACAATGTCCATGAAGACAACTATTTGACGATTTCTTTCATCAGTTAATGGATCATCAATGTTTCTAAAGCGATTATAACCACTAATCCCTTGGCATGGAGGACCACCGCAAATAACGTCAACGTCACCCTGAACATGTAGACTCATTGAGTTGCAGAAACTAGATGTAAAGAGACATCAAATATAAATTCAAGATTCAGTGTGCTAATGTCTCGGACTGTAAAACTAGTAAAGAAACTTACTGGCATAGGCAAGATTTTAGATTTCGATCCACTTATTACAAAATCCCGTAAGTGGTCTTGGCAATTACTGAGACAAATAAGTACGAAAAAGTGATTATGAAAGTTAATATGCAACTTCGAGTTTTGCTACTCCACCATCATAATACACACCCAGTACCAACCTTAACCCTTCAATTGGCTCCCATGTATCTTCACTTGGATCATAACCCTTCCAGCGCACCTAACAAAGGAATTACAAGTTTAGTACTATCTTAAGTAAAATAGAAGTAGAAACCAGACTTTATGCTGCAAGAAGAAAAGGTATTCCCTCCATCCCACATTGTTTGCAACACTTTATTTAGTGTGGCAAGGATTTTAAGATATAGCAAAAGTACATTTGAATATAATTTTTATTAAAGTATTTGTAATTTAATTAAAATATAACATTTGAATATTTTTAAAATATAAAATATATATATAAATATAATATTTAAATTTGCTTTTGATGCGTCGCATACAATAAAAGACGTGTAGTAAACAATGCAGGAGGGAGGAAGTATGTAAATTAAACTTATAAAAAATGGAGCATATAGAATCACAATAGTTTACTGCAATGGACTAGTCTTTGCAGACTGTGACAGTGGATAGGAACACTACTTCATAAAACAAAGCACAACCTGTGTGTTGGAGACTGACTATAATGGATATACTTTCTTATAAATATTGAGAACGTCCCATTGCAATAATCTTAACTAATTAACACAAGGTCCACTTAAGTACAACAATGAAACTTATAAGCAATTCACAGCTATTATGCAAAAGGTCAACACTCAATCAAAACATTAGATATATAGATATACAATTTATTTTTTTATAAGAGTACCTTAAATTTAAGTCCTTGCTTTCCTGATTTGCCTATATTACCATAAGAGATATCAACAAGGAATGAAACTTCAAGCTCTCCCCGGGGAATCTTAACATCACAAGGAGAATTTGTCCTAATTTTGGATTCTTCTGTGTTCTTTGGTCTAGATTGAAGCGGTCCTTCAAAATCATTAAAAGCATATGATTTGCATAGCTTTTCCCATCCCTTCAGTAGCTCCAGAAAATCCTCAGCTGGTATATTCCGAACCTATAGAAAGAAGCACAAAAGTTGTTCATATATTCTCCAAATGCACATGTACATGTATGCCACCAACTTGACTGCAATCTATTTACTCACTTGTGTTTCTGGATGATTTAGTTTCAAGCTTTCGCATGCAGCCTTGTTATAATCAACTGCCCATCTCTTAAATAAAGGGCAAAGAGTGAAATTTACAAGTAATGGAAAAAATTAACAACAGCGTAAAGATAACTGAAGTTATACAAAGTCAAACTTATTAGGCTTATAAGTTACCGTTACAAGATTAACACTCGAAAGCTTTGCGCCAAGGCACAATCCAGTTGACATTCCACCACAACCCGCGTAAAGATCTAGTAATGCCAACTCAGCTTTGTGAGACCCATAACTAGACACGTCCTCCAAGGAAGGCGTACTGGTGGTCGTACGGAAATTATCAGTGTAATTAAGTGAGGATAAATCACGGCTCATTACATAATTATCTGAAGAAATGCAAAATATTTAATAGATAATGTCAAGGATTCAACTTAGGAACAGTAATCAAAGCTTCAGTTTGAGTCTTCAGAATTGCATTTAGATTCAAGTATATGTGGCAAAACATATGGTAGAAAGAAAAATAGAAATAAGGTCAAGTTATAGTAGTAAATAGCAAAACGTCTATACATCAATAGTATACTAAAGTAAAACAGCCAACCCAGTTTGTTTTCCTGGTTAATTCAAGATGCTGGGAGATTTTAGTGTTGATGAAAAATTAACCAAATTAATAAACACAAAGACTCTCTTTGTAACATTGAAGATAATAAACTGCAGTTGAAGACTTCTGAGTTGAAATGATTACTTTGCCGGCAATAAAATTATACATAAAGATTCTCAATGTAAAATTTGAAGATATTTATAGTTATATTACATTAACTGCTAACATTGAGCAAGGGCCCTACAACAAATAGTCAAATACCAAATAGCACCTACCGAATGCCCACACAAACATACATGGTTAGCTGCACTACAAACTTTGATAAAGAAAACAAAATACCAAAGTTTTCTCATCCTTTACTTGCTGCCAGAAAAACGCATTAGCATTCCGAATTATCTAATTCATTCAATTTTAACATACCCCATGTAAAACTTCGTATGGGAACTACAAAATTTAAGAAGTTTTATATACAATATGTTAAAATTGAAAAATCATATGATTCAGTATACTAATGGTCGTGTTTGGCTTGATCAAGTGCTTACAAGTTGGATGTTTGGTCACCAATACAAGTCCAAGAAACAGCCTCACTAAACTAGAGGTGAGGTAATGTGGATCTGAACTTCTCAGTCCCCGCTATTTGTGAGAGCCTTGTGCACTGGGTACGACCTTATTTATATTTAACATCTTATAGAGTAATCAACACCAATTTCACATCATGTTGGGGTTCACTATAGCGCCCACCCTTGTGTTTTAGACATATTCTGCATTCCTTTCTTGAACCACACAGCAATTCTTTAATTGCTGCACTCATACATCAATAATCTCGGATCATCTGATTATATTCAATATATATCTGGGACCAAATAACGCTCTTCTCTGCTTAAATCAGCACAATAAACTCATCAAATTGTTTACTCCCATTATTGGAAAGAATGAAAAAGAACCATCAAAATTATTTTAACCAACCCTAGCATCAATTACCCCAGAAAGTGTCTTAAGCTTAAATTTCAAAAATTCAGCAGGACATCTACAAGTTATACGTATTAAAAGTAATGATTGGATTAAAAAAAATACACTACAATACACCTGCCTTGCAATGATATCAAAACAAACTTTACCGAGTTACCAAACCACGTGAACTGCAGCAGGCCAGTAGCCAGTAAAATGCATTGGTCAACAACTAGTCCAATTAGCTATCATGCATGGCATCTGTTAAACAACTTGCTTTTAATCTCTACTTGCACAAACTGTAGAATATTTTGAAGTCTCCGTGCAAAATGGTGGAGAGATACCAAGGGAGGCATTGACCATGATTACTCATAATCAGGACAAGTGTCTCTAAATTAGGGGTCTTTAATGATCAAGTATCACCATAACATCATGAAGAACAATGAATATTCTTACCGGTGGTTGGCAAGGCGCGAAATGTTGAATATTCCACACAATACTCCATGTCATAATAAAAGTCAGATGGCTGGGTAGAGTTTGACTGCAAACCTAGCTGAAACACTTATAAGGTCACAAGTATTTCAATTACATGAGATGGGAACTTAACAAAAGACCAAGAGGAAAGAAAATTAGGAAACTGGAAACCTACTGCCAATTTACAGAAACAATGAGCAGAATGTGACTAAATAGGCAAACGGGGAGGGGGGGGGTTGTACGAAAAGGAAAGAATGAAGCCTACCCCTCTTGCTATTTCAATTACGTTGACTTTTGAGACAATGCAGTCTAATAAATTGTCGTTCATGAAAGTGGAAAAGAATAAACGCTTCTTGTCATGGAAAGAAGCCATATCCTTCATAACCTGAAGAAGAAATATATGAAAATTTTATTCGATAGAATAATATGACACAGTAAATTTTAAAAAGTTCAGCAAACAAGAATAGGACAACATGAATTAGATACTCACAGTATCTTCAGCTTTATAAAACCACTGAACTCTGAAAAAATCTTCTCCTTCTGTCGTTTTGAAAAATTCTAAGATCCTGCCAACATGCTTTTCCCTTCCATTACCCTGAAGAAATGCTAAATATGTAAATCATATCTTGCTGGTATTGAAGTCTAGTATAACGTACAAGTTCAAACATTAAAAGCCATTCAAAGAATATTTACATCTGGAATCTTTCCTACCTAACAGTCGATGCTCAGTTCAAAAAACAAATTATCGACTTCATACAAAAGGATCTCACTGGCCTAGTGACCTGGTCTCGTATTGAACCCTTAACATGTTACCTATACACACATGGATAACAGAGGTTACCTAAAGAAGACAACTACATATAAAGTTTATAAAAAAATCTAAATAGGAAAGTCCAGAACCTGGATTTGGCACATGGTAGATGATGCGCGCCTATCTTGACGCCTGCAAAAAAAATTACTCTAAGCCTTGTTCCCAAACTAGTTGGGGTCAGCTGTCGCCATCATTGTTCTAAAAATCTCTGCCTAGGTTCGATTAATATCCGTATAGGTGCTAGGTAATCCTCTACTGCCTCGATTTGGCTGGGCGCCTAAGCCCCCACCTAGGCATAACCAAAACTCTACTTTGAAGCTCTACAATACTTGAAATGAATATTTTAAGGCTTAAAAAGATTGTTTTTTGGTAATTTTTCATATACAATTTTAAAAAATTACATCTACTATATCCTTTGTACAGTATAACAAGCATGTATAATAGAAAAATAAATAAATGAGACCACCTAAGAAAAAGTCTAGTCCACCTAGAAAATGCCTAGACGCACGCCCCCTCCACCGCCAAAGT
Organism: Hedera helix; assembly: GCA_947179155.2. Lineage (NCBI taxonomy): Eukaryota > Viridiplantae > Streptophyta > Magnoliopsida > Apiales > Araliaceae > Hedera > Hedera helix. Next base: position 12,947,255 of record OX359274.1, read on the forward strand.
CCGCCTAGCAACTTTTAAAACACTGGTCGCCATACTACCCTATCTAGGACCATGCCCTGTGTGACCCTTCCTGCAAACATATCCTTCTTGACTACTTCTACCTAAGTAAATTTTTGTCTCCCTATCCCTCTTTTTGTTCCCTCTAGTTATAGCAAATCACTCTAGTTACATCTACTATACATTCTTTTAGGTTCTAGAACTCCAGTATTTATTAGTTTCCAAGTGATATGGGAATGTGAAATGTACTCTATTGTGGCTCATGAATAAGAAGGCATACTTTCTAAATTTCTCAGATCCAAGACAAACACAGGATTTATACCTAGTGGGGGCTTTAGTACAATATATAATAAAAATTATATAATTTAAACATAATATAATGATAATTATATAAATAGAGTATGCCAAACATAGTGAGCATACCTTAAAATTACCATAATATCATGTGCAAATGTACTATAATTTGTAAACCCTTGCTAAGTTGTTGCCGACTTTTGCTGTCTTCTGCCGAAAAAAAGAGAGGAAGGAGAAAATCTAATATTTATTTTTAAAATTTTGATTTGATCTCTAAGAATCTAAATATTAAACATTTTCATTTTATATCTATTATTTTTTTTTAAGTGGAGACCAAGCCTAATAGCCCCTCTAAAGTAGACAAACTCATCCTCATGTGGGTAATGGCCTATGGGATATTGGACTATATATAAACTTAGCGGAGGCCTATAAACAAAAGTGTGCATAGAAGGGAGAAATAAAAAAAAACTAGTACGGGCGGTGGTCCCCTTCCTCCCCAGACCACCCTAGTTTTATTACTACCTGGGTGTAGTGCCTATGGACATGGTATTTTGAAGAGTACGACACGAGTACTCCTCAATTTTGGCAATTTTGTCTAACATAACCAAAAAGTCATTAAAAAATCTATAATGAACACTTGAATTCAATAGACAAGTGTTCGAGAATATTTGAAAAAATTACGTTATTGAGAGTTATGTGATGCAATTTTACTTATCAAAAAGATTATCGGGTGCAATTATTCCTCGTATTATGCCAACGGGATTTCAACAGTGATTTAACTTTAAACTTTCTTTCATTCTATTAGCTTGTTCTGATCAACTTTGTGCCAAGCTTAAAAACCCAATTCCTCATAGTTAATTAACTCTTTTCCCAAGCTTTAGAAATTAGAACCCAATTCCACATTTACCCCCCCCCCCCCCCCCCCCCCAAAAAAAAAAAAAGAAGTTACTGTGATCATTCATCCTAGTACAAAATGAAACAACCAATATCATTGTTTATATGTACCACTAGCCTCCCAAGAACAACCACATATTTTGTCTTATCTTGCTTAAGTACAACCTCAACACTTATTTCCTCTTTAAACCACCAACCTCTTCTATTTGCTCTTCACGTAGGCCAGCCTACTTAATTACTTCCTAAAGTTGCTCCAAAGATTTATAAATGTGGTCTTGGAGAAAAGAATATACGAAATATTAAATAACAACATTAGAAAAGAGTTACAACAATTATTTAATACTAGATAACTAAAAAGCTCTACCCTTATAAATGCGCAATCTCCAATACTGAAAATACAGCCATCAACTTTAGCTTGACCATAGTGACATTCCACATTCAGAATTATTTCGTCCTCTTCATCAGCACTGCGTCAATGACCATGCCAATTTACAAAAGCATAAACACAGCACGTGAAAAAGTCAGGAAAAGATTAAAACCATAATATCGAAAGGACAAGTTTGTAAAGTTACTAGAGTATCACTCACTTTAATATCCAGCCTTGACCCTCACGTCTTTGACCCTGCAAAGTCCAAAAAATACATACTCAAATTGTCAAATTCTAGTGACTATAGTAAATAAGATGATAATGAATAACACAAATTTAGAGACACATTATGATGAAACAGCACCAAAAAGAAAATCTCAAGCCAGGGCAAAATTGTGGTGGTTCATTTGAGATTATACTGTTCCACTTGCCAATTGTTTTCAACTTTGGGAAAAAATTTCCTTCCAGTTCCTAGCTTAGCCATCACATATTCAAAATTACACTACGTAACTTGCATACTTACCAACAAGCTATCGACTTTGCAGTACATAGTAAAATTCACAGAGCAAGTATTGTTAGAAAAGGATAATGGTCACTAGTAACTTTTTTTACTTTAAATATGACAACACAATTTTGAGACAATTTACGCAAATTACAATTGCAATCTCCAACTCCAGCTCTAGCAGTACCCCTCTCATCCTCTACCAGGGAGGTGCAGGTATCAAATCCAGTTAGAAACTTACTTAAGATATCTCCAATAGCATGAATGGGCCTACAGTCTTTATTTAAAAACAGCTTTGTTTTTATCAAAATTTTGGGGCATAAAAAGAAAAGCACTGAAACGACCTTCTTATGTATTAACGAGCTTTCTTCAAGTAAAAGCATGAAAAATTCAAATGTCATGTTGATGTTCTTGTTGAGGATGTTTCCAGTAAACTTTTTAAGCCAAATACTGAAGAGTGAAGAACTTATCACCCATTCAGGTTCAACAATTAAGTTGGCCGCATATATATCTATGAGTCTAAGTGAGGGTTGATAAAATAAATGCTAAAGCTACAAGCCACTAGTTTGATCAAACAGTAGAACTTAAACAATCTTCCACCTCGCTTGCCTTTATAAAAGTTAAATAGAGTTTCCAAGGCAAAAATATTAAGTTCTCACTTTTATAGCCAAAGGAAGCCTCGTCTCAGTGACACCTAGATCAAAATATGCATAAAAACTGAAATCAAAGGGAGTTTTCATTAAAATTGTGCAAGTCAGACTAAATTCAATGCGATTCTAAACATGGCAAACTCAATTAATATTGAACATTCACCTTCAGTTCATAACGCCAACTCCACCTTTCTCGAGCTTCCTCATCATTGGCTCCCCAATAAAAAAGGCTGCAACTTTCTGTTTTTTTGGTTTTTTTCTCCAACGAAGCAGAGGCTCTAGTATTCACTGGCTTCCGGTTGTGCTCCTTATTAGGCCATTCCGTCAAAGAAGATTTTGTTTTGACGTGATCTGCCGCAAACAACTGGAAATGGTATTTTTCTTGATCTTAAGCATTTTTTCACTAGTAATATTCGAACTAGACGTGTTATTCCTTCACTGGGGTCCATGTATTCTCCGTAGTAAGCCATTCAAGCAAACCAGACGTTATTTCAACATGTTCATCCCCAACAACAGGGGTGGTTGTTTTTCTCGATCTTAAGCATTTTTCACTTGTTGTATCTGAACCAATCATGTCAGTCTTCACTATCATCCCTTTATGATCCTTACTAGGCCTTTCAATCAAAGCAGACTTCTTTTCAACATGTTCAGTCCCAACAACACTTATCATCTTTCTCGATGTTGAGCATTTTTCACTTGTAATATCCGAACCAGACATCTTACCCTCCCCTATCATATTTTTATGCTCCTCAATAGGCAATTCACTCAAAGCAGATTTCTTTTCAACATGTTCATCTCCAACAACACGAAATGGAATTTTCATCGATCGTAAGCACTTTTCACTCACGATACTCGAACCATTTTTGCCCAAATTGCTCTCATTGGTCACCGGTGTCTTCATTTCCGGCAATTTAACTATATCAGACTTCACTTCCACACGAAACGCTACTGTACTAGATCTTAAGCATCTCTCACTCGTACTAGCAACTTCCATTTTTCTGGAAGACCGTTTCTCAATCACTGCTGTTGATGGCTCCGGCAATGCCAATAATTCACCTCCCAAATTCAACGAAAGTCTCGGAGACTTCCTTAAGCACTTCCTCATAACCGAATCTTCAACTGATGCACAAAATGTAGCCTTCCGTTTCTCCGGCAAACACTTAGACTTCAATGCACCATCAGATTTACTCAAAATAACAGATTTACAATCAGTAGCCAGTGAAAGTAATCGCGGGGATCTTCGTAAGCCATGTACACTTGCAATTGGAGGCAATGCAAGTGGAATCGAGTTGAGATCTTCACTATCGGAGCTCCTGTACTTGTTTGCCGTGCTCCGGGGAGATCTCCGGTAGCATTTCCGAGCTGAGAAATTAGGATCGTAGATATTCAATGGAACAGGCTCAATTACGTGCAATGAGAGAGCTAATTCGTCCGGTTTAGGCGTCTTTTGCTTTCTCTTTGCAGTGGTAGTATCGGATTTAGCTGGAGCTGAAGAGAATCTGGGAGATTTTCTTCTAATGGATAACTCCATTTCTGTCGTTGGGTTGATTTGGTCTAGGGTTTTGGTCTTGAAGAGGGGATGGTGGGAGGGGTAGACATGTAAATTTCAGTGGAGCGCAGTTGGCATCGTGATTAACGAAAGAGGAGATGCGGCGGGAGGAGAGAGAAAGTGTGGGTGATGACTGATGGGATGATGCGTGTGTCAGTAGTAAATGAAAATGCCGATGAGAGAATTGAAAATGGCGGGAGTTTTTTTTTAAAATTTTAAAAAATAAAAATAAAAGAGCTAAGCACCCGTTATTTATAATAAAATTTTGACGATTAATAATGTTAAAGTAATAATTATTCTCTTATTTGTTTTTAATTGACATATTAAGATAAATATACAAATATTATTAAATATAATTAATATTTTATTTGATTAATTAAAATAAATATAAAATCTCAATTTACCCTTCAAAATTTATTGAATGTATGAATAATATGATAAATTAAGTCATTAATACTTTCTTAAAATCTATAAACTATAAATAAAAAGAAACATAGTAAGTATGTTGTTGACAGAATATGTGTCGTTAAAATTTAAAATATAACTAAAACAATTATAAAAGTGTAACTAAAAATATATTTGTTCTCATAATTTGAATTTTGCTTTAACGTTATTAAACACCTTAAATTTTTAATTAAATAAAAAGTATGTGAAGAACAAGACAAAGAGTGGAACAACAAATTTTAAATTATTTTTTTTTTTGTTATTTTCTAGGCTCATTTAATTTTTTTTAAAAACAAAAAATTTATATTTAATATATAAGAATGATACTAGAAATTAACTAACTAAAAAAAAAATAAGACACCACATATAATTGCATGAATTATTATATAAAAATGACATTATTTTATATAATTAAAGAATATTATGTATAACATCAGATATCCCTTATCTCTTGTATTTTTATTAAATAATTATTTTTTTATTAACGTTTACAAATGATTAATAAAAAAAAAATATTCTATAAAAAGACTATTAGAAGAAACGAGTGAAGTATTGTCAAAGTCAAAGTGTCAAAGGTGTATAGAGGCGGGAACAGCAAAATTTGAATTTATGGTACACTTTTTATGACATGCTTCAGTTTAGTTTACATGGAGTAGCTTAATTAGCTAGATTCTCGCCTCTCGGCCCTGTCTATTCTAATTGTTTGTTTGTTGGTTTGTTAACTGAAGTTTGGAACGGTTGGTACGTTTTAAATGCATGGACAAATGCAATTGAAAATTTTATTTGTTTATAAATAAATTATTTTAAACGTAATTTATTTAACATATAAAAAGCTATGTTTGTTATCTAAACACAACTCTTTATAGACTTTCTAGACCCTCTCAGATGGTCAAAAAAACTAAAATCGAAAAAAAAGTATACAACTATAGCATATCATAATATGTGTAGTAATGGGGGGTATGGGACAAAAAATAAATCCACTTGGTTTCAGACTTGGTACAACCCAAGGTCATCATTCCCTTTGGTTTGCACAACCAAAAAATTATTCCGAAGATTTACAAGAAGATCAAAAAATAATAGATTTTATCAAGAATTATGTATAAAAAAATATGACAATTTCCTCTAGCGTTGAGGAAATTGCACGTATAGAAATTCAAAAACGAATCGATCTGATCCAGGTCATAATCTATATGGGATTCCCAAAGTTATTAATAGAAAGTCGACTGCGACGAATCGAAGAATTACAGATAAATCTACAAAAAGAATTTAATTGTGTGAACCGAAAACTTAACATTGTTATCACATATGTACAAAATACTACCACTGCAAACATTCTAAATGCCGATAACCGAAAAAATCTTAAAACAAATATGAAATTTCTAAGAGTTGGAACTTGAAATGTACTTCCTCGTCTCATCCTGCATAAATATTCTTATAATTACAAATGTACTTCGTCCATTTTAAAAAATAAAATTATTATTTTTTTAAAGTCAACTTATAATATTTTGATTATTTTTAAATTTAAAGTTGATATGAATTATTTTAATTTTAGTCAATACTTATCTAAAAGTATTGTTTATTGTAAAATTTATTATTACATAATATTTGATGAATCAACCATTTTAAGTTTGAAAATATATTAAATTGAATTTTAAAATTTAACAACGATTTTATAATTTCAAACAAAGAAAATATTATTTATATATATATATATATATGTATATAATATTACAACATGTGTCTCTTAATAATGGAGTTGCAGATACATATTGAGGGGTTTTCTTTTCAAATACGCGTAATGATCAATGCACCGAATGTGCTAATTAACTTACGTGGAAGGTAGTGGGCCCCATCGGCAACTCAAATTTTAGACAAAAAATTGGGGGGGGGGGGGGGGGGGGGGGGGGGGGGAGCGCCAAACAGACGGAGAAGATTGTTAATTTTTCTCTCTCTCACTCTCCTAGTCTCTTGTATCAATACCAAATATACTACCTCTCCCAATATCGCCCATTTTTCTTCGCCAAACCAGCTGCGACGGACTCCACCACCACCACTGATGGATGATCGGACTCCATCATTACCACCGATTGACGATCACACTTCACCACCAGCGAACACCACCACCACCACCGACGAGTTTTGCTCTTACATTCTTTTTCATATATTTGGTACTATTCAAATAGAATTGGGTGGTTTTTCTCTCCATATATAATTTGGTAATTTGATTTAATACTGAGTTGTTGTTGAGTTGGAGAAATTTATTGATTTTCTATTAGTCTGCATACCATACATACATCTTAATCTATAGGATTGCATAATGTATAACTTTGTAGCCCCAGTCAATGTATGCGAAAGGACACGGTAATGTTGGTTACGGATTCTTTACAGCTCACGAGGGCTGAAATTGGAGGCTGGAAAGGATGCTCGGACTCCACCACTACCACTAATTGACGATCACACTTCACCGCCAGCGGACAACACCACCACCACCGACGAGTTTTGCTCTTACATGTTTATCTCTCTCACATTCTTTTCTATATATTTGGTACTATTCAAATAGAATTGGGTGATTTTCCTTTCCATATATAATTTGGTAATTTGATTTAATACTGGGTTGTTGTTGAGTTAGAGAAATTTATTGATTTTCTGTTAGTCTGCATACCATACATGCATCTTAATCTATAGGATTGCATAATGTATAACTCTGTGGCTCTAGTCAATGTATGCAAAAAGGCACGGTAATGTTGGTTACGGATTCTTTGCAACTCATGATGGCTGAAATCGGAGGCTGGAAACCGTGGGTGCCAGCCCCATTTAGTAATTGAGCTAATTGGGTTTTTTGAAATCTTTTAGCTATAGATTCCTAAGTTGAAGTGATAATTTAATTGTAATATTTCTGTTATTTTGTTTTGTTGGCTACTTGCATATTAATAGCTAACCATTTTCTTATAATATTATTTTATTTGTATGTAGCATCAGTAATACAGCGGTGGTGGTATTGGAACCTAAGATCGGAACACTTTTCAATTCTGAAAATGAAGCTCGTGAATGTTATACTAGTTATGCAAAAGTAAAAGGTTTCGGGTCAATAACAAAAACTTCTAGGAAACGTGAGGACGGAATAAAGTCTTATATAACTTATGGTTGTCATCGGAGTAGAAAGCCCAGGAGAACGACTTTGAATCCGATTAAATTTCAGCCAACAACAAAAATTGATTGTAAAGCTCATATGAATATTTCTTTGCAAGTTGACGGGAAGTGGATATTGAATTCGATTGAACTGAATCATTACCATGAGATGGACCCGAATAAAGCCAGATATCTTAAGTGCAATTGGATTGTCCCACCACATGCGATAAGGACAATTGAATTGGATGCGGCAGCGGGAATCAGATTAAACAAAACTATTTCCTCATTTATGATCGAGGTTGGGGGCCTTGATAATCTGTCATGGTTAGAAAAGGATGCAACAAATCACAAGGACAAAGTAAGGTGTTTAAAGCTCAAGGAAGGGGATCCTCAGGCAATGTATCAGTATTTTATGAAAATGCAAAAAGACAATGGTGACTTATTTTATGTCATTGATGTTGATGAAGATGATCGATTCCGAAACGTCTTTTGGGCAGATGCTAGGAGTAGAGAGTTATACAAGGAATTTGGCGACGTGGTAACTTTTGATACAACTTACCTTGTTAACACGTACGATATGCCTTTCGCACCCTTTGTAGGGGTCAACCATCGTGGACAGTCGATTTTGTTTGGATGCGGTTTGATATCACGGTAGGACACGACTTCATTTGTATGGTTATTCAAAACTTAGCTTTCTTGCACGTGCGATTGCTATCCTAACGCCATCATCACTGACTAATGTAGGGTCATGCAAAACGCAAAATCCAATGATTGGTTAGCTGGATTGTATGCGGAAAGGAATTGATGGGTATCGGCATTTATTAAAGATACCTTCTGGGCAGGAATGTCAACAACCCAACGAAGTGAGAGCATGAATGCATTCTTTGATGGCTATGTCCATTCCAATACCACCTTGAAAGAATTTGTGGAGCAATATGAGAATGCCTTATGCAAGAAGGTGCGAAAAGAAGAAGAAGTAGACGCCCATTCATTAAACGTACAAATTCAAAATGTCTCCCTTTATGGTTTTGAAAACCAATTTCAGCAAACATACACAGTTAAGAAATGCTTGAACATTCTAGTTGGAAAAAGAAAAATAACATATAAAACTTTTACTTTCCTTGTTCATTTCAATGAAGAGTCGGGAGAAACTAATTGTAATTACCGATTGTTTGAAATTAAGGGGATGGTGTGCGCACATATGATCTCGGTGTGGGTCAAAAAGAAGCTTAAAGTAGTGTCTGAAAAATACATTATTCGACAATGGATTAAAAACTTGGCGAGGTGTCACACTAAAGTTAAGGTGAGTTACATTAATTGGGAACGCAAGCCCGAATTTGTTCGCTATGACAGTTTGGTCAAGTTATTCAATAAGGTTGCTGATAAAGCCATTTTTCCACTGCCAAGACAGATAGGATGGTGACAGGTTTGCTAAAAATAGAGGCAGATAATGACTTAGATGATGAGGAGTGTCTAAGTAATATGAATACTGTTGGAGATGTGCAAAACAATTTGAAAAGTGCCCAAGAGAAATCAAATACCGTGGGTAATCCAAGTAATGGTCCTCGGAGAGGGCGACCTCCGGCTAAGAGAAAACAATCAATTGCTGAGCAAATTATTAAGAAGAGTGCAAATTAAACAAAAGGGTACCATGTAGGCGCGACAAAACAAGAATTACACCGGTATATGGTATTCATAGAATTTCGATATAATTCTGTTCATTGCATTACATAATTTAGCATTTGACACTCGTTTTCTTTTTAGGATGTGGAAGGCATGGATTGTATGACACAAGAGAGTACAAATATGAACATAAATATAATTTCATTCATAGAACTTCTTGTCCTTACTGTTTAATTTTTTTTCCGACATGTTACTCAATTGAGAATTGGTTATATTTTTCAACCATCACAAGGGAGTGTAGGATATGTTGCTATGTTGATCATAAACTTGAATGAATCTCTATTTGATTCGAAAAATTAAGGTACAACTTTATTATCATTGGAGTTATTTATTTTTTTTCGTTTCTGTGTTGTGTCGTGTCATGATGATATTGGTTTATTTTGATTTTTTTTTAGCACATGGCAGTTTTTTGGTGGTTGAATGAGCACTATAATGCATCACAAATTTGGTGGAACAATTGCAGTTTTTTGATTGATGGGTTCTGCCAAAGAAAAAGATTGGATAAAGCTTATGAGCTGCTTAAGGACATGGAGAATGCTGGATTTCGTAATTTTGATGGTCTTACATACAACACTTTAATTTAGTAATTGAGTGAGAATGGGGATTTTAAGACTGCTCACAGAGTGATGAAGAAAATGGTAAAGGATGGTCTTATACCAGCTGTTGGATGATATGAGCACCCTTGGAATTAGTAGTTGTTTTGTTGTAAGTTTGTGTAAATAATAATATTTCATACATATATTAGTAGTCTTTAGTATTATTTCATACATATATTTGTTATGGTCAAGGATGGTCTTGTACCCACTGTTGTTACTACTGGTATAGTTCATGTATTTTGTTTTATTTTGGTTATGAATTTGGTTTATTTCTTTCATACATATATTTGGACTACTAGTTAATTGATCTGTTTGTATTTGTATTTCATATGTACTATGAATTTTGCATTTTTGTGTACTTGGATGTTATTTAACTTTATCAACTATAACTCTGTGAAATAGACTTATTGATGAAGTTATAATTGTTCAAACATGAATCTGTTGAATAAACTTATTGATGAAGTTATAATTGTTCAAATATGAATCTATTAAATAGACTTATTGATTACCAAAAATAAATAATTGAATATGGTCATTTTCTTCATTTCAAACAAATTACAACACAGTTGATTAATTACATCATAGTCATGAAATTATATTTCATCCATTACAATCATCAGTTAAGTTCAATTACATCATATTAATGCAAATACATAACAAAATTACTACTACAGTGACCAACCATGACAATATAATGCACAACATTAATTTTGACTTTGCTTCTTTAAGCCTATCAACCTCCATCTCCAATTTAAATGTTTCCCTTCTCATATTATTCAATTTGTCCTTTAGCATTGTGTTTTTCTCTAGCAGTAAGCTCATATCTTCAATTTTGTTATTCATCACACTCGTTGCTTCATCTTTATTAGGATTGTATTCCAACCATTTAAAATATCCACAATATCTCCCAGATTCCTATAAAAAAATGGAGGAAGGATTAAAAGTCAAAAACACAAAAAATGAGGGAGAGGACTGAGTTAACAGTAATAAAGGAATGACACTTACCCCATAGTGGCAGCAGCCATAAAATATTCTTCCTCTTGATCCATCCTTCCTTGAAACATAAACTCGATCTTGAACATCACAAAAACACATCCGCTGTTTTGGACCAATTGACGCAGATCTTGAACGAGATGTAGCCATGTAAGATCGACTCTATGTTCACACTAAGCTGGACAGAAAAAGACCAGCTATAAGATTTTGACATGGCATTTTTTGTAAAAGAAGAAAAAAAATAAGAATAATAAACAAAACAATGCAGCAGTATTACCGCGATAATTGGGAATTGAAGATAATGAAGGGTTCAGAAACTATGATATGTTCTTCTGTAAACTACTTATCCAAAAAAAAAAATGTATCTCTTAGTATTAGAGCACCATCCTGCGCTGCCAACATTCACAGTAAGGAACTATACATGCATGTAGACTTGGTGCACATACGTGTTATATGCCATGAACTTAATCAATTATCTTTATTACTGATAAGTGAGATTACTAATAAGAACAAATAAAACAGCCTCATATTAGTTACTGAAAGTAGGTGGCAGTTATTTACAGATCTTGTACCCAGTCAAGAGATTGACAATAACGAGCAGTTAATAAATACATGTAACTTTTCAGCATTCTCTCCTTCAAAACATAGAAAGCATGAAATTAGTCACTACCTCTATCCCAATTTAAGTGACAATCTTCAATAGGCACATATATAGTTTGAGAAAGATAAGTACTTGACCAACTATTAATTTTGCTATTATATCCTATTAGAAATACACTGATATATGTTAATGGTCCACAAAGTTTCGAACTATTTTTATTTTTACAAAATAATGGAAATAGAGTCAAATTGAACTAAGCTATTGATACATGGAAAATGATCACTTTAGATAGGACATCTGATGCAGAACAGGGCAGGTTTGGTTGAAGTATATGTTTTGAGCAAAGTATATATACTTTTACCTAAACAGATGTAGTAAGAAAAAGATGCTTCACTGGGCAGCGAAATCTAAAATTGAAAAGATAAATGTGTCATTATTGGTTCATTGATCCTTCAATTGGAATAACCGACTATGAAACCACTTTGTTATAGCAAAACTTCACTAAATTAATTGAAGACAGAAAACACAAAGGCCTTATAATCTCAAGCACAATATTGGAGCTTGTGAAGTTTTACATATAAAACAAAAGAGTATGAACGAGTCATTGACATATTGATAGAGTCTTTTGATTAACTTGGCTTGACACCTCAAATATAGTTTTGATGGAGAGTCTAGTATTTGGAAACAATAGTCCAATTATTGGATGCCACAGTGTGAAACAAAAAACTAGACCTGGAAGTATATATTTAATCAAATAAAATATCAAAAAAAAAAAAGATTGTTGAGATTACCAATCGTAGTCGTTCTTTCCTCCTTCGGTAGAGGACAACAATAGATCATCAAATTCAGTTTTTGGCTGTTTGACCAATCCAACATATAGTCTCCCCAACTTTACTGAAAGTGTTGCACTCATAAAGCATCTAAATAAGAAACTAAGGCTGATTTTGTTTTAATCAAACAAATCAATAAACAAGGAGCTTGATAACCTGCCCGTTCCACATCAGATCGGTGGCTTGGGAGTTGTATTGGAGAGAGCTTCAAGAATGGCGAAAAGGTAACAGACTATAGGAGAGAGAAAGAATGGCTAAAAGGAAACAATTGTTGGAAAGAGAAATACTTTGTCTACAAAAGTGCCGCTTATTTGGTAAAGTTGTTTTGTGGCCCAATTTTTAAATTTCAAACTTACTTTCTTTTGAATCAGTCACTATTTATTGGGGCCCACTACTTTCCACGTAAGTTCATTGGCACATTCGGTGCACTGATCATTACGCATAGCATATTTGTTTTCTTTTTCAGTGTTTGGAGCATAGTGCTTGTGCGGTTGGGCAGATTATAAGTTCAAACTTGCCGTGAAGTAAATTGCATTTCTGAATAAATAAATTATGTTTAAAATAAATTATGTTTAAATGAATATAATTATTAAAGCACGTTTGAACTTAGAAAGTCCTGAATGCCCTTAACTAAATATGTTTGTTTTTTGGTACGTTTAGTCATTAGTGTATTGAAAAAATGCATTGAAATTTGTAAATTGTGTTTGCATTTAAAATAAGTTATGTTTAAATGAACAAAATTCTCAAGTTCGCTCCAAAAAGTATCAACTTCAAAAATACATAAACCAGACATGCACCATATACGTTGGTGCCTTGGCATTGGCAGGTCTAAGATCGAAGAGGATGGAAAATTAAGGATAGAGGTATGAAAGATGCGGTCATTGTAAAATAATTTATATATCGATAATTTTTTTACAAAATTGAATTGTGATTTAGATAAAACTTTAAATCATTAGCTAAAATAAATTAAAATTAAATTAATTTTAATCAATTTATTTTATATATTTACATAGATTGATAATTATAATCGACATAACTTTATTGTTAGCAATACTCTGCAGCTATTCTGTCATCATCAATTGCATGGTTTTCAGACAAGTTAAACTATTTTCATTCGAAATGTTAACAATACGTGAACACTGCGATGCTTTGTCTTTGTGTTCGAATTTAAAGATAATAAAAAGAAATACAGCCTCATTTTTTTTCCCACTAGTGTTGCTCGTGTCGTATGTTAACTCTAAAATATATAAACTTCCACTTTCTTATCAGTTCTTTAACCTAAATTAAGATGTCCAAAAATGACGAACCATAATTTATTTATTTATTTTTGTCACGTTTACAACCTCGAAAGCAAGAGAAATGCGTAGAAAACTTAAATTTTTCATTCATTTTTTAATTTCAATTTCCTTTAAAAAAACTCGCAAATATGAAAAATGTACGACTGGATGATTTTTCTTTTATAATTTCGGTTTCTATAAAATTATGACGACAGATTTTCCCTTTACTTTTCTTAATCTGCAAAGAATAAGAAAGAAGTGGCTTTCAACTATTTCAATTTTCGTTTAAAAACATGGCGATCAGCACCGACTTTCTTGAAAAACAAGCGATCAGCACTTGCTTTCTTAAGGTGAAAGAATGACAAATAACGAACGATGAAATGCAAAAGACTGTAAGGTTACTACAATATGCTAATGACCAACAACTTGCACTGACCTCAAAAAAATATTTCTATCAACAAAAAACAAAAGAATTAGAAATAGATTATATAGATTTACATACTTTTTAATGGCGAAAATGAAACATTCAAAGCCCATAGCATAAAAAATAGCACTATGTTTTACAATTTCACCTAGAGGGGGTTTCGGATGGCTGACTATTCAAGGCAGAGTTTGATGGAATGGAAGGTAGGGATCCATTATCTTGTGGGGCTGATCCACCCCACTTAGGCTCTCCATCTGATGGCTCAATGACATGAACTGAACCGTCGGTCATCCCAAGAGCAAATTGGTTACAATCAGATGGATGTGCCGCAATCACCACAGGAAAAGTATTGCCATTGCTGCTGCATAATCACAAGTCGTTTTCAAATTGTTAAATGAACCTGTATTAATAACAGAAGCCTAGTGTAGACATTTTCAGAGCTTGAATAACTGAGAAAATCAACCAAAAGTAACACAGGCGGTTGCAAGTTAAAAGTAAAATTTAGTTCTATATCCGCTAGGATAGCTAATATCAGCATGCCAATGAATCATTCAAGTAAATTGAAATGCAGTAACAGTCTGACGGCTGCTCAAAAAAGATTTCGAATAAAAGTTTTATAGGCTTTTTCCCTGTTAACATGTTGGAGTGTAAAGTTGTCTCAACTGTCTTCTAAGGAACATAACTAGATTATGATTTACAAGAATTAAGGTCGTGCATCTTTTCCAGCCCAGAGAGAGAGAAAACTTTAATGGGCTAGATGTGTTGCATAAACTTTCTATTCCAACCCTTCCAGTTCCACATGATTTTCTTAAGTTCAACCTATGTCAGAAGAAAATCAGATGCAATTCATCTATTCAAATAAATGGCCAAATCATAAGAACAATAAAAAATTACTTGATGCTATTTTTTGCTAAATTGAAAAATGGAAGCTTAAGAAAGAAAATTTAATATTATGCAACCTGTGTCCTACAAGAATGGCTAGAAGTACAACGGGCACACTACACTGCACACAAGGTTGGTAAATATGGGGAGAATAAAATTTGTTCCAATTATACCCAGACCCACACAAGTACCAAAATTAACTAGGGAATAGTCTTTGTGGTGATATATGCACATTGGGGCAGATTAGTATTTTATGCCCTATTTTATATTTGGTTCGAGTACTTTTAGACATCCTTTTGAGGACAAAATGCTAGCGTACTTTTGGATATGAGGGGGCATAGGAGTACTTGTTTCGGCTTAGGATAAACTGTTGAAGATTTCTTTCCATCAACATATTGGAGGATACAAGCTGAAATAGTTGATGCATTCCCTGTAATTATTAATGACCATACAAGTTCTTTCATTTAGCATACCTAGAAATTGATGAAGTTATGTATGCAGAGGGAGCTATTCGACAACGAAGCCTCAAACTGTCTGCATCAAAAACTCCAATAGCTCCATCGCAGAATCCAGCAAAAACTAGTAGACCATCACATGAGTATATCGCGCTTGATATGGAAGCAGAAAGGGAATCTCTGGGAGACCACTGTAATAGTTTGTGGGTCAAATCATTTGTTAATATATGCCTTAACAAAAGGATAAGAAAATACACATGAATCAAGCACTGTTGTACGCTTATGGTAACCGACAGAAAACCTATATTGTGGTTAGAACCACCAGTAGCACAACGACTTGGCAACATTTGAGTACATAGTGAAAAATGGATGCATAAACAAATAGAAACCGGTAATGTTAGCACGATGATTAACAGATTTTTATTTTTTTTGCGGGGTGGGGGGAAATAGAGAGAAATATTTATAAACACCACATTCATGTTTCTGAAGCCGCTCACGTTCTATGTTTCATAACCAGGAAAACCTAATGATCGAGACACCATAGTCTAACTTATCATGGTTGAGCAAAAAGGTAGATAATTTACCAATCGTGAGCATTCAAGTTGGGTATCATAAACACCAATTTGGCTTTCATGAACCACAAGCAGATGAGATTGATCATTATGAAATTGAACTTTGGTTTCTCCAACCAGGGGAGATGGGTGACCAGGTGGTGTTTGTATGGGCCTAGACTTCCTCTTCTCCCATCCATCAATGCTCCAGATACATAGCTGCAGTCAGATCAAGAATCACAATATTAGCAGTTGAATTTCATGCAAATTATTCAAGATAAGAATGCTTGAATCAGTTTATTTTTCTCCAGTACTTGCCTGTGCATCAGCTCCAGAAGATACCAATACACTCGATGTCTGCGAAAATGCAAGCCCTGTGATGGGTTTCTGGTGACCCTTCAGCTTGATTTTGACCTATTGCAATTGTTAAAAGGGACGTGAATATAGCAGTTTCAATGGAGGGAAGTGTTAAGATTCAAAAGAAAGCTAAAACAGGGGAGCAACTCAAGACTCAACAGATGAGAGAAGCAACAAAAACTAATACCACATTGATAGCAAGCAACCTCATGATATGCATTTTCTATTTTGATGATCATGTTCAGAAAATTGATAATTAAAAAAAATAATGCCTAATCCCTTTATCTAGCTTTAACTCAATGAAGGGTTAAGAGAGCTTCTTAATCAAAATGAATTCCTCTTACGTCCAAGGAAGAAATCATATCTTGCTTATTATATCCGAACACTGTTTGCTTTTCAACACTATGTGGTTGTTTTGGGCCATAAGATTGAAGCTCATCAAACAGTTACTTTGCCAGAACATAGAAGACATTTTGGCAAAAGTGGTTCTTTCAAAAAAGAAACTTTGGGGGGAGGTAAAAGTCATATTAAAGCAATTAATAAAATATAAATATGAGAGCACTTGACAAACATTTCAATGGTTTGGTTTCCCTTTTTTTATTTATAATTTTTTAACAGTCTATAAAATTTCTGAACAATGATCTTGCTGACCTCTCCTCCTCACCCCTGGCCGCCAAACCTTTTGTTCATTAGCATGTTCCTCCTTGTAGTCTTTTGGTAATTGTCTGGTATTACTTTTTGACTTTATTTGCTTCAACCTGTATCTTTTAACCACCATTAGTACTGTTATCATTAATCAATTTGGTTGAATGCTCCGAGATCTTTAAAATCATAATTTGTACCATACATTCTTTGCTACCAGAATTGTTTGACCTTGCTTGAACACATTTTGAATCCCATTAATCAAATTCCTTCAAATGTGAAGGCCTTAAAAGTACAACTAATCCAATATTAGTATTATAGACCTCAAGCAGTTCAAGTAATTAATTAATAGTGTAACATACACCAACAGATCTCGGAGTTGATTTTTTGGAGGACTTTCGTGCGATTTTCCTGAACTTTTCATATTCATTTGTCCCAAGAAACCAAAACACTACTTTGATCTAGCATTACATTAATTTGCAGCAGCGAAGGGAAGACGCTAAATAAAAGAAAAGCTCACTCACTTAACAGCTAACAAAGAGAAACTGTGTTTATAAGATTTAGACTAATATTGTCATACGCAATGTTTGACATAATTTTATTTTTTTAGAAATAAAATACAGTAACCTCTTTGAAATAAAAGTACGGATAATTCACCTCATCAACCCTAACGTTGTATATTTGAATAGTAGAATCCTCCATTCCTATGGCAATAATATTGTTGTCTTGAGGATGGAATGCCAAATAGGTGGCTGCTGGAGGTGGCGGCATGAATGTTGTCATGACCTGGACAGAATTTGAATTCAGTTTATCTGATTTCAATTTTCTATAACGAATGTTACCATTTGGCTAGAATGTTGTCATGACCTGGACAGAATTTGAATTCAGTTTATCTGATTTCAATTTTCTATAATGAATGTTACCATTCATCTAGTTACCAGATACCGAATCAGCAAAAAATAAATTTAAGCTTGTGAATAAGTCAAAAAGATTATAACCGACCTTAAAGGTCATCATGTTGAACAAGGAGACCTTCCCACCAGAGGCAGACATGACATAAGAATCATTTTTGGATAACGCAATGCAGGCAGCTGACTCTTCGGCTGATTTAGAGTCATTTAAGTCATTAGACATGGGAGCTCCGCTCGAAGGCTGCCACAACTGTGGCACAAGGGATGCAGTAGACTGACCAAGTACACAGAAAGCAATCAGAAACTGAAGATCTCAAAATAAATAAAAACATCAATTGAAGGAATACTTGTAATATTCAAAAACTAACCTTCCCTGATGGATTGCGTTCACTACGCTGCCATTTCCATAGCTTATGGACGGCATTGGAAGCAAGGGCTAGCAAAGCTAGTCCAGAATTTGTGTAGATCAACCGCATAACCTGTGGTTCATGAGTGTGTGATTAATTTCTAGCTAGTAGCAAGATAACGACTACTACAGAAACTCCAAAACAAAAATAAAACAAGAACTACTACTACAAAAACTAATATTAGTGTTTTTGTTGTAAAAGAATAATGGTGAGAATTCATTTTTTAGTCAGCGATTCAAAGCACTTCAAGATGCAATTAATAAACTTAAAACAAAATTGGTACCACACAACTGGTGAAAGTCATCGTGACAGATATATAAGAAGTGTTTCTTGATAAAATCAAATGCTGCTCCAAACTAGGACAAAACAGATCTCAAAGGGATGCTTCTGGAACATACCTTGCTAGCTGTCAAAGGGTCAGGCAACCGTAGAGCCTTTAGTTGCACTGGGTCAATTATATCAGGAAACTTCCAGTTCTTTACTTTGTCAGTATTGTCTAAAATCCTTGGTTTAATATCAGCTACCTTGCTGCTCTCCGCAGTAGCCTGCGATAGCAAAAAACTCATTCATATAAGTTATCAACTTGTGAAAAATTAGCAAGGACAAACTTCGATGATGAAAAAGGGGAATAACTTACAAGATTGCCAATGGATATTGGGGTCTGAATCCTATCAGATCGTTCTAGGACTTGTTGCATAGGGGCAGACACGTTAGCAATAGGGCCTAATGAACCAGTAACTAGGGGCTGCAGAGAAGTTGAAAAGAAGACGATCAAAGTCAGATTCATGACGTATAGAGAAACACAATAGATCATGCAAGAAACAGAAACTTACTTTGATGTTGACTGCTTCTGAAAGACCTCGCCCATCGAATGCTCTGGTCTGTAGCATCCTGAGCATGCGTTGCCCATCAGAATTTGCCATAACCTTGATTGCATTGTCACTTGTGGTAACAGCAAGTAATGACCCTTCCTTATTAAATCTCAGTCTAGGGCTTGCCTGCAAGGAAAATAACAGTGTATCAATCTTAGAATAATCCACTCATAGATTAAACGCTTTTTCAAACAGCATGTGTGATGTGTGATGTATGATTTGTGTACTAACAGGCAATCCACCATCAGCATCAGTAACTGTTAGTATGTTATTATTGTCCATGTCCCAAAACTTGATCTGAAATTCATCTCCAGCAGCTAGGAAACGGTTCTTAGTTGTGTCAAACTGCACAACACCCAATGAACGCTTCCTAAATCCAGAGTATGTCCTCTTAATAGCACCTTCACTCTCATTCCACTCAACCAGATGGGATTCACCGTCTCTACTTGTTCCACAAGAGAATAGTCTGAAAAGAAAGCGAGATTAAGAAAATATGAATTGATGACAACAATTTGATCCAAAGGTATAATTATTTTCTTCAGCAGTACTAAAACAATAGAAAAAACAGGTAAAGAAAAAGAAACATCAAAATAGAAAAAGAAAAAAATGGTAGCCAGAGTGAACTAAGATGTACCCCATAAACTTGAAAGGAAATAAGTCTATTGATGTCATAAAAATGTGCTCTTAATCAACACTTCTTTTAATCATAACTCTAAATCAAATTTAATGACTGGATTCCGCTATCCAAAATTGATAACAAAAGCTTTCTCGAATTCCCTTATGAATGCATTACTGAAAGGAAAAGCCACAAAGGAATTTAATCACTAAGGTATCATTTATTAAAATGATTGAATTCCCCACATGCTCCTTAGGAGTTGGTTTTTCTTTAGCTTTTTCTCCATAATTAAATTACATAAAAAGAGTGCTCTCTCACTTTTCATCACCATTGTTGTGCCCGTCACTCGCTAGATTCTTTTGCCCTCGTGATTTCAATCCCACTAGTTTTTCCACTGAATTTAAGCAAATAGTTGTGAAATTTATTCAGCTTCCTGGTTCCAATCAACTTGTAACTTAGAGCAAGAGTGGTTAGAATTCCCACTCGTGGCCAAAATTTACCAATCAAAAAATAAAATAAAATGAATGCAAGAGATGCTTGATGATTCTTCTGAACCTTTCTGCATAGTTTGTTCCTCATTCAGGTAGAATGAATTTGATTTGATCCTTCTCCACCCCAAGAATAATGTATCTAAGCATTTCTACTTATCGAGAGAAAGAATAGTCCATTATTTATCACATAAATTCTAGAATTACCATGTAAGCATTCCCAGTGAGCTTGAAGGAATAAGGATTCGCCCTAACAAACCATATCTCCTACTTTAACGGTTTTACCTTGATCATAAATCTTATTTTTTGTTCAAGACAAAATAACAAACAGCAGAAGAGGAAGTTTAAACCTAGCAGGTTTTGGCTAAAAAATATCCAATAGATGAATGAGCGAAAAAGTACATTTATTTCTCTTTTATAACTGCCCCAACTTATGCCTGAAAGTTTTGACCAGTATCAAGTTTATTCGCTCAACAATTTCCTACCATATATGCTTTATTCAATACATGCTAAAAATTGCTTTCCTTGCGTGCTAAAACTAGCTTTTCTACCTCAATATCGTATGTTCAGATATGAAATCTTGTTGACATATTTAATCATGCGTTATGTATAAATAGTATATAAAGTTCGCTGCATTTTGGTTATGTAGGTACACTAGGAATCTAGTTTTATACATATTAGCCTTTTACGAAGAATCTTTGAGCAAATATTTTTTGTTACATATTATTCCTTTCTTTGATAAGTAAGGAAACAAATTGTTGTATATGATCACTTCCTTAACTCCTTTGTTATATGATTTGAGGACTCCCAATAAAAGAAGACTTGTGCACGCTTCCAGTTTCCCCTTCTTATTATTTTATTTTGGTAAGAAAATTTATGAAGTGAAAAAAAAAAGATAAGAGAGAGAGAGAGCTTGATTTCCTTCTTACTATCTACATGATAAATTTAGTTAAATATTCCAAATTTCATTCACTTGTAGCAGAGGAATACAGAGAAAGGAGATAGACTTTGGTGAGTACATCAAGAAAAACAATAAGGAAGGTGCTTTATGTAAGATTATAAGAAAATAGTAAGGAGAAGTAAAGAAGAAAAGAGCAGGGGAAGAAGATGAATAATATAGGGAAAAGAAGACAGAGAAGAATACAGAGAAAATAGAGAATAGTCAAGGTTTATTTAAAGTTATCCATACTACTGCCAAAAGGTATCCATACTACTAGCAATAAAACATTCTTTGACGTGTAGCAAAGTACAAGACAGCAATAACTGTTTAAAGGTGCGTTCGTAAGCTATTGGCCAATTATGTTCCCTTGTCTCAACAATTGTGCTATGCAAAATCCCTCCCCTGACCCTTACGATAGACAAGTATGTGAGCCGCAGAGGAGGGTGGGAAAGAATTCAGGGATGGTTTTGAAAATAGCGCTTTTTTTTTTGGCATTTCTAGGTGTTAAAATACCTCTGGGCTTTCATGTGTAACATATTTGGACAATACGGAGACAATAAGTTGTTTATTATGTTTGTCTTTTCAACTCCCTTCAACTGTGAAATTCCCCCTTTCATGTTGACCGGACATCCATCTGTTTTATTTTTCAAATATATTTTCGTTCATTAAAAAATAAAAAGAGATTGCTCCTCACACTTTCACTTACATTTATATATTCCATGTTGCCTATATGCCTACAATTTAGTTTTCTCAGTCTCTGTCAAACTGTCATTAGCTTGAAGCTACTTGTGTTGTTGACTTGTTGGTCAAGGATTAGAGTCACATTAATCTCTATTATGCATAGTTGTCACGGCGTCACGACGCAGGTAGTTGACCGCCAAGACGCCTAAGCGATAACGTGCCCGACATGGCGCCCATATGACAACAAGTCGTTAACAATGTGCAATTTATATATTATTTATTTTACTTCAAAAGTATATTAGACAATAAAATTTTATATGCATTTAAACTCAAAATAAAATAACTAACACTATGAAATACAATTAAAAACACAATTATATGAATACTTAACAATCAAAATTCAAAAATAAAACACTGAGACATTGAAAACTAATAAAACAAGACAATAAACGGCACGTAGAAAATAAAAAATCAACCAAATCAACATATATCACACATTACAAGTCTAATAAGTAATAAAATTACACCATATAGATAGTCCATGAGTTATGATGAGTCATGAGTATAAAATGACTTAATTACTTAATTTGGACCAATTACATGAGTCTTAGCGGCTCAGCATCCAAAGCGTCGCCTTGTCCTTCTCTAGTGCCAAGATGCTTAGTTGTTGCCTAAATGACGCCATGACAACTATGCTATTATGGGATGCATTTACCCCATCACCATATACATCATGCATTGCTCTTTTGTATGTATATTTGATGAATATAATAGGCAGCTTGTTTGTCAGACAAATTGTACACAAATAATCAAATATACATATAACATGGCACCAAAAGGATATTTGTTATAGTATTCCACAACTTATAGTGATTATTTAAAAGAACAAATATAGAGGTCACCAGCCTCGCAACATGAATATAAATGAACAACGTGAAAGTCTATTCATTAGTTTCAAGAAGCAAAGGTCATAATAATTTTAAAAAACTCTTTAATTTAAAATAAAAAAGAAAGAATTTATGAAGTTGAGTAGTTTATCCAAATAATGATGACAGTCATCAAAAGATTCAAAACACACTTAAAGAAATCAAAGCAATAAGCTCTACCCAAGTATTTGGTATTGAGTTTCCTCCTGAGTTTTTAGTAACAAAATAAACCAAAAGTACGACTAAACTGAGGGTTAGTAGTAGCATAGCAAATACATAAAAGACGAATGTGGCACTAGATTTGGATGATGATTGACAAAACATGGCAAATTCAGGAAATACCTGGTTCCATCAGCGCTATAAGCCATCGTGGTACACCAAAGCCCAGGGGCATCATAATCTACTCTCGACCCCAAACAATCATACAGCCATGCTTTGATTTTCCCATCAATTGCAGTCGAGAAAATAAACTGCAACAAAGACAAAAAGTGGTTGGTCTTGTGCAAATATATTTTTTTTAAAAAGGATGCAACTCCGTGGACCTCTCTTATCCAATGAAATTAGATATAAGCAAAGTAACATGGTAAGATAGGAAACAGAAAGCCTTCAACTTGTAAGGAAATTTACCTGTATATTCTCTTTGTAGTGAGGGCATACAGAATAAACAGCAGCTTCATGACCCTCAAATATATACAGCCTTCGTCCAGCTACAGCATCCCACGCCTATCACAGGAGATGCATGTAATTATTTAATCTAACATACTTCAAGAATTATTATTTTTTGAAAGGTAATTCTGAACCCAAGTATGGCGACTAGTACCAGCAACCTTGAGGTTATACCTCAAGGCCTCTGCACTTTCTACCTCCCCTGGAGTTTAGCATCTCGAAAAAATTATCATGCCCAGAAGATAATACCTTGATTGTCTTGTCATCGCCACAGGTAACGATGCACAATTGTTTATTAGGATGAGCAAAGGCAATATCATTTACACCACCAATATGAGCATCGATCTACAGCATAGAAAGAGTAGTCCTCAATTGTCCACATAACTATTGTTTAAAGATAAATAAAAAAGGTCCATGTACCACGACTTACTTCCAAGTGTTGTCTCAATTCTCCAGCTGGATTGTATGTATATATCTGAACAATGTGCTTGGAAAAAGCAACACCTAAAACAGTAAAATAAGTCTCAGAAGTGCAAAAAAAAAATCCAAGAGGAGAAGATATTTAAACAAATAGAACCTAAATGCAATAATAAATGACACATTTAGCTTTACCAAGTATAGATCCATCTGGGCCCCATATGCATCGATTTACGGATATTGTGGCGTCTTTCACCAAAGTTGTCTGCACAAAATTAACTTAGTCAAGGAATTTGTCAAAGAAAAACGTACGACATCCTGCAGATTAGATAAACTAACTTAGACAATAATATACATTTTTTATTTTATTTTTAAGTCTAACTTATACTACATTATAACTAATGGAAAGGAGCTAAGGCCAATATATTTCTCACCTGCAATGGCCTTGAACAAGTTGACACATCCCAGACCTTGAAGGTTTTATCCACTAACCTTTCTCGAGAACCAACTTCCCAAATGCTAATATCACCAACATTTGTTCCAACTACAAGGCAAATAATTTATTTAGAAAACATATTGCGAAAATTGATTTTTTTTAGTTTTATATTTACGACAGTATGACCTGACTCCTACATACTTCCCTGAGTAGTTTATAAATAGATAGTGGTCAAATAAGGACCAACCTAGAAGAACAGTTTGTTGCTGTGGATGAAAATCCATGCTCATGACATTCGATCCTTGGTCAAGGATCCGCACTACAGTTTTTGGAAGGTCATCTGGAGAGTATATATTGGGAGGATGGGTTGAACCAGAAAAGGACACCTGTGCAAAAATTGAGTACATCAGTCTGAACGTATGAAAATTAGCACCCACAAAATATGTCTTATACAGGTAGAAACGCTAATTTAAAATGCACATACCTCATCGGATTGGCCAACACGCATACGCTTCATTAGTAGCTCTGAATCACCCATTTGGTAATCCATTCCGGGAGCACCTGGAGGTGTCCTTGGGTGCTTTAGGAATGCAGCTGCAATTATGAAGGTGGGGCATTATCGTTGACACCCTAGACAATTCACTGAATAACCTTACAAGAAAAGGACATGACTCTGCAGTAAATGATAGGAATACTAACCTGCGCCAGGAGGCTGCACAAGACCAGGGGGGCCAGCTGCAACAGCAGCATGAGGCATGGAAGGGTTAGTACTTGACATCCACCCTGCAATTGCACTTGGAGAAGGAGAAGCAACAGGCTGGAATGGCTGCACCCAAGAAAGTTTTTCCTAAGTGAAATTTTGATGACAATATAACTATTAGCTGAGCAAGCAAATTCAGCTGACTTACACCATGGGCTCCAAGAGGAGGGAAAACACCAGCTTTAGGTACAGGTCCAACTAGCGGACTATTTGTTGGCGGAGGAGCACGAGCTCCATTGTTAGAAGCACAAGTATGATCAGTAAAAAGTGTTTTGATATCAGGGTTTGGGCGTGGGTTCTTGCAAAGTTGATGCTGCCAGTTAAGACTGAAAATGACAAAAAAATTATAATTTGATAATTGATAGCGACAACCTCAATAATACTAAAGATAACCAAAGGAACCGTGAGAAAACTTCTCTGAATTTTCACGGCAAGACTCTTTTAAAAATTAAAAGAAAATGGTAATAATACCGACAACAAAAACAAACATTTATAATAGTTTTAAAAAGAACAAACGAGAGTTCCTTCGCAACTGAAAACCAAAACATAAGTGGAGGGAAACAAGAATAAGTGGATGGCCTGTAACCTCTGGTTAATCAATGTCCGCAATCGTGAAGCTTTGAATGTTGGAAATGCAAGCTTATCACGAAATAGTGGATTCGCCTCAATAAGCTTTTTTAGTTCAACCAGCATAATGTTGCGTGCTGATTTTGTGTCCCCGTACTTGGAGAGCTGCTCATTCTGCCTGGTGAGCATAAATGCATCAGAAAAAGGCATTGAGAATCACACTAGTAGCTGAATGCAATTATATCATAAAACAATAATAATTCAAATGAACTGGAAATAGGGTATTAAAGAAAATGAATCTCTCAAGGATCTAAAATCATAGAAGTAATAAATGCTGGCTTTCGTACCTAAAATTGTCAAGAGTAAGTAGTTGAGTGATTTCCTTGAAAAGTTCTTCATTAAAAGAGGAAAACACCTTTAGATCCTTCACAAGAATCTCCACAGCTTTTGCTCGGTCATTCCTGAGAATACATACAAAGATTTAACTATTAATGAACTTGGCCCCTATCAAGAGATAACTGAAGAATCAGGAATAAGATTCACCCATCAAGAGCTTCCAGATACTTCTGTTTCCTTATTTCGAAAAAAATCTTCATTGAGTAGCGGTTGTCCTCAACCTTTGTGAAACCACATAAATATCGTTCAACTTCATCCCACTCACCTGCCTGAACTTGATCCTCAAAGTATTTCATATTGAAGAAGAAACCAGATTCTTGTTCCAACCTAAGTACATACAACCACAAATACAGTTCCAAGATAAGAAACGGAGTTATTCCAAAGTGGCCATATTCTCGACTAACTCAATTGGATTACAATTCTTAGTTTAGTGACACTGTTTGTGTTCTCAGGTCCGAAGTGATCAGAAGCTACTCAGCTGGTCAATACCTTGAACCATTTTCTAAATACTAAATTATCTCAACATTAGCAAATCAATAAAAACCAAAAATTAAAAGAAGTAGAAACAAAAGACTTACTTATGAACTGTTTCCTTGAACTTCTCCTCATCCAAAAACTGCAGTATCAGGAATACAAGTTCCCGACTCAACGATGACATAGTTCCTCCTCCGGGTATCCCCAAGTACTCCAGTGCAAATGTCCAAAATCAACCAAGATATACAAGTGGAGGATGAAACTCACAAACTGAAATACAGAAGATTCAATACTTTCGGAATTGCTTCATTAGCCCGAACAATTATTCTACAATTTAACTTTTTGTTACGTGAAGTAAACTCCTTCCAACTTTTCCAAAAGTAAATAACCCAGCATAACAAGAAATTTATTAATTCAATACAGAACCAAAATGTATAACCCCAAACCCTTTCATGTCCCCAAATCTTTTCAAATTTTCCAGAGTAGTGACTTAACCACCAATTTATAACATAAATAAAAATTGCTAATGCTTATCACAAAGTACAATGTATGAGCCCTCATTTCCTTCTTAACGGGCATACCCTTTTGCATAATTTCCCAAAACCTCACAACAATACAAGAACAACCCAAACAAACCACAACCAAAATCTACCTTATAAAGCAGAAAAACAGTCTTTCCTTAAAATGAAACCTCCAATCAACCTTAAATCCTTCTAAAGAACAAAAAAAAATACAGTCTTTCCTTAAAATGAAACCTCCAATCAACCTTAAATTTTTCAGCAAAAACAAGAAAAAAAACATCCCAAATTTTCAAACAAAATGACCCATTAAAAATCCCACCCTCATCAAACAATCTCTCCCAAAATTTAAAAAAAAATAAAATTAATGGGAACCAACAAATTGGTGAGAACTCAAAGAAAAGCTACTCCAGATCTAAGTATATGACATTAAATTAAACGAAGATGAAGATGAAGATTTATGAAGAAAAGCGGCCTTACTCGTGAGCAGCAGAAGGTATAAAAGCTAGGGTTTTTTTTCGAACGCACCTCTCTTCTCTGGCAAGACAGTAACCACAACACATACTTCTTTGTACGCTCTCGCCTCTCTCCTTATATATGGAATGGACTTTGCAAGTTCTTTTCTTTTCTTTTACTTTCTCTCTCCTCTCTATAACTTCCTTTTATAGGTGGGTCTCTGTCCCATGTTTCTCTCTCCTAATCCCCCCACTAGAGCTGTCTTAATGACTACAGGAATGATAAAGTTACGGGCTGTCAGTGAAGGCTGGCGAAAGAACATGTCCTTTTATGAGTACGTGTCATATTGTGATTTGTAGAGGACAAATTCTGGATGATACCATGGGTATTGTTTGACTTTTTTACTCGTTGTATTTTTGTTAATAAATTAATTTAGTTAATTATTGAGTCTTTTTAGTACTTTCCTTTTCACCTTCCTCGTTTAAACACATTCTCGATCGATGGAGTCTGAATCGGCTGCATCCCGAATAGGAAACTAACGGTGAGGCAAGTGTTATTTGGAAAATGGTTTATATGACAATTAATTTTGGTAATTGATAAAAAAAATTAGAAGAATTTTATAAAATTATCATTTTTACTAGTAAAAATATTAAAAAAAATTATTTTATATAATGAGCGAAATGTGAGTAACATGCACCTGTAAATGATGAAAACAAAACAATAATATACAAGTCTCATTTTTACGCTATCTTTTTAATTCACACAGGTTATATTTAATATTGACATAAATTTGATATTGTATATAATAAAAAGAATTGATATTTTCACAAGCTAATTTAATATTTTTATAAAATTAAATAGGATCCATTTGTAAAAATATTAATTCTCATATAAAATTGATATTTTTTCAAACTAATTTGATATTTTTACAAAATCAAATAGGATCTACTTATAAAAATATCAATTTTCATAATAAATTGTCATTTTATCAGAATATATGAAGGGAGTATAATTTTCATCAAATTTAATTTTTTTTCCATTTTCAAAATTATTAATACTTATGCAAATGGATCAAAATTAATTAAAATTTCATCAAATATCAAAATTTACTAAAACATGTCAATTTTTTCAAGTTAAGCAATACAGCTTGGTAAAATGATACTCCATCCCACCTCAAAAGAACAGTCAAAATATATTTTACATAAAAATTAATAAAAGTAAAATAGAGAAAACAGAGTATAAAAAAATTTAAATTTATCTTTAGTGGACCCCACAAAATTAAGTAAAGTGGCCAGTCTTTTTTAAATTTTTTTACATACTAGTGAATTCTATTAAATGACATATTTACTTGTTGACTTTATCTACTTTGGCCATTTTTTTTAGAACAAAAATAATTATATCTTAAGTCTTTTTTTTTTTTTTTAGGTCGAAGGGAGTATTTGATCTATAAATAAAAGTATGTAATTCTATTTTTGCACTTGAATGTACTGCATAGTATTGAATCCAAAGAGAATCTATTTCGGAAAATGCTATAGTGTCAAAAACTTTTTAATTTAATCTGTTGTTTTTTCTCCTCCTCCCCGTTACCCTTTTCCCAAAGTAACATATATATATATATATATATATATATATATATATATATATATATATATATATATATATGGACTAAAATGCAAAGTTGACCTCCTATTTGTCATCTTTTTTCCTTGAATCTTTTTATAGCACGTCTCCCTCATGGATATATATTGGTTGTGCAAAACAGACCGTTTACCTAAGAATGAATTTTGTTAGTTAAATTTGACACAAATATTATCTTATTAATTTTATGTTTAAAATAAGATTATTATAATGCTAACACAGTTTTCATGTTAACAATCGACGTATTTGTTCCAACAATCAATTGAATTTTCATATAAATAAGTCATGAATGAGTTCGAATTATTATGAAAGCTTAAATTCTTTAGTACTGTAGTCTAATGTCCAAAATAGCAGGTAAATGCTCCCTCTTTCTAGACCTTATAATTACGTTTGTTTTTTTTGTTTTTTGTTTTTAAAAAAAAAAACGACCGATAAATATATAGATCCGGTACAATGCATGACAATATTACTAATTTAATCAATTCTTCAATACGAAAGTTTGAAAAACATGTCTTTAGTAATAATCTCTCACCGTACATATTTATATCATCGAGAAAAAAACTCTAATGTTTCATATAAATAAAATCAATCCCACATAAGGGGAAAAATAAGATTCCACCAGAAGAGGGAAAAAAAAAATTCTCTTATAATGAAAAAGAAATCAGTCGAACTAAAAAATAAAAATAAAAACTCTCTTTTTTATGTTTCAAAGCAAATAATCATTTGATTGATAAAAATGCCAGTAGGCAACAAAGAGGATGCGTCATTGGGCATATTTGACTTTCTCATGAGTCGTGCCAAAACAAATTTTCCTGGCAAAAAGGTTTCAAATCTTCCTAAATTTAAAAACTATTAAAACATTATGATAGATTGCCCTACGAAGAAATCACCTTCGACTATAAGCACCAACTAAAATTCCAATAAAATCATATTAAGATTTGACTAGGTCCGCATTAGGAAATGGAATACCATCTATATAATATAATTAATAACACAAAATAGTCTCTCAAATCTAAAATTAAGAAATCTATCTATTATATATACTAAAATACAGTACATTAACACTAAATAATAACATATGTCAACCTGTCCATTATTCAACTTCCCTACTATGTTTATTATAATTGATTTATTACTATATTTATCCAATAATCTCTCTTTTGAATATTTTCCATAAAAATATGAAATTATCCATAAATACAAATTTGATTTTTATATAATTGCATATAATTCTCACACATAAAATATAACTCTCACAATAATTTTTGAATTTTTTTAATGCTAATTTTTTTTTAATATTATCTCATAGTTGTATATAACTCTCACATATAAAAATATGTAATTATCCATTCATTTGGTTATTTTAATTTTTTTTCAACTAATTATCACCAAAAAAAAATGTAATATTATCCCATAATTCAGTACAAATATAAATCTGGTTATATATATATATATAATTCTCACAAAAAAATATGTATTTTTTTCACATCTTTCTACTATCTATTATATATATTAAAATACAGTACATTGACACCATCAATTGACAAGTGTCATTCACATAATCAGCCACATCACCTATACCAAATTAAAAAAAAAAATCCTTACACAAATACTAACAAAAATGCATCCAATTTTTATAATTCTTCCCAAAATCACTACAAATCTAAACTGATATGATATTTATAAACTAGTATAATTTCTCAATATTACAGCATCAAAATTATAAATTGATATTTTTTAATTAAACAAATACTAATAATACAGTATTTCTTTCATATTAAACAAATACTAACAATAACTATTACAATATTTTTCTCATATTATCTCATCATTTACATATAATGTAGGACCTCGAATTTTATGAAATACAAAATTTAATTTTTCTACATATATATTTTTCCTGAAACAGTAAGTGATTAAATTGACAAAGTTAAAAGTTAAAAATGTTATGTGCAAATTTTATTTTGTCGGACAATATTCGTTTTGTCGGGAAATATTTATTTTGTCGAAAAATATTTGGGTCGTACGATAGCGCCGAAATAACTAATCATTGGTGGACCCCATAACGAAATATTTGTCGGATATAGAAAATGACATAAGTAACGTTTTTAAATAAAAATAGTTAACGGTGTTATCACTTTTAACTATTAGAATACCCGGTGATAAAAGAATAATATCATACGGTGTTTCACGATATTCTACAGTAGCACACGGTATTGCACAGTGTCTCATATTATTGATCTGATAACGTGGTCATTACACAGTGTCTTATATTATTAATCTGATAACGTGGTCATTGCACAGTATTCATCAATAATTGTTATTACACAGTATTTTACATTAATGATTCAATAATTGTCATTATACTGTATTTTATATCATCGAACCAATAATTGTTATTACACTGTATTTTAAAATTATTGAGCTTAATAATTGTCAAAGTAGCAAATATCCAGTAATTATATTATTAAATTAATAATTATTAGTAAAATATTTCTTACATTATTGTTGAATTATTGTTATGGCATTATTTTATTATATATGTTGGACCCACAGGAAAAAAAAATTAAATTATTATTATATATGAATAGTAAACATGTGGGCCCTCTATAGGGGTCACATGATAAATTAAATTTGAATTTACTGGAGGAAAGTTTGGTAAAGCAGCGGTTACTGCTACCTTTGCTAAATTCTCAGCACTGGCCTGCTGCACGCCACCTACCTACCATGCATAGTGATTTCTCTTTTCCTATAAATAGCTTGCTCAGCTAAATAAAAAAATCACACCTAAAATATAAAAAAATTCTGCAAGTATTTTATGAGTTTTCTCTGAGAATAGTAAAGTTATCTTAAGTGTTTGTAAACCAAAAGGAATGCAGAAATTTTTCAAGTAAGTATTTTATTAAATAGTAGTAATTGCACAAATACCTATTTCACACGGTATTCACAAATATTCCTTTATAAGACTCTTCTTTGAGAAGATTTATTTTAAAAAGTTTTTTTTGGAATATTTATTTTGAGATATTATTTCAAAAATTATTTTTGAAATTATTATTTTACACTACAAAAATTTATATTATATAAATAATTTTGATAGTTCATAATATATGAGTTATCATACACCTTGAAATTTATATGTGGTAATTATTAATTGTATTATAAATATATAGGTTGATCAACCTCATTTTTATCAATATTCAGTCACGTGATAAGGTAAGGAATATCATCTTCTTTCATCTTCTATTATTTAAATTTACTACGGTAAGAGATATCATCTTTTTTATCTTCCATTATTCAAACTTACTGATGTAAGGGATATCATTTCTTTTATACTTTTAAACTTATTATGGTAAGTATTGTTCGGTAAAACTTTTGAAATGATTATATGTTCCTTAATAGTTTGTGTTTCATCTAATATCATTTTAATTGAACTTTTATATTTTTTTGAAACTTTCTTTTGAATTGTGGATTTTAAATATCATTTTGAATTTCACTCCACATCATGTTGACAATTTGGACATTATTTGAATCTGCACAAAGTAAAATTATAAATTTTCGATATTTATTGTTTATCCTGTTTCTTCTGTTCATCATTTATATCACTGTTGCTATTCTAATAATCATAATCAAATTGTTGTGGGTATCTGTGGCCTGGGGCATAGATAATAGGATAAAGGCGATATAATGATGATGTGTCTTTTATGACACGTGATGAAAGTTCTCTTTGGCCTGGGGCAAAAAAGAACTGTTGTTTGGTATGATTATGACCAAAGGCTAAAGACTGGTATAATCATGACCGTTGGTGTTATATTGAATATTTTTGAGCCCTAATGCAAAGATGAACTGTTGACTTGCATGATTATGACCAGGAACTGTGAAATTATATTATCATGACCAGTGGTGTTTCAGATAATAAATGTTGATGATGTTTTTCTTAAAAAGAGAAACGAGTGGACATCATGGTCCATATGATTTTTCTAATGGTTGTTATTCTGCTGCAGTTATTAATCTGAACTTTGTTTAAGAACTTAACTGCAGTTGTTGAATTAAAACTTACTGTTTAAATTATTTTATCAAAAACTCAACTGTTGAAGGCTAGCGATAATTTATTTGTCATTATCTTAGTCATGATATTCTTTACTGGACTATTTAAGCTCACCATTTCCTTTAGTTTCATTGTTTTTCAACAGGAGATGAGAGAGTAACTGGATCTAGTTGGGGGATGGAGTGAAAGTCCGAGTTGTAGCTGTATTACTCTTCATAAGTTGTAAAATAGTGTGACAATAATAATGAAGACTTAGTTGTGTATTATTTGAATACTGTATTGTGGTACGTTATACGTTGTATTGTAATAGTTGTTGTGTATTTTGACAACTCAAGTTTGGGTTGTGTGGGCCCAGATATGGGGGTGTCACAGTTGACATCAGAGCTTAGGGATATGGTTTTTAATGGAGATATAGGGTTAGAATTAGAAGGGGAGAGACAAATAGAATAAGTCACTAGTGTGTCATACCTAAATTATATTTTGTTATCTAATGAATCGATTTGAATATAGGGACAAAAAGTAATGAGTCAATTTGTTTAACTAACATTTATTTTATGACCACAGTTAAGTATGACATCTGGAAATCAAGAAGTTAACTATGGAATGCCCGAAATTAATGTAACTGAGAATCAGGAGGCCACAAACAATCCTCTTGCCAACTCAAGAAATGATGTTCCTGATAACATGATGAATGTTGGATTCTTTAGGAACTTCATACAGTTCATGCAGAATCAAGCAAGAGGAAATTCAGTCAACAATAACGGTAGAAACGCTGATAATTCAAGGATTGTCACCGTTAAGCAATTTAAAGAGTTGGGACCACCTGAGTTTTTCAAGAAGCCTGACTCACTCAAAGCGGAGGCATGGCTGAAGTTAACGACAAAAATATTTGATGTCCTGCGATGTGCAGATGATCAGAAGGTGTCATTCGTCACTCTTATGTTACGAGGTGAGGTGAAGCATTAGTGGGAAGTGGTAAAACGTATCCACCCTTCAGCACTCGAGATGTCTTGGACAGAATTTCAAGAGCTATTTAACGGAAAGTACTTTCCAGAAAGCATCTGTTATATGAAAGAGGTAGATTTCTTTAAGCTGGAGCAGAAAAACATGACAGTTTCTCAATATGAAGCTAAGTTTGCCGAGTTATCTCATTTCGCGACCCATTTAGTGGATGACGAAACACGAATGACTCGCATGTTTTTGTGAGGTTTGAGACTCAAAATTCGCCAACACCTTAGCTCTCATAAATTTTGTTTGTATTCAGATGTTGTAGATAGGGCTTAAATGGCGGAACAAGAAAATGAAATATTTCAGCCGAGAGTCAATGACCAGTATAAAGAGAGAAACGACAATGACCACAGGAACGAGAATCATAGAGGAGGTAACCAACACTTCGGCGGTAATCCCGCATCGAATAACAGAAGAGGGGAATCAAGTGGAAACAATTTCAAGAGGAAGAGATTCCATAGTGATTACGGAAGGGCACCGGCACCAGTACCAGCACCGGCACTAGTTTCAAGGGGAGGAGATTGACCACCAGTGAGATGCTATAGGTGTGGTCAAGAGGGTCACAATAGCCCAAACTGTACTCAACAGTCCAAGTTATGTTAGTTGTGGGAAGGAGGGTCATATTGCTCAATTTTGTCCTGTTACAAAATCAAGTCCAGCTGCAATGATGATACTAAAAGCTATCACGGATAAGGTAAAATATGTAGTTCAAGGGAGAGTTTTTGTTGTGACATCTCAAATGGCACGAAACCCAAACGAGGTAATAGTCGGTAAACTATTCATAAATTATCGTGAAGTCTATGCCCTATTAGATACTGGCTCTACCCATTCTTTTATCTCACCTACGTGTGCTCAACGATTAAACTTAACTCCTGAAAATTTGGACTTTGACTTATCAGTTGAAACCCCATTAGGAGAAATAGCCATTACATCTACTGTATATAAATCTCGCTTAGTTCAAATCAACAACCTCACATTACCCATTGACCTTATTTATTTAGAAATGCATGAATTTGATATGATTTTAAGAATTGATTGGTTGACTACCCGTCATGGTAAAATTGATTGTTTTCATAAGATTGTTAGTTTTTATATTCCTAATCAATTGTCATGCAAATTTAAGCAACTAAACCATTGAAATCTATAACTGTTATTTCTAGCCATAAAGTCATTCGTTTATTGAAAAACGGATGTCAAGCATTTTTAGCCTATGTCACTTATTTGAATAAAAACGCGTCAAACTTGAATGATATTCTCATTGTTAATGAGTTTCCTGGCGTTTTTCCCGGGGAACTTCCTGGCTTACCTCCAAACCGTGAAATTGAATTCTGTATTGATCTTGAACCTGGTATTAAACCCATTTCCAAAGCCCCATATTGAATGACTCCCATTGAACTTCAAGAGTTAAAAGTCCAACTACAAGAATTGTTGGATACTGGTTTCATTCGTCCGAGTGCATCACCTTGGGGTTCTCCTGTTCTATTTGTGAAGAAGAAAGACGGGAGTATGAGATTGTGTATTAACTACCGAGAATTGAATCATGTCACCATAAAAAACAGGTACCTGTTACCTCGGATTGATGATATGTTTGATCAATTGTAGGGTGCTCAATATTTCTCAAAGATTGATCTCCATTCTGGATATCATCAGTTAAAGGTTAAAACTGAGGACATTCCAAAGACAGCTTTCAGAACTCATTATGAACATTATGAGTTCTTAGTCATGCCTTTTGGACTAACCAATGCTCCTGCAGCTTTCATGGACATGATGAACCGAATATTTAAAGAATATTTGGATAATTTTGTAGTTGTCTTTATTGATGACATCCTCATATACTCCAAGAGTCGTCAGGATTATGAACAACACTTAAGATTGATATTCCAAAGCTTTGCGAGAACAAACTATATGCCAAATTAAAGAAATATGAGTTCTGGATTGTGGAAGTCACGTTCCTTGGGCATATAATTTCAAGACAGGAAATATCGGTTGACCTTGCGAAGATTGAAGAAATACTAAATTGGGAACAACCCAAGTCAGTAACGAAAATCCGAAGCTTTCTGGGCCTAGCTGATTATTATCGGAGATTCGTAGAAGGATTTTCTCGAATCGCCACTCCATTAACTCAGCTTACTCGGAAAAGCACAAAATTCGTATGGAACGAGGAATGCGAGAAAAGTTTCCAAGAACTCAAGAGGAGACTTGTTTCAGCTCCTGTTCTGACCATACCATCAGGATCGGGAGAGTTTGTTATCTAGGGCGATACTTCAGGAAAAGGTTTAGGTTGCGTTCTTATGCAACATGGAAATGTTATAGTCTATGCCTCTTGACAACTTAAAGATTATAAGAAAAATTATCCTACTCATGATCTAGAGTTGGCAACAGTCGTTTTCGCGTTGAAAATCTGGGGACACTACTTGTATGGAGAGAAAGTGAATATCTATACAGATTATAAGAGTCTCAAGTATTTCTTCACTCAGAAGAAACTCAACATGCAACAACGACGTTGGCTTGAGCTGTTAAAGTATTACGATCACACCATCCAGTATCACCCGTGAAAGGCGAATGTTGTAGCTAACGCTTAGAGCAGAAAATCTTATGCGAGTACAAGTGCACTGCTGACAACACAAAAACGTATTTTGTATGATTTACAAAAGATGGAGATAGAGCTAAAGATATCAGGGACCCACTTGAAGATTGTGCACGTGCGAGTAGAACCGACTTTAATCGATAAAATTAAAGCTGCTCAAGCTACTAATCCGGAACTGATGAACATGATGAATAAAGTACAAGAAGGTGTTATTCTCGAAGTAAGAATCAATGAGAAAGGAATACGTCGAGTCAACTCTTGATTCTATGTTCCTAACGATCCTGAATTGAAGCATAAAATTATGATAGAGGTACATAACATGCCATTTGCAATCCACCCAAAAGGTACCAAGATGTATCGTGATCTTTGACATACATTTTGGTGGAACAATATGAAAAGGGAGATTGCAGAGTTTATCTCAATGTGCCTAATTTGTCAACGTGTCAAGGCAGAGCATTAAATGCCTAAGGATCCATTACAACCACTTGAGGTTCCCGAATGGAAGTGAGAACACATCAATATGGACTTCGTGACGGGTCTTCCCGAGGTTTCTCAAGACTTATGCAATTTGGGTCATCATAGATAGATTGACCAAATCAGCTCATTTCTTACCTATACAAGAAAACTTTTCACTTAAGCGTCTTGCCGGTATGTACATAAATGAGATTGTGAGATTGCATGACATGCCAGTTTTCATAGTTTCTGATCGAGATCTTAGATTCACTTCACACTTTTGGATCAGTCTACAAGAAGCTATGAGTGCTGAACTATGTTTTAGTTCTGCATACAATCCTCAAACGGACAGACAATCGGAAAGGAGGATCCATACCCTCGAAGAACTTTTTAGACTTTGTGTACTAGACTTCAAAGGAAGTTGGGATAAGTACTTGTCATTGGTTGAATTTTCCTACAACAACAGTTACTAAGCAAGCATAGGCATGGTTCCATTTGAAGATTTGTATGGACGCAAGTGTCACTCTCAAGTATGTTGGAATGAGGTAGGAGAGCAAAACTGTTGGGACCTGAGTTGGTACGCTTGACAACAGAAAAGATCCAAATGATCCGATAACGAATACAGACAGCACAAGAACGACAAAAGAGTTATGTTGATCTTCATCGAAGGGACGAAAGTTTGAACATCAGAGACTATGTATTTTTACGTGTTTCCCCATGGAAAGGAGTTACGAGATTCGGAAAGAGAGAAAAGCTCAACCCTCGATTTATTGGCCTATTTGAAATCCTCGATCGAGTAGGAACTGTAGCCTACAGACTAGCTTTACCGCTAAGTATGTCCCGCATTCATAACGTTTTTCACATATCTATGTTACGTAAATATGTGAAAGACCCAGACCACGTCATTGAGTTAGAACCGGACGTTATAGTAGATGATTTAACGTACGAGGAGGTACCTGTTAAGATCCTAGATAAGAAGGAGTAGATCCTACGCTTAAAGGTTATACCTCAAGTCAAGGTTTTATGGAGGAACCAAAATACTGAGGAAATGACCTAGGAGGTAGAATCTGAGATGAAATCTAAGTATCCTTACGTCAATTTCAGGGACAAAATTTCATAAGGAGAGAGGTTGTAAGACCCCGAATTTTATGAAATACAAAATTTAATTTTTCTTCATATATATTTTTTCTAAAACAGTAAGTAGTTAAATTGACAAAGTTAAAAGTTAAAAATGTTATGTACAAATTTTATTTTGTCGAACAATAGTCGTTTTGTCGGGGAATATTCGGGTCGTACGACGGTGCCGAAATAACTAATCATTGGTGGACCCCACAATGAAATATTTGTAGGATATAGAAAACGACAGAAATAACTTTTTTAAATAAAAATAGTCAATGTTGTTATCACTTTTAACTATTAGAATACCCGGTGATAAGAGAATAGTATCATACGGTGTTTTATGGTATTTTACTGTAGCACACGGTATTGCACAGTGTCTCATATTATTGATCTGATAATGTGGTCATTGCACAGTATTCATCAATAATTGTTGTTACACAGTATTTTACATTATTAATTCAATAATTGTCATTACATTGTATTTTATATCATTGAACCAATAATTGTTATTGCACTGTATTTTAAAATTATTGAACCTAATAATTGTCACAGTAGCAAATATACTATAATTATATTATTAAATTAATAATTATTAGTAAAATGTTTCTTACATTATTGTTGAATTATTGTTATAGCATTATTTTATTATATATGTTAGACCCACAGGAAGAAATAAATAAAATTAAATTAAATAAAAAATTAAATTATTATTGTATATGAATAGTAAACATGTGAGCCCTCTGTGGGGGCCACATAAGAAATCAAATTTGAATTTGCTAGAGGAAAGTTTGGTAAAGCAGCGACTGTTGCTGCCTTTGCTGAATTCTCAACACATTGATGCATTTGAAAAATATGTTCTATCATTGAACAAGTAAATTATTTAAAGTTCTTTATTTCGTGAACTGTTCAACAAATGGGTCTACGCCATTCGTTTCGGCTGGACATATAAAGTAAATATTTTTAAAAGTTATTCCAAACCAGTTGAGTGGTGTGGAAGTCTTGTACTGAGAGAACAAACCCTAAATGGGGAATTATAAGTGTCATAGTTCGACATGGTCAGAGTTTAATGTTATGCATATACATGTTGTACAAGAGGCTAATCCCCTCGAGTACAGTCTGATTTATAAAAGGATAATCGGAAGGTTGTTTCCTTGGAAACGTTCAGGGTCGGTTGGACCACTCAGCAGTAAATAATCATCTTTCATTCCTTCGTTTGGATTTTGATTATTTTATCAGTCATTTCATTAACTTCTATAAATTGTTGAGCTTTCACTTTATTCGCAGTTATTCATGATATGTCTGTATTATTTTGAATTTACTGAGCATATTAGTTGCTCACTCTTGCTATATATATCATGAACTAATTGCAGTTAGGCCTGAGCACTCCAAGGAGGACAAAGGCAAGGGCAAACTTTAAGAATAGTTTAAATATTTCTATTCCTGTTTTGTAAATCATGGAACCCTGTTTATATTAATAAGATCGTCATGATGAAATTTTATTAAGGTTGAGACCTTGGGACCGTAGTAAGCCTTTTGTAATGAACAACTTATGTTTATTTATTCCGCATTTAGTAATATATGTTGTTTAAGAGGTGATGTATGTATTTGATCGTGGGCACCAAATCCGAGGTATTGATACCTGAATTTGGGGGTGTCACAGTGGTTGGGTAGTTAGTGAGCAATTCACCCAACACTTAACCCACATGTGGTTAACTCTCATAAGACCTATGGTTAAAGTACTACACTTAACCTTGGTCACTTAAAACTCAACCTTAGTTAGGGCTCATCTTATTTATATATCTCACAACAACTAACCACAATGTGGTTAATTCTCTACATTAAAATGACTTAGGTTGGTTCACTCACCCAACCATGGTCTAAACTCATCAATTTAACATACATACATCTTCCACCAAATAACCCAAGTAGGGTTAATGCTTTACAATCAAGTATACATACATATCTAACATTGGTTAAGATTTTATTTTTCTTACCACTTAGGGTTAATAAGTAACTCAACAATGGTTAGTTCTCTAAAACATAAATTCATAAGAATTAATCATCTTTATTGACTAGGGTTGGTGAACCACCCATTGGTTAATTCATTTAACCAACATTGGTTAACTCTCTACCAATTCATATACTTACTACATATATATCTCTACATATTCACCAATAACTTTTTATTTAAATTACATCATAGCTTGAATTGACAAATTTAAATTGAATACAAGCAACATACATTTTTACTCAATCTCCAAGTGGGACCCCATGTTTGGTCAACACTCCACCTTTTTTACTTTATTTTTATTATATATACATATCTATATATAATACTTGCAATTTCTACTAACAATTAACCAAGGTATGGTTAATTCTCTACAACATGCAACCCATGGTTACCTACCAATTCTACCTTGGTGAATTATATACATACATAATTGTATCTATAATATTCTTCCTACAACTAACCTATGCATAGTTAAATCTTTAATTTATTTAATACTTAGGGTTACTCAATTAACTCATCCATAGTTAATTCTCATCATCACATTCATTCACCTAGCAATTAACCAATGTTTGGTTAATACCCTCTCTTGTCTACCAACTAGGGTTATTCAATTAACCCTACATTAGTTAATTATCTACACTTAACAATACTTGAATTTATTTTCCCAACATATTGACCTATTTGACTTTTAAATTTGGACTCAATATTTGGGCTACTAGTTTATTTTGCATTGGGCTCCCTTATTTAATTATTTGGGCTACCCAACACAACTTACACATCTTTATAACTTGGGCTAGGTAATTAATTTAATTGGACTACCACCACATTATATACAATACTTGCCAACATAATTTAATTGGACTTATATTAATTACCTCTTAGACTATAATCAACATAACATTTGGGCTTATTATTTAATTACCCACTTCATACCAATATTCTCATATTGGGCTAACATCTATAATCCTTTTGGGCTAGTCCACTAGTAGTAATTAAATTACTTGGATTCTATACCACAACTTAATAATTAAGTTAATTACTTAATCAATTAACTTCTTAATATTATCGTTCTAGACAAATTTTCTAGTTTTTATATAACTGTAACTCATAACTAATATAATTAATTATATTTCATGACTTTCCTTTTCACTTCATATTTAAACTAATTTATT
This sequence comes from Hedera helix, assembly GCA_947179155.2. NCBI lineage: Eukaryota > Viridiplantae > Streptophyta > Magnoliopsida > Apiales > Araliaceae > Hedera > Hedera helix. Next base: position 12,988,936 of record OX359274.1, read on the forward strand.
TATTAGTTTTATTGAGTATTAATTTACTCATCTTCTTGTTTGACTAACAAACACAACTCTAGGAATATATAACTATGTATATATATCCTTATAACCATCTCTACTTCTCAAATGAATTTATTTTCTTAATAAATTCTCTATATGCATCATTACAATATTCCCACATTTAATTTCTAACAAATAAATTATGTTAAAAAAAAATGTTCACCTAAATTCTACACATCTCACTTCTCAAACTCTAGGTTTTAAACCATAACCTTTAATTGATTATTTTAAATCTTATTTACAATTCTTGTAAATATCTGGGATATTACATATATCCCAACATTACACCAAATTCAAAATGATTTTATCCTAAATTATTATTCATTGTATTATTACTCGTGTGCTTTAAAAAGTAAATATTTCTAATTTATAGCATTCTCATAACTAATTTGTTGTATATACCCTTTAATTACCTGCTAAAACCTTTCCATAGATTTTAACGTTGGGAGTTTGTAACTTTTAACGTTAAGAGTCAGACACCGTTTTACCCAAAAAAAATTATACATCTATATTGATTTACTAATTTGTTTGGCAATAGCTCTTCAATTTCAGCAAGAGTATAGCTATTTTTTTTTAAATTTCATACTCACACAATAAAATGTAACATTATCCTATAATTGCATCAATCCCAATTTGGTATTATCCTATAAATATGTCACGCATACAAATGCTTTTCACATAATAAATTATAATCTCATTTTCGCGCAGAAAATTCTTTCCCATGTTTGGTTTTCAAATTTTTTTAAAAGATAATTACAACTAAATTTTTTGAATTCCATACTCACATAAAAAATTTAACATTATCTCATAATTACAGCAATCCCAATTTGGTATTATCCCATAAATATGTCACGCATAAAATTTGAATCCAATATTATTATCTAATATTTGGGCTTTCGAACTTTATTTACAAATATTTTTCACACAATAAATTATAATCAGATTCTCACGCATAAAATTCTTTCCCATGCTCTGGTTTTCAAATTTAAAACGATAATTACAGCTATTTTTTTTAATTCTATACTCACACAAAAAAATGTAACATTATTCCAGAATTGCAGCAATCCCAATTTAGTATTATCCTGTAAATATGTCACGCATAAAATTTGAATCCAATATTATTATTGAATAGTTGAGCTTTTGAGCTGTATTTATAGATAATTTTCACACAAAATTATAATCCCATTCTCACGCAGAAAATTCTTTCTCATACTTAGGCTTTAATATTTTTTAAAAGATAATTACAACTAATTTTTTTAATTCCATACTAGCACAAAAAAATGTAACATTATCCCAAAATTATAGCAATCCCAATTTAGTATTATCCTATAAACATGTCACGTATAAAATTTAAATCCCATATTATTATCTAATACTTGGGCTTTTGAACTTTATTTACAGATAATTTTCACACGAAATTAAAATCCCATTCTCACACAATTTTTTCCCCATACTTGGGTTTTTGAATATTTAAAAAAGATAATTACAGCTAATTTTTTTAAAAAAATTGATATTATCCCAAATTGATGGGTGATTGATGTAAGCACGTTTTTTATTCACCCTATAAATAAAGACTAACACTTTCATCACAAATTACACCACAAACAATTCTCTACTTCTTATAATTTTTTGTTATACAATAAGATTAATTTTTTTCATAGATATAAAAATTTCACAGTTGTCGTTTAAAATGTATTGTCTGGATGGAGTCGGAAAATTCAATGTATTGCTAACTATCCAGTATTTTTTGACAAAACTAAATAATTACGCAATTGTATACAATGGAACAAAATTATATGAGTTACTTTTGTTATACATTTGTCTGATAAAATTTTAATTTATAAATATACTATCTTCTTATTATAGTTTAATTTATTAAATTGTATATATAAATTTATAATCAATAAAATGAATCATCCCGCGACAACGCGCGGGTGTGTATCTACTTATATATACTAAAACACAGTACATTAACACCATGTAATGACACATGTCAACATGTCAAATTAACCGTAAATATAAATCTGATTTTTATATAATTACATATAACTTTCACATATGAAAATATAGATTTCACAATAATTTTTTAATTTTTTTTAGAGCTATACTTTTTAAATATTATCCCATAATTATATATACTAAAACACAGTACATTAACACCAGGTAATGACACAGGTCAACATGTCCATCACTCCACTTTCCTACTGCATTTATTACAATTGATTTATTACTATATTTATCCAAAAATTTGTTTTTTGAATATTATCCCATAAAAATATCAAATTAACCGTAAATATAAATCTGATTTTTATATAATTACATATAACTTTCACATATGAAAATATAATTGTGTCGACCCCAAATTCGGGTTCCATAACCTCGAGTTTGGTTCTCACTATTCAACACATTACTAACAATTAAATACATACATTGCATTTAAATATCGCGGAATAATACATATTGGTTCCCTTCAAAAGGTTACAATACCAGGGTCTATCAACCTTAACATAAAAACAGTTCCTATCATAAGGAATTACAAAAGGTTTAACAACCGTAAATACATAATTAAAGATCTAATTAGCATGCATAAGCTAACTTAAGCTCTAGCTTTTCCTTTTCCCTTATCCTTCTTTGAGCAATCGGGTATATCTGAAAAATAGTTCATGATATAGCAAGAATGAGCAACTAGTTTGCTCAGCAAGTTTAGAACAATCATAGAGATTTAATATATCATGAATGAATGAGAAATGTCATCAATGATTCAACAGTAGATATAACAATTGTAAATGAAACAGGATTCAAATTTTAATAAACAGAATATTTGAATCTTAAAATGCTGAGCGGTCACTAAGGACACTGAACTAACGAGGGTATAATAGAGTTTCCTCTGACCCTTTGAGTTGTTTGGTTTTCAAGGGGATCAGCCTATTCAACCCGCTGTATATGCATTACATTTAGTCACTGGCGCCCAAAGTCGGTTTCCCGACACAAAATCCCCTAATTTAGGGTTGTTCAATTCTCAGACTTAATATAACAAATCCGCACCCAACAATGGTTTGGATAAGCTTTTAAAAGTATTCAAGTATTGAATTTATAAACGTAATGTCTAGCTGAACTATTAGCTTTTGACATTTTTAGTACAGTTCATGAATCAAGAACTAATAAGTTTCAAGTGCACTAAGTGCGATTTTATAAACAATATGGATGCGGAATAATTTTAAATAATTAAACCACTTCAAGCTTTGACAATAAATACAAGTATAGAAACTTGTTCAACAATAAATGAGTATGGTTAGAGAACTTGTCTGTCTGCTCAGCTACAATAAATGTCTAGCTTTAATTAACTTGCTTTGAAAGACCTAACATTAATAAAGTCGGTCTAATAATTAGTACGGCGTATTTGCATAACTATACGCTTAATAATGAACTTATTTACCACACATAAGTACTAACACATAATTTACATTAGTCAAAATAATATTATTAACCTTATAGACCTACTTTGAACAATTCTTTAAACAATGACTTAGACCTACTTTGAACAACGACTTAGACCTACTTTGAACAGTTCTTTAAACAATAGAACAGTAATTAAGTACAAGTAAATGACTGTACAATCTCAAGTGCAACAAGTGCGAATAACAATAATATCGATGTGGAATAATTGTAAAGTAATTAAACCACTCAAAGCATGCTTGGAAATAACAGTTCAAGCTTAAATAAATAATTTGCTCAATAAAATGAGTTTAGAGATAAGGAACTTGTCTGTCTGCTCAGCTACAATAAATGTCTAGCTTTAACTAACTGGCTTTGCAAGACTTAACATTAATAAAGTTGGTCTAATAATTAGTACGGCGTATTTGCACAACTATACACTCACTTAGGTACTTATTTATCATATAAGTACTAACACATAATTTACATTAGTCGAAATAATATTATTAACCTTATAGACCCTCAATCAAATTAGGTTAATAATTTAATAAGTTAGAAAATATTTTTCTTCAGTGTTGGATACTTATTAAACCCTTAAACAACTTATTACAATTGTTTTTAATAAATCATAATTAAATTCAATTTATTTTATTAACTCAATCTCTATTTAATTACTATTTAATCTTGATTAAATAGGAATTAATTAATTAACTCTAGTTATTATAAATAATAACTAATTGTACTTACTTATTATTTAATTATAATTAAATAATTGATTTAATTTTAACCTTCTTTAATTTAATATTAATCAACCAATAATTAACTAAGTAATTAACCTTACTTATTATTTAATTTAAGGAAAATAATAGTTTACTAATCTTAATCCTCTTTAATTATTATTTAATATCAATTAAATAATAATTATTTATTTAATTAATTTTAATTATTAATTAAGGTTAAATAATAATCAATTCATTCTTATTTATTATTTAAATTAAATAATAAATTATTAAATCTAATAACTTAATTTCCATTAATCGTTATTTAATGCTAATTAAATAATAATTAATTACTTAATTATCCTTATTTATTATTTAATAATATTTAAATAATAAATAAATTTTATCTCTCTTTAATTATTATTTAATAGGAATTAAATAATAATTGCTAATTTATCACCTTTATTTATTATTAACATTTAAAATAATAAATAAATAATAAATTTATTTAACTTAACCATGATTAGCTAACTAGATTAATATTTAAAATATTTAAATATTAAACTTAATGAAAAATATCCTCCACAATATTATTTTTGTATTATTATTATTTTTGTTATAATTTTAAAGTAATTTTCAAACATTTAAATTAATTAAAATTAACCTGAATGACATTTCCGTAAATAAGTTGAAAACTGATCCGAGGGCAGAATGGTAATTTTGCCAAGAAAAACACGGAGGGGCAAACTTGTAATTTCGCGGAAATTTTCCTACCGCGCATGGCGCGCGTTACCGAGTTTACAGCCCAAAGCGACACCGTTTTTGGAAAGCAGGATACGGCTTCCGCGCGTATCACGCGGAGTAAATTTCGACGGACACCAAACGACGTCGTTTGGCTCCGCGTTTTCGGTGAACAGTGGTTGCGCGCATTGCGCGAAAACCCTTAATTTTTTTTCTTTTTCGCAGAATGTGACAGTGTTCCGGCACACACATTTTAAATAAAAATATACCTTCGATAAATCTTTAACTCTTCAATAAAAATCCAAAAAAATTACCAATCAACTTATATTAATTTATAACATGAAAAATTAATTTTTCATGATTTAATATCATTATTTTTTTATAAAATTTTTTACATCACATAAACTACCACAAATCATAACTTTTTGTGTATAACTCCATTTTGAGTGATTCAAACTTTATTTTTCTCATTATTTAATGTTCTATAATATTATAACATCAAACCTAAGTTTTATAAAAATATTTTTGGACATAAATTCCAAAACTTGTTTACACACTATTAAACACATATTTTAGGATATAAAATATACCAAAATACAAACCAAACCTATTAAACTCAAGCATGACATAAATATTACAACTACACATTAATAACTATATTAACATGTTTATACTAACATGATGATTTATTTAATTTAAAAACAAACTACATTTAAAATAATCATTACCTTATTTTAATGACTATCTTCCTTTTTCTTCCAAAGTAGGTTGTGAATGGCATGAACAAAACTAACTTCTCCTTCTTCCTCCTTAGTCTCTCAAATATTATGCTCTCACTAAAGCTTTTTCTCTCAACTCTCTCTTTTGGTCTTGGAGCAAAAATGAAGTGTAAATGCCTTAATAAAACAAGTATACTAGTAAAATTCTTAGATACAAAATTATATCTATAATTCATGATGCTCCTACATTGATACTTGCACAAGAAAGTTAGCCCATACTTAGTTGGTGAAAAGATGGATGGTGTCCATGTACAAAAAAATAAAACAAACAACCTTAATTTAATTAAATGAAAAATAAAAGGAAATAAAACAAAACCCATTTTCTCTCTCCTTCCATGCATGATTCGGCTGGTGACTTTGTAATGTCCTAGAATTTCCACATCTTTATTAATTAAATTATTAATTTAATTTCCAACGAGTTATTTTTTTTCGAGATTATTTAAATCTTTTTATGTGATTAATTAATTATGTGATTAAATAATTATGTAATTAATTACTAAAATTAATTAAAGGGGGTCACTAATATGTTATTAAATTAGTGAACAAACCCTAAAGTTTTAATATCAAAATAATTGATAAGTTTCCTATTAATTAAATATTCAATTAAATTGAATATAATGAGTGAATTAAATATAATAAATTAATTAATATGATTATTAATTAATGTAAATAATGTGAAATATTAATAATAATATTTATTAGTCCATTTAGTAATTTAATACTTATGGGTTAGAATATTTAATTATTTATTCAATATAATTATTTATTTAATCATGGATTGAATAATTAATGTGTAAATTATTAAATTAGCCCAACATGGGTCAATTAGTAGCCCAAGTGGAGAATAATAAAATTTGACAATTTAGTAGCCCAAACAATTTAATAGAAGCCCAATTGGTATTTTAATTTAAAGCCCAATGATTGGCCCACTTGAAAAATACTTAAATTAACTTATTAATTATAAAAAAATGAAAATGTGACTAATAAATTGGGACAAGAAGGTGACCAGCCGAATCATGCTAGGAAGGAGAGAGAAAAAATGAGTTTTGTTGTATTTTTGTTTTATTTTTATTTATTTAATATTAGGTTGCTTGTTTTGATTTTTGGGAAAATCTTTTCCCACAAAATCCTCACCAACTTAGTATGGGCTAGCTTTCTTGTGTAAGTATCATTGTTATCTCATGATGGCAATTTTCATAGATATAGATTTTATATCTCTCCAAATTGTAAGTATACTTACAATTTAGGAGCTTGTATTGGTCATTTCTTTTTCTTCCATTTTCCAAACTAGAGAGAGTTTGAGAGCAAAATATTTTGAGAGAGAGCAAGAGAAGGAGAAGGAGTGCTAAGCTAGTGCATGTCATCTTCTTTCACAACATACTTTGGGAGAAAAAGAAGAATAACCATTAAATCAAGGTAATGGTTATTTTAAATAAAGTGTTGTTTTTAAATCAAATAAATCATCATGTTTGTATAAACATGTTAATATAGTTATTAATGTGTAGTTGTAATATTTATGCCATGCTTGAGTTTAATATGTTTGATTTGTATTTTGGTATATTTATATGCTAAAATATGTATTTAATAGTGTATAATCAAGTCTTGAAATATATGACCAAAAATATTTTTGTAAAACTTAGATTTGATGTTCTAATATTATAGAACATTAAATCATGAGAAAAACAAAGTTTGAATCACTCAAAATGGAGTTATACACAAAAAGTTATGATTTATGGTAGTTTATGTGATGTAAAAATTTTTATAAAAAAATATTGATATTAAATCATGAAAAATTAATTTTTCATGTTATAAATTAATATAAGATGATTGGTAATTTTTTTGGATTTTTATTGAAGAGTTAAAGATTTATTGAAGGTATATTTTTATTTAAAATGGGTAGCCGGAAACACTGTTCACGTTCTGTCGGAAGAAAAATTTTAAGGGTTTCCGCGCAATGCGCGGACCACTGTTCACCGAGAAAACGCGGAGCCAAAACGGCGTCGTTTTGGCAGAAGGAAATTTTACTCCGCGCGTAACGCGCGGAAGCCAGCGTTCGGGGTTACAAAACGACAGCGTTTTGACCCGTAAAAACTAAAACGCGCGCAATGCGCGGTAATAATTTTTCCGGGGAAATTACGTTTATGCCCCTCCGTGTTTTTCTTGGTAAAATTACGTTTTTGCCCTCCGATCAGTTTTCTGATTATTTACAGGATTGCCATCGGTCCGGATTTTTCAACTTATTTACGAAAATGCCATTCGGGTTAATTTTAATTAATTTAAATATTTAAAAATTTATTTAAAATTATAACAAAAATAATAATAATACAAAAATAATATTGGGGAGGATATTTTTCATTAAGTTTAATATTTAAATATTTTAAATATTAATCTAGTTAGCTAAACCATGGTTAAGTTAAATAAATTTATTATTTATTTATTATTTTAAATGTTAATAATAAATAAAGATGATAAATTAGTAATTATTATTAAATGCCTATTAAATAATACTTAAAGAGAGATAAAATTTATAAATTAATTATTTATTATTTAAAAATTATTAAATAATAAATAAGGATAATTAAGTAATTAATTATTATTTAATTAACATTAAATAACGATTAATGGAAATTAAGTTATTAGAGTAATAATTTATTATTTAATTTAAATAATAAATAAGAATGATTTGATTATTATTTAACCTTAAATAATAATTAAAATTAATTAAATAATTAATTATTATTTAATTGACATTAAATAATAATTAAAGAGGATTAAGATTAGTAAACTATTATTTAATTTCCTTAATTAAATAATAAGTAAGGTTAATTACTTAGTTAATTATTGGTTGATTAACATTAAATTAAATAAGATTAAAACTAAGTTAATAATTATTTATTATTTAATTATAATTAAATAATAAGTAAGTACAATTAGTTATTATTTATTTTAAATAATAACTAGAGTTAATTAATTAATTTCTATTAAATCAATATTAAATAGTAATTAAAAAGAGATTGAGTTAATAAAATAAATTGAATTTAATTAAACAATTATAATAAGTTGTTTAAAGGTTTAATAAGTGTCCAACACTTAAGTAAAATATTTTCTAACTTATTAAATTATTAACCTAATATGATTGAGGGTCTATAAGGTTAATAACATTGTTTTGACTAATGTAATTTATGTGTTAGTACTTATGTGGTAAATAAGTTCGTTATTAAGCATATATTTATGCAAATACGTCTTACTAATTATTAGACCGACTTTATTAATGTTAGGTCTTTCAAAGCAAGTTAGTTAAAGCTAGACAATTATTGTAGCTGAGCAAACAGGCAAGTTCTCTAACCCTACTCAATTATTATCGTTGAACAAGTTTCCATACTTGTATTTATTGTTAAAGCTTGCAGTGGTTTAATTATTTAAAATTATTCCACATCCATATTGTTTATACAATCGCACTTAGTGCATTTGAAGCTTATTAGTTCTTGATTCATGAACTGTATTAAAAATGTCTTAAACTAATAATTCAGCTAGACATTACGTTTCTAAATTCAATAACTTGAATACTTTTAAAAGCTTATCCAAACCATTGTTGGGTGCAGATTTCTTATATTAAGTCTGAGAATTGAACAACCCTAAATTAGGGGATTTTGTGTCGGGAAACCGACTTTGGGCGCCAGTGACTAAATGTAATGCATATACAGCGGGTTGAATAGGCTGATCCCCTTGAAAACCAAACAACTCAAAGGGTCAGAGGAAACTCTATTATACCCTAGTTAGTTCAGGGTCCTTAGTGACCACTCAGCATTTTAAGATTCAAATATTCTGTTTATTAAAATTTGAATCCTGTTTCATTCACAATTGTTATATCTATTGTTGAATCATTGATGATATTTTCCCATTCATTCATGATATATTAAATCTATATGATTGTTCTAAACTTGCTGAGCAAACTAGTTGCTCATTCTTGCTATATCATGAACCATTTTTCAGATAATCCTGATTGCTCAAAGAAGGATAAAGGAAAAGGAAAAGCCAGAGCTTAAGTTAGCTTATGCATGCTAATTAGATCTTTAATTATGTATTTACGGTTTTTAAACCTTTTGTAATTCCTTGTGATAGGAACTGTTATTATGTTAAGGTTGATAGACCCTGGTATTGTAACCTTTTGAAGGGAACCAATATGTATTATTCCGCGATATTTAAATGCAATGTATGTATTTAATTGTTAGTAATGTGTTGAATAGTGAGAACCAAACTCGAGGTTATGGAACCCGGATTTGGGGTCGTTACAGGTTGGTATCAAAGCTGTAGGTTAGAAACGTTAGGATTTGCGAAACCTAAGTTATAACGTTAGTATTAAACTCATATCGAGTGCGTTAGGGGATGAATCGGGGAGATTCATCATGTTGTGTATTTGTGGAGATGGATTGAGAAAATCCATCGAGCCGAGATGTACATGATAAAATATCATTTCATTTCATCAATGAATATATTTTATTGCTGTACTAACGTGTGTTATTGTTTTATGATATAGGATGGCAGAGATCGGACAGTCGAGTCGCACTGCTGAGGAGGACTATATTGATATCCATATGGATACTGCACAGCCGCTGGTGGCTGCACCCGTAGAGGAGCCAGAGTCAGATCCTGAGGAGGGGGATCGTGTGGAGCCCGTCTGGGGCGGAGTCATGAGGCCTTACAGTGAGGATGAGGCAGAGTCAGAGGAGTCTGAGGAGGAGGAGTCAGCTGATGGCATGGGCACCACTGCCGCTGACATCATAGAGGGACTGACCGATAGGAACGAGGGGTTGGAGGCAAGGGTCCAGCATCTAGAGGATCAGTATAGGGATGCGGCTTATCAGTTCTCTGGCGAGAACGCAGAGCTGAAGGAGAGGATTGTAGGACTGGAGGATCAGGTACAGGAGTACGAGGATTCAGTGGAGCACCTTGCGGTGCTAACTCATCAGCTGGTAGAGCAGGATGTAGAGCTGCAGGCTAAATTAGCAGTGGTTGAGACTAGGTTGGCAGAGGCTGAGCTGAAGGTTCAGCAGGTTAAGGCAGAGAAGGCCGCCATCCGTGCACACTGGCAGGAGGCGATAGAGGACCGTATAGAGATGGAGAGACAGCGGGATGCCGCTTATGGTCAGATGATTGAGCTAGAGGAGGAGGTCCGCGAGAAGCGGGTGAGGACGGATAGACTTAGCTACGTCTACCGATCTTCATATGGTAGGCTTCAGAGCAGGGTGCACTACTACCCAGCTGAGGAGGGCCAGTCTATGCACACCATCAGCAGGAGTGTGGTGATGGCCATCGGGGATGAGGAGTATGACGACGCGATCCGTAGGGGGATGCGCAGTCAGTAGTAGTAGTAGTTATTTTCTAATTTCGTATGTAAATAGATGCAGTAGAACCCAACTTTTGTTTTATTAGAGGGTTAATATGTCACTAAATCCCAACTCTAGGAAGTTGTAGGATATGTCAGATCCCATCTTTTGTAGCTTCTCTGGGATATAAGCATTTATAGCAGTATGCTTTTGATGTAAAGTGCTACGCACTCCTGTTTTAGCATATGAGTATAAATGCAGTTGAATTTATGTTTATATGCGTGTTGAAATAATTACTTGTATTTTTAGCTAAACATTGCCTAAGATACAAAATAATGAAATGAAAAAGATGAAACCAGTATAATAATGTAAATTTTTGTTTATAACAGAAAATGCCGCCACGTAGACAACCACCAAGGAACCAGGGGGTAGAAGAGTCAGTTAATAATGACCAGGGGGGACACAACGTAGACCCTATGCAAAACTTCGTCGACATGCTAGCTGAGGCAATGCAACACAGACACCCTGTTGTAGCAAATCCACCACCACCACCACAAACTCAGTTGGCAAATTTCAAAGATTTTAAGGCGGTGGGACCGCCAGAGTTTAGGGGAACGTCGGATCCGATAGAGGCCCAGTCATGGATAAAGGAAATAGAGAAAGCGTTCGTTATCGCGAGGGTAGCTGAGGAGCAAAAGACAATCTTTGCTACCTATATGATGAAGGGAGAGGCCAATTTCTGGTGGGAAGCCAATCAGAATAGGGCTGGCGAGGGGGTGGTGTCATGGACAAGATTTAAGGAAATATTCGATGAGAATTATTTCCCGAAGAGTATGAAAAGTAGGATGGAAGTGAAATTTCTAGAACTGAAGCAGGAAAACATGTCGGTACCTGAGTACGCGGCAAGATTTAATGAGCTGGCCAGGTTCGCTCCACATCAAGTGGATACGGAGGAACGCAAGGCCAGAAGATTCGAAAATGGATTGAGACCTTGGATATTCAACAAGGTAGCGGTACTGCAGATTGACTCATTCGCAACTTTGTTGGAGAAGTCAATCATTGCTGAAGGAGGAAGCGACGCATTAACCAAGTACAACCAGGAGAGAAACAAAAAGAAAAATGAAGGGGGAAGCAAGAACAGTAACAGTGGGGGGAATAATAACAACAACAAGCGCAAATGGGACAACAGCAGCAACGACAAGAGCTCGGGGAATCAACAAGGAAGTGTTCAGAAAAAGCCAGCATGCAATATATGTGGAAAGAACCACTTCGGGGAGTGCAGGAAAGGGAAAAATACGTGCTATAATTGTGGGCAGGTGGGACATATTTCTCCAAATTGTCCCCTTCCAAAGAAAGTGAGATGCTTTTCTTGCGGAGCATCTGACCACCTGATAAAAGATTGCCCTAAGAAGAAGAATGACGGGGGTAGCGGCTACAGGGGCAATAACAACAAATTGGCTATTGGGGGACCGGTACCACAGAACAAGCCGACAGCCCGGACGTTCAATATGACGGTGCAAGATGCTGTGGGGTCAAAAGACGTGGTGTCAGGTATTATTCCGATCAATAATATAAATGCATATGTATTGTTTGATTCGGGTGCTACCTGTTCATTTGTGTCTGATGATTTCGCTAGACGATTAGAGTTGCCTAGGGACAAACTAGAAAACTCAATGAACATAGAAGTTGCTAATAAAGAAGTGATTCCGGTAGAGTACATACATAGAAATTGTTGTGCTGAAATCAGGGGTCAGAAATTAAATGTGAATCTAATTCCAATACGTCTGGGGGAATTTGATGTAATACTTGGGATGGATTGGTTGTTTAACCACGGGGCGATAATTGATTGTCAGAAGAAGTGCATACACCTTAAGACACCAAATAAGTCTAAGGTCGTATTTTATGGCAGCAAATCGTCAAGACAGTCTTCTTGTCTGACGATGATGCAGGCCAAGAAATTATTGGAGAAAGGTTGTGTAGGGTATTTGGCTCATGTGGTTGACACACAAGTGGTGAGTCCCGAGATGGAGCAAATACCAGTAGTTAGGGAGTTTACGGATGTTTTTCCAGATGTACTGCCGGGTTTACCGCCGGACAGGGAGATAGAATTCGTGATTGATTTAGTACCGGGGACAGCACCGATATCGAAAGCACCATATAGGATGGCTCCGGTAGAACTAAAGGAATTGATGGTGCAATTGCAGGAGTTGTTAGACAATAAGTACATTCAGCCAAGTGTTTCTCAATGGGGAGCACCGGTGCTGTTTGTAAAGAAGAAGGATGGATCGATGAGATTGTGTATGGATTATAGAGAGCTGAATAAGGTGACAATTAAGAACAAGTACCCGTTACCACGAATTGACGATCTTTTCGATCAATTGAAAGGGGCGAAGTACTTTTCAAAGATTGACTTAAGGACTGGTTATCATCAGTTGAAAGTCAGGAAGGAGGATATACCCAAGACGGCATTCAGAACTCGATATGGGCATTATGAGTTTCTGGTGATGTCGTTTGGACTAACGAATGCGCCAGCCGCATTTATGGACATGATGAGCAGAATATTCAAGCAATACTTGGATAAATTTGTAGTCGTGTTCATTGACGATATTCTGGTGTATTCCAAAACGGAGGAGGAGCATGCTGAACACCTAAGATTGGTGTTGGAGGTTTTACGGAAGGAGCGGTTGTACGCTAAGTTTTCAAAGTGTGAATTCTGGTTGGAAAGAGTTCAATTTTTAGGTCATGTTATTGACAAGGAGGGAGTTTCGGTTGATCCAGCGAAGGTTGAATCGGTAATGAATTGGGAGCAACCAAGGACGCCGACAGAAGTAAGAAGTTTCTTAGGGTTAGCGGGTTACTATCGGAGGTTCATTCAAGACTTCTCAAAGATAGCAACACCGTTGACCAACTTAACAAGAAAGACGGTGAAATACGTGTGGACAGAGAAGTGTGAGGAAAGTTTTCAGGAGTTAAAGAAAAGACTTAGTGAAGCACCTGTATTGACCTTACCAGACGATACAGGAGGTTTTACGGTCTACAGTGATGCATCGCACAAGGGGCTTGGCTGTGTGCTTATGCAAAACGACAAAGTCGTTGCGTATGCGTCCAGACAATTAAAAGATTATGAGAAGGGATATCCTACCCACGACTTGGAGCTGGCAGCGGTAGTGTTTGCCCTTAAAATTTGGAGACATTATCTGTACGGAGAAAAATGTGAGATATTCACAGACCATAAGAGTCTAAAGTATATCTTCACACAGAAGGAGTTGAATATGAGGCAACGGAGATGGTTGGAATTGATCAAAGATTATAATTGTGAGATTCTATATCATCCCGGCAAGGCCAACGTAGTAGCGGATACTCTGAGTAGAAAGAGCAGGGAGAAATTGTTCATATTGACAGATCAAGAACAATTGGTTCAAGAGATGGCTCGTATGGAGTTGGAAGTGAGAAGTCCAAACGAGTCATTAGAAGTCGAGGTGAGCCCAACCTTGTTAGATAGGGTGAAAGAGGCTCAAGACAAAGATGAGGAATACGACAGAATCCGGAAGAGGATGACCGATGGAGAAGAGGTCAAGTTTAAAATTGATAGCATGGGATTGCTGAGATTTGAAAATCGTGTTTGGGTCCCGCTAGTGCCTGAATTACGAGAGGAAATTTTGCAAGAGGCCCACAGTACGAGATACTCGATACATCCGGGGAGTACGAAGATGTATCAAGATCTACGTCAGCATTTTTGGTGGCCGAATTTAAAGAGGGAGGTTGCAGAATGTGTCAGCCGATGCCTAACTTGTCAAAGGGTAAAGGCCGAACATCAGAGACCAAGTGGATTGTTACAGCCGTTAGAAATTCCTGAGTGGAAATGGGAGCATATCACAATGGATTTTGTGGTAGGACTTCCAGCAACACAGAAGGGATATGACGCAATTTGGGTGATTGTGGATCGGCTAACAAAGTCAGCGCACTTTTTGCCGATCAAGATTAGGTTCAGTTTGGATCAGTTGTCCAAACTGTACATCAAAGAGATAGTTTCAAGACATGGGGTGCCGGTATCGATTGTGTCAGACAGAGATCCGCGCTTCACGTCAAAATTTTGGAGAAGTCTTCAGGAGAGATTAGGGACACAATTGAGAATGAGTACAGCGTATCATCCGCAGACCGATGGGCAAAGTGAGAGAACAATTCAGACATTGGAAGATATGCTCAGGGCCTGCGTAATGGATTTCAAGGGCAGTTGGGAAATCCATCTACCACTAGTTGAGTTTGCATACAACAACAGTTATCATGCGAGCATAGGTATGCCGCCTTACGAAGCTTTATATGGCAGAAAATGCAGAACACCTCTGTGTTGGGATGAGGTAGGAGAACGCCGACTGTTGGGGCCAGAGTTGGTTCAACAGACGGTAGAAATTATCAAGGTAATAAGAGCTCGGCTAGTAGCAGCTCAAGACCGTCAAAAGAAATACGCCGATTTACATCGACAGAAACGAGACTTCGAAGTGGGGAGTTTTGTGTTCATTAAGGTATCTCCCTGGAAAGGGAAGATCAGATTTGGAAAGAAGGGGAAATTGAGTCCAAGGTTCATAGGACCGTTCGAAATATTGAGGAGAATGGGTGAAGTAGCATACGAGGTAGCTTTACCTCCTGAATTGGAACATATTCACAATGTGTTTCACGTGTCAGTATTGCGGCCATACAAACCAGACTACAAGCACGTTATATCCTATGAACCAATTCAAGTTGGGAAGGACTTATCATATGAAGAAGTTCCTGTTCAGATACTCGATAGGAAGGAACAGAAACTGAGAAATAAGATAATTCATTCTGTCAAAGTACTTTGGAGGAATCACGCCATTGAAGAATCTACGTGGGAATTAGAGGAGGAAATGAGGGCAAATTACCCGTTTTTATTTGAGTAACCTTATTTTTACAATTCCGAGGACGGAATTTTTATAAGGAGGGGAGAATGTAATGTCCTAGAATTTCCACATCTTTATTAATTAAATTATTAATTTAATTTCCAACGAGTTATTTTTTTTCGAGATTATTTAAATCTTTTTATGTGATTAATTAATTATGTGATTAAATAATTATGTAATTAATTACTAAAATTAATTAAAGGGGGTCACTAATATGTTATTAAATTAGTGAACAAACCCTAAAGTTTTAATATCAAAATAATTGATAAGTTTCCTATTAATTAAATATTCAATTAAATTGAATATAATGAGTGAATTAAATATAATAAATTAATTAATATGATTATTAATTAATGTAAATAATGTGAAATATTAATAATAATATTTATTAGTCCATTTAGTAATTTAATACTTATGGGTTAGAATATTTAATTATTTATTCAATATAATTATTTATTTAATCATGGATTGAATAATTAATGTGTAAATTATTAAATTAGCCCAACATGGGTTAATTAGTAGCCCAAGTGGAGAATAATAAAATTTGACAATTTAGTAGCCCAAACAATTTAATAGAAGCCCAATTGGTATTTTAATTTAAAGCCCAATGATTGGCCCACTTGAAAAATACTTAAATTAACTTATTAATTATAAAAAAATGAAAATGTGACTAATAAATTGGGACAAGAAGGTGACCAGCCGAATCATGCTAGGAAGGAGAGAGAAAAAATGAGTTTTGTTGTATTTTTGTTTTATTTTTATTTATTTAATATTAGGTTGCTTGTTTTGATTTTTGGGAAAATCTTTTCCCACAAAATCCTCACCAACTTAGTATGGGCTAGCTTTCTTGTGTAAGTATCATTGTTATCTCATGATGGCAATTTTCATAGATATAGATTTTATATCTCTCCAAATTGTAAGTATACTTACAATTTAGGAGCTTGTATTGGTCATTTCTTTTTCTTCCATTTTCCAAACTAGAGAGAGTTTGAGAGCAAAATATTTTGAGAGAGAGCAAGAGAAGGAGAAGGAGTGCTAAGCTAGTGCATGTCATCTTCTTTCACAACATACTTTGGGAGAAAAAGAAGAATAACCATTAAATCAAGGTAATGGTTATTTTAAATAAAGTGTTGTTTTTAAATCAAATAAATCATCATGTTTGTATAAACATGTTAATATAGTTATTAATGTGTAGTTGTAATATTTATGCCATGCTTGAGTTTAATATGTTTGATTTGTATTTTGGTATATTTATATGCTAAAATATGTATTTAATAGTGTATAATCAAGTCTTGAAATATATGACCAAAAATATTTTTGTAAAACTTAGATTTGATGTTCTAATATTATAGAACATTAAATCATGAGAAAAACAAAGTTTGAATCACTCAAAATGGAGTTATACACAAAAAGTTATGATTTATGGTAGTTTATGTGATGTAAAAATTTTTATAAAAAAATATTGATATTAAATCATGAAAAATTAATTTTTCATGTTATAAATTAATATAAGATGATTGGTAATTTTTTTGGATTTTTATTGAAGAGTTAAAGATTTATTGAAGGTATATTTTTATTTAAAATGGGTAGCCGGAAACACTGTTCACGTTCTGTCGGAAGAAAAATTTTAAGGGTTTCCGCGCAATGCGCGGACCACTGTTCACCGAGAAAACGCGGAGCCAAAACGGCGTCGTTTTGGCAGAAGGAAATTTTACTCCGCGCGTAACGCGCGGAAGCCAGCGTTCGGGGTTACAAAACGACAGCGTTTTGACCCGTAAAAACTAAAACGCGCGCAATGCGCGGTAATAATTTTTCCGGGGAAATTACGTTTATGCCCCTCCGTGTTTTTCTTGGTAAAATTACGTTTTTGCCCTCCGATCAGTTTTCTGATTATTTACAGGATTGCCATCGGTCCGGATTTTTCAACTTATTTACGAAAATGCCATTCGGGTTAATTTTAATTAATTTAAATATTTAAAAATTTATTTAAAATTATAACAAAAATAATAATAATACAAAAATAATATTGGGGAGGATATTTTTCATTAAGTTTAATATTTAAATATTTTAAATATTAATCTAGTTAGCTAAACCATGGTTAAGTTAAATAAATTTATTATTTATTTATTATTTTAAATGTTAATAATAAATAAAGATGATAAATTAGTAATTATTATTAAATGCCTATTAAATAATACTTAAAGAGAGATAAAATTTATAAATTAATTATTTATTATTTAAAAATTATTAAATAATAAATAAGGATAATTAAGTAATTAATTATTATTTAATTAACATTAAATAACGATTAATGGAAATTAAGTTATTAGAGTAATAATTTATTATTTAATTTAAATAATAAATAAGAATGATTTGATTATTATTTAACCTTAAATAATAATTAAAATTAATTAAATAATTAATTATTATTTAATTGACATTAAATAATAATTAAAGAGGATTAAGATTAGTAAACTATTATTTAATTTCCTTAATTAAATAATAAGTAAGGTTAATTACTTAGTTAATTATTGGTTGATTAACATTAAATTAAATAAGATTAAAACTAAGTTAATAATTATTTATTATTTAATTATAATTAAATAATAAGTAAGTACAATTAGTTATTATTTATTTTAAATAATAACTAGAGTTAATTAATTAATTTCTATTAAATCAATATTAAATAGTAATTAAAAAGAGATTGAGTTAATAAAATAAATTGAATTTAATTAAACAATTATAATAAGTTGTTTAAAGGTTTAATAAGTGTCCAACACTTAAGTAAAATATTTTCTAACTTATTAAATTATTAACCTAATATGATTGAGGGTCTATAAGGTTAATAACATTGTTTTGACTAATGTAATTTATGTGTTAGTACTTATGTGGTAAATAAGTTCGTTATTAAGCATATAGTTATGCAAATACGTCTTACTAATTATTAGACCGACTTTATTAATGTTAGGTCTTTCAAAGCAAGTTAGTTAAAGCTAGACAATTATTGTAGCTGAGCAAACAGGCAAGTTCTCTAACCCTACTCAATTATTATCGTTGAACAAGTTTCCATACTTGTATTTATTGTTAAAGCTTGCAGTGGTTTAATTATTTAAAATTATTCCACATCCATATTGTTTATACAATCGCACTTAGTGCATTTGAAGCTTATTAGTTCTTGATTCATGAACTGTATTAAAAATGTCTTAAGCTAATAATTCAGCTAGACATTACGTTTCTAAATTCAATAACTTGAATACTTTTAAAAGCTTATCCAAACCATTGTTGGGTGCAGATTTCTTATATTAAGTCTGAGAATTGAACAACCCTAAATTAGGGGATTTTGTGTCGGGAAACCGACTTTGGGCGCCAGTGACTAAATGTAATGCATATACAGCGGGTTGAATAGGTTGATCCCCTTGAAAACCAAACAACTCAAAGGGTCAGAGGAAACTCTATTATACCCTAGTTAGTTCAGGGTCCTTAGTGACCACTCAGCATTTTAAGATTCAAATATTCTGTTTATTAAAATTTGAATCCTGTTTCATTCACAATTGTTATATCTATTGTTGAATCATTGATGATATTTTCCCATTCATTCATGATATATTAAATCTATATGATTGTTCTAAACTTGCTGAGCAAACTAGTTGCTCATTCTTGCTATATCATGAACCATTTTTCAGATAATCCTGATTGCTCAAAGAAGGATAAAGGAAAAGGAAAAGCCAGAGCTTAAGTTAGCTTATGCATGCTAATTAGATCTTTAATTATGTATTTACGGTTTTTAAACCTTTTGTAATTCCTTGTGATAGGAACTGTTATTATGTTAAGGTTGATAGACCCTGGTATTGTAACCTTTTGAAGGGAACCAATATGTATTATTCCGCGATATTTAAATGGAATGTATGTATTTAATTGTTAGTAATGTGTTGAATAGTGAGAACCAAACTCGAGGTTATGGAACTCGGATTTGGGGTCGTTACAGACTTCTTGTCCCAAAAAGATTGACACTTGCCTTTTACTTTAATAAATAAATAGTTTTATTAAGTATTTTTTTTCAAGTGGGCCAATCATTGGGCTTTAATTTAAAATACCAATTGGGTTTCTATTAAATTGTTTGGGCTACTAATTTGTCAAATTTTATCATTCTCCACTTGGGCTACTAATTGACCCATGTTGGGCTAATTTAATAATTTACACATTAATTATTCAATCAATGATTAAATAAATAATTAGATTGAATAAATAATTAAATATTCTAACCCATAAGTATTAAATTACTAAATAGACTAATAAATATTATTATTAATATTTCACATTATTTACATTAATTAATAATCATATTAATTAATTTATTATATTTAATTCACTCATTATATTCAATTTAATTAAATATTTAATTAATAGGAAACTTATCAATTATTTTGATATTAAAACTTTAGGGTTTGTTCACTAGTTTAATAACATATTAGTGACCCCCTTTAATTAATTTTAGTAATTAATTACATAATTATTTAATCACATAATTAATTAATCACATAAAAAGATTTAAATAATCTCGTAAAACTAACTCGTTGGAAATTAAATTAATAATTTAATTAATAAAGACGTGGAAATTCTAGGACATTACAATAGCTTTCACAATAATTTTTTAATTTTTTTAGAGCTATATTTTTTAAATATTATCCCATAATTGAATATAACTCTCACACGTAAAAATATGTAATTATTCAATCATTTTATTTTTAAATTTTTTTTACAGCTAATTCTCACACAAAAAATTATGTAATATTATCCCATAGTTCATCACAACTATAAATCTGGTTTATATATATATAATTCTTAGGGAAAAAATATGTATTTTTTTCACATTTTGTGTGAGTATGGAATTAAAAAATTTAAATGTAAAATTATCCCATAATTGCATATAACTCTTACACATAAAATATATAATTATCCAATCATTTGATTTTTAAAAAAAAATTACAACTAATTTTAACACAAAAAATATGTAACATTATCCCATAATTCAACACAAACATAAATCTTGTTTATATATATATAATTCTCACAAAAAAAAAGTATTTTTTTCACATTTTGTGTAAGTATGGAATTAAAAAATTATAAATGTAAAATTGTCCCATAATTGCAAATAACTCTTACACAATAATTTTTTGAATTTTTTAAAGCTATTTTTTTTAATATTATCACTTACTTGTATATAACTCTCACAAATAAAAATATGTAATTATCCAATAATTTAGTTTTTAAAATTTTTTACCATTAGTTCTCACTCACAAAAAAAATAAAAAAATATTATCTCATAGTTGAACACAAATATAAATTTGGTTTTTATAAATATAAACAAATATAAATCTAGTTTATATATATAGATATATAATTCTCACAAAAAATTATGTATTTTTTTTTTCACTTTTTGGGTGAGTATGAAATTCAAAAATTATAAATGTAAAATTATCCCATAATTGTAGATAACTTTCACACAATAATTTTTTAAATATTATCTCATAATTACAGATATCACTGTCCAAAAAAAATATGTAATTTAAAACTAATTACAATTGAATAATTTTCCCACAACAAAAATTATCTAAAAATTAAATTTTGTTATTTATACATATAATCTTTGATTTTTTTAATTTCTTAACATCTAATTCTCACACAAAAAAAATATGTAATATTATCCTATAATTTTCACGCATAAAAATTTTAAGATTTTTTAAATTTCATACTCGCACAGAAAATACTGATATTATAAAGTTAAAAATTGCAGCATACAAATCTAAACTAATATTTATATCCCAAAATTGAAGTAAATCTAAATTGATTTTATATTGCATAATTTAAGCGAGTCCAAATTGATATTATCTTAAATTCATGGGTGATTAATGTAAATCACACCACAAACAATTCTCTTTTTCTTATAATTTTCTGCTATACAGTAAAATTAATTTTTTTTATTCTTCTATTACTATTGCTAATACATTCAGTTGCTTTGACTCAAGCATAAATTTAACTTCAAGTTTGTCATTTCATAATATCCCAATATTGTAGTAATTTTAAATTGATATTATCTAATAATTTGGTCTTTGAATTGTTTTATTATCCAATTGTTGCAGAGAACTCTGACACATAAATATCTGATATTATCCAGTAATTTGAATTTTTAATTTTTTTATTTATAAATAATTTTCAACCACAAAAATATGTAATATTATCCCATAATTGGGCTTTTGAACCTTATTTATAGATATTTTTTACTTGTAATTTTTTATAATTCCTTACTCATACAAAAAAATATAACATTATCCCATAAATATGTCATGCATATAAATCTAAACTGATATTGTATATAAAAAAATTGAAGCAATTGCAAATTGATATTATCAAATAATTTGGTTTATGAATTTTTTTATTATCCCATTTTTACAGATAACTTTGAACATAAATATCTAATAATTTGAATTTTAAATTTTTTTAAAAATAATTCTTAGGCAAAAAAGTATGTAATATTATCCCATAATTGGGTTTTGAACTTTATTTACAGAAAATTTTAACGCATAATTTTATTTTTATTTTTTTAAAATTCCTTAATCATAAAAAAAATGTAACATTATCCCATAAATACAAATTTAAGCTGATATTATATCCCAAAATTGCATCAATTCCAAATTGATATTATATCTCATAATTTCAGTTTAATATTATCCCAAATTGATGAGTGATTGATCTAAACACATATTTTATTCACATTATAAATAAAGACCAACTCTTTTATTTTAAATTACACCAAAAATCATTTTCAATTATATATATATATATATTTCAACAAATGAATAATCTCGCCGCAACGCGCTGGGTTGGGTTGTATCTAGTATATATAGTTCTAAAATTTAGAAGAAACAAAACTATTTTTCATCTTTTATTTAATTTTAAAATATTTTCTTCAATATTCTTATTATCATAATTATGCAATTACCGGTTACCAGCTTAAGCTCAGTTAGCTAGATAGTTAAGCTGTTGGTTTGAATTTAAGCTTAGTATTGTATAAATAGAGAGAGGGAGAGAGAAAAGGTTTAAACTTGATGTACTGCAATTTCTTTAACCTTTGTCTGTAATCTTCTTCCTCTTCAAATTCTAATACAACTTCTGTTCTTCCATTATTTTTGTTTGTTTGCCTCTTTCTTTCTTTCTATTTTTGGTTTTATTTTCTCAATTCATTACAATGTAATGCATGAGGATTTTTATTTAGATTTTCATTGATCGTGTGGGTAGTTTTTGTTCTTTAATAACTAAACATCAAGGTAGGAAGCATTATTCAGTAACTTGACTTCCTGTGATATATATTACACACCTTTTCTTCATTACTTAGATTATCATGGTAACTTTTGTGTTGGAACACTCCCTTTCCGTCCTTCACACTAGTATACTATAGATATATAGCTATATAATATAGACTATTTTTTGGTTGTTTTTCTTAACATATATTATTAATTATATTAGGAATAAGAAATATTATTATTTAGATATATTTCATATATGGCATGTTTCAGTGCTCAACTTGTTAGATAATTATTAGAAGATTTGGTATATTTATTTTTAGTATGTCTTGGTTACCAAGTAAGTTGTGGGGTAACCAATTTAGGTTATGTCTATATATATAAAAGCAATTATATTTTGTAAGTAATATATATATCATTCTGTATAATTAGTTCTCTCTTTATATATTTACAGTTTTGGTGCTAGAGTAATTAAGTATAGTGTTAGATAATTCATTGACAAATTGATACATGGGACAGAGAAAGGGATAGAGGTATAAGCATTTTTTGACCAATTTTACCGTATTTTATTGCGGAGATCTAGATATGAATCTGAATTTTTTTTAGAGCCTTTTTTTGTGCTAATTAAGTTTTTGGCAGGAGAGTTTTTTTTTTTTTATAAGGTTTGATATACTCGTCAATTTTAGGAGTATATGCGTTATAGTGACGGAAGATTTCGGATTTGGCTGCTCTTTATTACACATTTATTCTAATTCCATCCAATATACCAATTATTTCTTCTTAATAATTTTGTTAGTACTGTTCAAAACATGTTAATAGATTGTTGGTGATATTAAGATCAATTATACCAAAACATGAATCATTAAAAGTATTTTTACCGTTAAAAGTTTAAAATTTTTTCTAGCCATTCAAATTTTGATGTAAAATTCACATGTTCATCAAATGGTAAAAAAATATCGGATTACTTTCATTTTTGAAATAATTATAATACTCAATATTATAACTTAACTGACTAGTGTTGATTTCAATTATACTATCCAAAACTATAAAAATATTGTGTAGCGGAGGGAACCAACTCCATGGATTTCAAATGAACATGCATATTTTAAAATAAAAAGGAGAAACAAGTAGGAATATTTCATGGAGACAACACTCGAGGATCAGTTTTGTTTATTTGGATTTGTTATTGTTTTGTTTTAGTTTTTAGTTTGGCATCATTGGAGTTGGAGCAATGGTATCCTGTTTAGTCTTAGAGAGGGCTCTTTTCCCAACATTGCATGAGATGCTCAAAGCTTAAAATCTATGCCAGCTGAAAAGAAATACTCCAAATAATTTGATCAACAACACAATTGTCAAGTTCTTAGTTGATTTGAAATTTCTTTCTTAATGGGTTATGATTTGATATATTATACTCTTTTCGTTCCAAAATAAAGTATTATTATTTATTTTAAAAAAAATCAATTTAAGATCTTTTCAAATTTAAAATTAACATATATTTATTTAATTTTAATCAATAAAATTGTATCAGAAAAAAGTAAAACACTACTTATTATAAGATTTACTATTTCAAATTTTTAATGAATCACTTTTTGAGTTTGAAAATGTCACAAATTGACTTTTAACAATCAACAATGATCTTAAAATTTAGAACAGAATAAATATGTGACACCCCCAAATCTGGACCCACACAGCCCAAACTTGAGTTGTCATAACAACTATTACAATACAACGTACAACGTATCACCGTACAGTATTCAAAAAAATACACAACTATATCTTCATTATTATTGTCACACTATTATACAACTTATGAAGACTAATACAGCTACAACTCGGACCATCACTTCATCCCCCTACTAGATTCAGCTACTCTATCATCTCCTGTTGAAAAACAATGGAACAAAAGGAAAATGTGAGCTCAAATAGCCCAGTAAAGAATATCATGACTAAAATAATGACAAATAAATTATCATTAGCCTTCAACATATGAGTTTTTGATAGAATAATTTAAACAACAAGTTTTAATTCAACAACTGCAGTTAAGTTCTTAAACAATGTTCAGATTAATAACTGCAGCAGAATAACAATCATTAGAAAAATCATATAGATCATGATGTCCACTCGCGTTTCTTTTTAAGAAAAACATCATCAACTTTTATCATCTAAAACACCACTGGTCATGATAGTACAATTTCACAGTTCCTGGTCATAATCATGCAAGTCAACAATTCATCTTTGCACTACGGGCCAAAGATATTTAATATAGCACCACCGATCATGATTATACCAGTCTACAGCATTTGGTCATAATCATACCAAACAACAGTTCATCTTTGCCCCAGGCCAAAGAGAATATTCACCACGTGCCTTAAAAGACACATCATCAAATATATCGCCTTTAACCTATCAACACATTTATCCAATTTGTGCCCCAGGCCACAGATATCCACAATAATTTGATTCTTGATTATTAAAATAATAACAGAGATATTAATGATAAGCAGAAGAAACAAGATAAACAATAAATATCGAAAGTTTACAATTTACTTTGTGCAGATTCAAATAATGTCCAAATTGTCAATATGATGTGGAGTGAAATTCAAAAATGATATTCAAGATTTACAGTTCAGAATAACGGTTACAGTTCAATAGAAAGGTTCACGTAAATAGGAAGGAGAAATTGAAATGATATTAAATGAAGCGCAAACTATTAAGGAACATATAATCATTTCAAAAGTTTTACCGAATAATACTTACCATAGTAAGTTTAAGAGTATAAAATACATGATATCCCTTACTGTAGTAAGTTTGAATAATAGAAGATGAAAAAGATGGTATCCCTTACAAGTAAAAAAATAATACCATTTATGATGATGAAAAGAATGATACCCCTTATAGTAGTAAGTTTAAGAGTATAAAAGAAAATGACATCCCTTACCTTATTTGGTGACTGGATATTGATAAAAATGATGTTGATCAACTTATATATTTATAATAAAATTAGTAATTTCTACATATAAATTTCAAAGTGTATGATAACTCATATATTATGAACTACCAAAATTATATATATTTAACATAATTTTTGTAGTATAATATAACAACTTTAAAATAGTTTTTAAAATAATATTTCAAAAAAAGATTTTAAAAAATGAATCTTCTCAAAGAAGAGTCTTCTAAAGGAAGATTTGTGAATACCGTGAAAAATAATAATTTATGAAATTACTACTTTTAAAATAAAACACTTACTTGAGAAATTTCTGCATTTCTTCTGGTTTAGAAACACTACCTTACTATTCTCAGAGAAAACTCATAAAATACTTGTAATTTTTTTTTATGTTTTAGGGTGTGATTTTTCTGTTCAGATGAGCAAGCTATTTATAGGAGAAAAGAGGTTACTATACAGTGATAGGTGAGCATGCCAGCTGAAAATTTTCAGCAGAGGCTGCGCAGCCTCCACCAACTCTAAGCAACCAAAATCACATTTTACATATTTTATGTGAGCCCCACAGTGGGTCCACATACTATTCACATAAAATAATAATTTAATTTATTTAATTAATTAATTAATTTATAATTTTTAAAAAAAATTATTCTTGTGAGTCCAACATATATAATAAAATAATGCTACAACAATAATTCAACAATAATGTAAGAAACACGTTACAGATTATTATTAATTTAATAATATAAATTACTGTATATTTGCTACTATGACAATTATTAGGTTCAATAATTGTAACATACATTGCAATAATAATTATTGAATTAATAATGCAAAATACTATGTAACAACAATTATTGATGAATATTGTGTAATGACCATGTTATCAGATCAATAATATTAGACACAGTGCAATACCGTGTGCTGCTGTAGAATACCGTGTGTTACAATAAAATACCATGAATTACCGTATGCTACTATTCTTTTATCACCGATATTTTAACAGTTAAAAGTGATAACACCGTTGACTATTTTTCTTTAAAAAAATTACTTCTGTCGTTTTCTATATCCGACAAATATTCCGTTGTGGGGTCCAATGATTAGTTATTTTGGCGCATTCGTACGACCTGAATATTCCCCGACAAAACAAATATTGTCCGACATAATAAAATTTGCACATAACATCCTTAACTTTTAACTTTATCAATTTAACCGCTTACTGTTTCAGGAAAAAATATATATATGAAAAAAAATTAAATTTTGTATTTCATAAAATTCGGGCTTTTACAAAATATCACTTTTAAATAGCATGTTATATTTTTTAATCCAAGAATTAATGGTATTTAATATTAAGAGCACTCTTTATTAATTAATTACTAAATCATTTAGTAACTTAATTAATTATTACAATTCATAAGCTATTTAAGGACTTAATTATTTATAATAATACTACTATTTATTAATTATTTTTTAAACCATTTTGGACCTAAGTAATGATAATAATAGTAGTAATAATAATAATAATAATAAGACTCCTCTTATTAATTTATAATTAGTATTTTCAAAATGCTATATTATAAATATTAAGTTATTTAATTTATTCTATCACCATAGTATAAATTAAATATGCTTATTTTATTATTACAATTATGCCATCTATTTCTAAAATAAATATTACTCTTGTGCGGTGTGACCCTTTAGGTTCCTCATATTAAACCAGTTTTATAATAAATAAATTAGAACAATTCTAATTTATTTATTACGAATTAAACTATTTAATTCAGAATAAATAAATAAATATTTATTCCACAATAAGGGTAAGCCCCCATAATATTTTTTTTTTGTTGCTATTTAGTTAAATGAAAAAAGAGAGTGAGTTAAGTACAGAATGTATAGTGTTTCCCAACAAAGGTTGTACATAGAAATAGAATACATAGTTGTAATTATAATCCACGGAATGAAATTGCTAGGCTCTTAGGCTATGTTTGTTTATAAAAAATATACTTGAGATTGAACTATTTATCTTAATTTAATACTACTTTGTACTATTTAATCATTTGATGAGGGATTATTAATTATTAATGTTGGACTATTAGTCATATAAAGTCATTTAATAGCTTAAAATTAGGATAATTATTAATCTCAATTTTTTCACGGGATTATATGATTTCACATAAATATCCTTAGGAATAATAAAAAAAATAGTCCATAGGACTATTAATCTCTCATTATGAGATAAAATAGTCTTAAATAGTGTTAAATTAATACAAATAATCTAATTTCAAGTATATTTTTTACAAACAAACATAACTTTAGAGAACTCTTTATTTTTTCACTGTCCTTCATCTAAACCCCCAGTTCCACCATTTTTGTTTCTTTCAACTACTCTGTTTTCTTCTATTTTATTTTGTTTGGTTATTTAATTTAGGTTTGAGAACCCAATTCATACCGCATTCGATAATCAATTTTGTATTTTTTTTGTTTTGAATTTAGTGCTCTTATTTTTCGTTACTATATTGACAACTGAGGTTAGTTGATTTTGCAAGCAGTTTTAATTTGTACTGGGAATCTTTTTTAACCTTCATTAAAGGACTTGAAGAAATGGTCTATTTGATGGTGGGAACTTCATGTTAATTATACCGAATATTTGAGAGTGGTAAAGATCAACATGGCACACTGTGATCAACAATGTCTTTTGGTGCTTAATAGTACTGTTCCATCCTTTTTGTTAAATTGATGTATTAGGAGTAAGTAAATAGATTAAGAAGTATAATTAATACGGTTTATTGATAATACCAGATGAATAATTATGTTATAAGAGTAAATAAGTGTTGCTAAAAATTCAAAACGTAGTGAAAATAAATTTAAAAGTGTCGCTAAATACATATTTACTCTCGCAGCATAAATATTGCTCTGGCATTATCAATCGTCTTAATATTTTATCTAATTGCTTATATTATGTATAAAATCTCAATTTTATCTTTCTAAATTGTACTAAAAAGAAACAAATTAACATTTAACGTATAACGATAACACAGAAAATTAAGTCATTAATCATTCCTTAAAATTTACAAATTTCTTTCTAAAATGATAAATAAAAAAGAACGGAGAGAATATATAATCAGCAGCTATTGGGGATATTCCAATGATATTGAAGCACCTATGATTATAATTTCATGTAAAATAATCAAATTCTATTCGCACGCTCACCAAGCTAGTTGAAAGCAAAACATAGCTGTACTAGTTCTATAACAATTGAGGTACAACACTTGTAGAGTCCTGCTAGCATTGCGAATTTTTTTGCCAAATTATAATTACAAAATATATTAATAAATGAGATTGAATATAATTGTAAAGACGGCCCACCATATTATATATCCATATTACATATTCATTTAGAGGAGTTGTCACATATATTTATCGACCTAACTAACAATAAAAAAAGTCTATACATAAAATCCAAGGATACATCACTTCACACATACTTCTATCTTCCTTCTACTGCAGAAATGGTGAGTCCGTTCAATGAAATCTTATAAGACTTGTTTTGTGAATCTTCTTCAATTGAACTGCTTCCAGTATAAAATGCAGGTTTCTTGGGCTTGGGAACAACCACATTTTCATTTGTTAGCATGGAAATAACATCGGGCATTGTAGGCCGATCAAGGGCATGATCTTCGACGCATAAAAGACCTACATGAACACATCTTAGAAACTGGCGTGCTATGCATGAATCCTCTAATGTTGAATCCATAAGTTCTAATGCAGCATCTCTGTTCCACAACTCCCATGCCTGTCCAATAAATTGATCAATTTAGGTGAGAATATGTTGATAAGATAAGCCTGTCTTTCTTGTTAAAATACACACCGGATAAGTATATGTTTATTTTTTGGACTTTTGGAGCTTTCGGAGTTTTGAGGGGAGGGTTCGGAGTCTAAACGTTTTGTTCGTCTAAATGCAACTTATTCCAAACGCAATTTTTTAGCTCAAATTCATCGTATCAATTTTGGTGAGGTGCTTAAAAGCTGTCCAAATGCACTTTCCTAACATATCAAACACACCAAAACAAAATAGGCTTAAAAAAGGTAGCTGAGTTTCATATTGCTTACAAATGCCACTAGGTTGAGTGTTTCTTCGACATGATAGAAGCTATTATTCTTCCGTCCGCTCAGGATTTCAAGCATTAGAACTCCAAAACTGTAAACATCAGATTTGACGGAGAAAATTCCTTCCATTGCATACTCAGGAGCCATGTAACCACTACGAAATGTTAACAAAATTGTTTATATAAAGAAGAGCTTGTTGGTAAAATTTCCTACACCTACTTAAACATACACATGTTCCAAAATATATGATCAAATTTGACTTTTCAAAGTCAATTTTAGTTATTTTCATATTCAAACTTAATGTGATTCATTTAACTTTTAAAAACAATAAATTTTGCAAAATTAGCATTACAATTTATATAGTTTACAATTCTTATAATTGTACCGTCTAAAATCAAATTAATTCATGTTTTGAA
Source organism: Hedera helix (assembly GCA_947179155.2). Classification (NCBI taxonomy): domain Eukaryota; kingdom Viridiplantae; phylum Streptophyta; class Magnoliopsida; order Apiales; family Araliaceae; genus Hedera; species Hedera helix. The sequence continues at coordinate 13,019,669 of OX359274.1, forward strand.
ATTTAAAATATCTCAAATTGACTATTAAAAAAATCAATATTCATCTTATATTTGGAACGGAGGGAGCATATGGATAAATTTAAGTTCACTTACTATGTGCCAACAATTCTGTTTGTATTTGCTTCTGATAATTCTTGCTTGAAAATCCTAGCCATACCAAAATCAGAAATCTTTGGATTCAAGTTTTGGTCAAGCAATATGTTACCAGCTTTTAGATCCCTATGAACTATCCTCAATCTTGAGTATTTGTGAAGGTAAAGTAGTCCTTGGGCAATTCCTTCAATGATGCTCCAACGTTTCTCCCAAGCTAATTGCATCCTCTTAGTCTTATCTGTCTCAAATAAGCGATAAATATTAATCCACAAACACCTTTAAAATGTACACTAATTTTGCAAGTGAGTATATAAATTTACTTGCTCACCAAAAAGAAAGAAATCCAAACTCTTGTTTGGCATGTATTCATAGATTAACATCTTCTCATTTTGATGAATGCAATAACCAAGAAGACGGACAAGATTTGTATGTTGGAGTTTCGCTATGAGGATGAGCTCATTCTTGAACTCCAGTAATCCTTGTCTGGACTTTATTGACAGTCGCTTTATTGCTACTTCTCGCCCTTCAGGAAATTCTCCCTGATATCAATTATTAAGAAATTCAATTAACTATCTAGACTTAGTAGCGCTAAGTGAAGAAAAAGACACTACAATACACAGAAATTAAAGTCTACTTTTGTACCTTATAAACAGGTCCAAAGCCGCCCTCCCCTAGCTTATTGTTTGGTAAGAAGTTTTGTGTAGCAGCAACAATACTAGAAAAGCTGAAAATTCTAAGAACGTGACTTTCGTTCCCATCATCTCCGAGTTCAGTTGTGTCTGAATATTCTGCCATTGTCAATAACTCGTTTAATTCTTCCACTTCCCCTGTTTGAATTTACATGCAACACCAACTTAAATGAAGCACTAATAGTCCGAAAGCAAAAATATACTGTTACATCTTTGTGAATGTTTTTTTGTACCTTGTTTGATTTTCCTCCGTCGGAAATATAAAAGGCCTGAGAGAATCATCAGAACTAATGAAACAAGTACAACAGAGATGATCCATATCTTCTTCTTCCATTCTGCATTGAAGTGGAAGTACTAGTGTTGGTTCGTTAATAAATAGGCTCGAGTACAGACGCAAGGAAATCAAAAACAAACTTTAGAATGTTTTTATATTCTCCTTTTAGGTTAGCAGATCATAAATAATGGAAATGACTTGATATTGCATAAATCGAACCATTTAAGAATCCATCCATAAAGTTGAGAGTTAGTAGTAGTAAACACAAATTAAATTACAACGTTTGTATTATTTTGTTATAGCATGAACTACTCCATTTCAAATACATTTATAGAGCGACGACTTTTAGATATAATTTTATGTTCTAAAAATGATATTAACAAAGTAACGACAAACTAGAGATATCATATTACTTTACGGTTCTAAAATGACATGTATAACGGATTACAAAAAGAAAATGTATCACTAATTTTTTCAGAGGACTAGTTAACTTACTCTTGTTTGGAGGGTAGGATTGAAGAAGGTATAGCTGTGGCGAAGAACCATCGTGTTTGAAGTCCACATTTTTACCCCTCCATAAAAAGCATTCAGTATCGGCCATCATTCATAAAGCCCAAACAATCGCAAAGTTCCCAGCATTTAGCTCTGCAATCACTGTAACTAAGGTTTGTCTTAGAACCAGTGTTACTGAAATAGCCCCTTTGGAGTGTAATATTCTGGTAGCCATTCCTGCACTTAGGCTGCTCCCATAACTGGCACCCTCCGAGCTCTTTTATGTTGGTGTTGTATCCGTAACAGGACTCAACTAACGCAAGAAAATACCTCCCGTTAGAGCCCAGATTAAAATATGCATTCCCTGTGTAATCTAATCGCAAATAGGATTTGTTTCTTCGACCCTCCGGTGTTAATGGACCAACTCTAACTGTATAAGAAAAGTACTCCTCGTCCTCACTTGTAACATTTTTGAAATTATAATTGAAATTGAAGTCATCAACTTGAGGGGTATATTCAAAGTTTTCTCCCTTCAAGGCTCCACTAGTCCAGTAAACCACCCCTCGGCGTTTAACAAACAATCTTCGTTCTTTAGGGTCCCATTCTAGAGTGTAAGCTCCATAACCTGGTTCACTTGTACCTATCCAAGAAGTTACCTGCCAACTCCGGTTAGTCCTGTGGTTCACACCTAGCTTCATCCCTGGTATAAGTGTGTCAGTTGGATAATCAAAGCTTTGCCACAGAACCTTATCTGCATTTCCACCGGAATTTAGTACAAAATTGCCAGAATCCAATAGAGTAGCAGTAATCGTGTTATTATTGGTGAATTGACCGGAATATAACTCAATCGGATCCCCTCTACTGTCTGTGATCATCAGTGTACCAGTGGAACCTATGGCGAGCACACCGGAATACTTAAAAATAGGCGTGTTTCTGTTGCCAACCCATACCCGAGGATCATCTCTACCGGTGTACCAAATTCCCAAGTAACTGAAATTTGAATTAGGGGGGCTGCTAAAGAATCCCATGGTGAAGAGCTGGTTTGAAGAGGTTAAGTAGGTGAAGGAATCGATCATTTGACCTTGTTTTAGTGTGTTAAGGGGTGCAACTGCAGCAAGAGAGGCCAAGCAATAGAAAATTAGGAAGAGCATTTGCGAAAATTTCTTTATGGAATACGATGAATATTGAAGGTGGCTGCTAATGGTTTGTTGTTAACTAGTAATCTGGTTCTGGGAAGTGTTTTGGATATGGGGTTATCAATTTTACAACTAATGGTTTACTTCTGGCCTTGGTTCCTTTTCTCTCTCTCATTTATGGGGTGGAAAAGTACTGGAGATATTTGTTTATTTATTTATTATTTTATTTTGCAACAGCGGTCATATAAAGCAGCATACCAGCTTACGTGTCTATCATCAGGGCCAAAATCTTACGTCAATATCCACTTAAATTTTAACATTCCCTTAAATTTTAGCACTTTTGGACGAAAATTTTATAAAAAAAATTAATCCAGTAAAACGATTGTAAAAAAATAATAATTTAATAATATATATAAAAATTTGTATTCAGTTCAGTGAAAAAATAATAATTTAACTCAATTTATTTTTGAATTTAAATTATTTATTTTATTCTTGTAGTTAAGTTACAGTATGCTCTTTTTCCGTGACACATTTAATTTTGCAAATAACTACGAGTAAGATTAACTTAATATTTCCGATATTATTATTATTATTATTACTTACAGGGTATGGTTACAAACTCAAATGCTGCCAATTTTCTTGTACACGATTCATACATAATGTTATTATGTAGGGAATACCAATTTCTTTTCCTCATGCAGTCTATTTAATCAGTTTTGCAATGTATAGTTTCTTTGTTCTTCAAAATCTCGCTTCCATTTCTGAAATAGTGAGTCCATTAACTGAAATGTTCTTCTGTGACTTGCCTTTTTCCGAATCTTCTTCAACTAAACCACCACTTCTTCCGATGTAAAACGCAGGCTTAATGGGCATTGGCAAATCCGCAGTTTCATTTGTTAGCATGGATAAAACACCTGACATTGTAGGGCGATTAAGAGCTCGATCTTCCACACATAAAAGACTCACATGAACACATCTTAGAAATTGTTGTGTTATGCATGAATATTCTAATGTTGGATCCATAAGCTCTAATGCAGCATCTCTGTTCCACAACTCCCATGCCTGCTCAAGAATAAAGTTCAATTCAAGTCACAATATGTTGTTGTGCCTATTGTTCTTGTTTAAATAGACAAGTGACTAAAAAGGTAACTGAGTTTTATATTTTCCTTACAAATGCCACTAAATTGAGGGGGCCTTCAACATTGTAGTAGCTATTACTTTTCCGTCCACTCAGGATTTCAAGCATTAGAACTCCAAAACTGTAGACATCAGATTTGACCGAGAAAATGCCCTCCATCGCATACTCAGGAGCCATGTAACCACTACGAAATAACACAACTGATCAATGAAAATATGCACTATTGAAACAAGGACTAAAATGCAAAATCTACCCTATATTTGTGTCTTGTGATTTTTTGTACTTTAGTTTGACTAATTACTAAATCTCTCCATCGTAAGTGCAAAACTATATCTTTTCAGGTATAATTAGCAGTGCAAAGCTGACCCAAAAGATATGGTTTTGCACTACTAATTGTATTACGAAGTAACAATTTTTTATATTGTAAAGTCGAGTACCATATTTTTCACAAAGTGATAAACTCATAGTACGATTTTGCAGTTTAGTCATCATAGACTAAAATAGAACCTATAGGATAATTGGAGTCTACTTACAGTGTGCCAACAACTCTCTTGGTATTTGCTTCTGATAAATTTTGCTTGAAGATTCTAGCCATACCAAAATCCGAAATCTTTGGGTTCATGTTTTGATCAAGTAATATGTTACCAGCTTTCAGATCTCTATGAATTATTCTCAATCTCGAGTATTTGTGAAGGTAAAGTATTCCTTGAGCAATTCCTTCAATGATGCTCAAACGTCTCTCCCAAGTTAATTGCATCCTCATGGTTGCATCTATCTCAAATAAGTGACAAATATTTATCCACAAACATCTTTAAGATGTACACCAATGTTGCTAGTGGCTATATAAATTATCTACTCACCATAAAGAAAGAAATCCAAGCTCTTGTTTGGCATGTACTCGTAGATTAACATCTTCTCGTCTCCATGAATGCAATAACCAAGAAGACGGACAAGATTTGTATGTTGTAGTTTAGCTATGAGGTTTAGCTCATTCTTGAACTCAAGTAATCCCTGTCCAGACTTCCTTGAGAGTCGCTTTATTGCAACTTCTTGTCCGTTATGTAATTCTCCCTTATATCAATTTACAAGATTTTCAGATAAATATATCAATTTTGTAGCAGTATATAAGTGAAGGGAGAAAAAGAAGAAGAAATTGATGAATAGCTTGTACCTTGTAAACAGGTCCAAAACCACCCTCCCCAAGCTTATTCGTCGATAAGAAGTTTGTGGTAGCAGCTGCAATACATGCAAAGCTAAAAACTTTAAGATCATCATGTAATTCAGTTGTGCCAGAATCTCCATTCATTGTCCATAACTCTTGTAATTCTTCCTCTTCCCCTGTTGGGACTGACAAACAATGCCAACTTAATTTTTTAGTTCAGGTATTGCAAAAGCAAAAAATTATACTTCTACATCTTTGTGCAAGTGCTTGTTGTACCTTGTTTAAATTTTCTCCATAGGTAATAAAAAAGGCTTGAGAGGAGCACCATAACTAATGGAACTACTACAGCAGTGATAATCAATATCAAGTTCTTCCCTTCTGCATTGAAGTGGGATTACTAGTGTTCATTAGTACAATTATGAATTGGCCCGAATATTGGCACAAAAAGAAACCAGAAAGCAAATTTAGAATGTTTATATTCTCATTTCAACTTAGCACATCATAATTTAAGGAAATGACTAGATATTGCATAAATCAAATTCCATATCTATCCATGTAAAAACACCTCGATCAGTTACATTGCTCTTACAGATTCCCTTTAACTTG